>NW_021024508.1:641407-654507 GCF_004153795.1 Camellia sinensis | reverse complement strand
ATTGTTAGACTTCATGGAGTGCCGATGTCAATTGTGTCAGACCGAGATCCGAAGTTGGTTTCTAGATTTTGGCAGAGCCTACAAAGAGCTTTCGGAGCTGAGTTGAGGTTTAGCACAGCTTTTGTTTGTGTTCGTTTGGAGTTTTCCCGGAGGTCTCGGTTGCGCGCCTTGCCTCAGGATCTCTCGACTCGACTGTTTAGTGTCTGGTTTTGCACCAAACACTTGTGTTTTGCCTTGGAGGGGCAGGGAATGCCTTGTGAGGCATCCCCACACATCACCGGCCATGGCCAGAGGCCACCGGCTGGTGTTTTGTTGCCATCGGCAATGTATATTGCCGGTCGACATTCTTTGTTGCCGGTCGGCAGTACATTTTGTCAAAATGGCAATTTTGAGCAGCCGACTACTGTTCATCTGCTTTTGCAGATATTTTAATATAGCTGGCTTGCATTTTGTTCCCCTCCAGTGTATGGAGGGATGGCTTCCTTGTTAGCTTCTTGAGTAAGCTTTACAAGATTGGCTTCTCTATAAGAGGTGCCCTCCTCTCTTGGCTTTAGGGTTAGACAAAAAGGTTAGAAAAGTTGTGAGAGAAGCTCTGGTTCTAGGTTTAGGATTTTGTATCTATCCTATATCTATATCTCTCATTCTCTTGTATTGTGTGTGTTTAGGGTTACTATTGCACACAAACACATAGTGTTACACCTTTTCTTGGTTCTTGAAGGGCTAGAGGTTTGTTCTTGAAGCTTTGGAGCTGTTTTGAGCTCAAGGAAGAGGCTGGTCCACCATTTGTGAAGAAGGTCTTCAAGGGTAAGAAGTTTGTCCCTTTATTCCCCATTTTTGCATTGTATTTTTGCCTACCTTACAACTGTTTTTGTGTTTAGTATATAACATAAGAAAGTTCTGTTTTTAGGCCCTCTAAATAGTTTGTTTAGAGTGTTTTGTGGTTTGAGGTTGTTTGACCCCTCTTAAGCCTTGCAAGGCTCCATTTTGTGCCATTTTGAGTGAACTCCGAGACTTTGGTGTTTGGGCCTCCTCACCACTGAAATCTTGAGAGATTTCAGTGGTAAGGATGGTGCCTTGAAGTCCCAAGAAGGAGAGGATTACCCCCTCTCCTTATTGTCCTTGAAAAGGGCCATTTTTGGCCTCTTGAGGGAAGAGGGCCACGCCCTCTCCTTGTTGTCCTTGAAAAGGGCCATTTTTGGCCTCTTGAGGGAGCACCTAGTTTAGGCTCTTGTTGACCATGCCTTAGTTGTTTTTTGTGTTTATTATGTCATAATATGCCTCTGTTTTTAGCTGGTTTTGGTACACCATGCATGCTTAGCATACCTACCTTGTAATGCCATGTTTAGGCCTTAACATGCCTTAGGTTGTAAACCATTGTTCTAGCATGTTTTAGGCTTGGCTTTGTGAAGCTTTTGTGCTTATTTTGCTATGTTTGAGGTCTGTCCTTAGTTGTTTGGGTCGACTTTGGCATGCTTAGTATAGCCCCTTTGCATTTTTGGTTTGTTGGCCTTAAATGTGTGAATGTATAGCATGCATCCTTGCCTTAATTTAGTGGGTTGGGACCATTTGCCATGTTATTTCAGTCCCTTTAACATGCTTGTATGCTTGCCTTGGATGCCTCTTTGAAGGTTTGAAAGCTTGTCTTGCATGCTCCATGTTTTGGCCATTGTGCATACCCTTTGAATTTGAGCCTCTTAGATGTCATCTAGGTGTCCCTTGGGTGTTGTCTAGGCCTACCTTAGACTTGTTTTAAGTCTTCTTAGCCTTGTGAGGCTCGGTGGACTTAGTCTCGGTTTAAGCCTCTTGGCTTGTCTTGGGTTTTTGGCTTTGTTTGCATGCCTTGTTTATCTTGTTTAATTGGCTTAGCACCTTTTGTAACATGATTTTCAATGCTTACCTTGTACGCCATTAGTCCATGTTATGCCTCTTTCAAGTGCGCTTAAAAGTTGTCCTTTGATGCTTAAGTGTTAGGCCTTAACATGTGCATGTGTGTATGTGTGTTTGGTCCCATTTTCTTAAGCTTTTGGCCACTGTTTTGGACCTAACTTAGAGTTGTCCAATTAGTGTGAGTTCATCCCTTGCATGCTATTCAAGTGTTGTTACATCATCCCATGTTTGCATGCTTTGGTCGCACATGTTACATGCTTGAAATCACTTGCATTCGCCTTGCATTCCATTTGTCAAGTTGCTAGCATGTTGCGTGATTGGATTACATCTTGCATGTTCTAGTGGTTTGCATAATTGTGGCATGCTTGTTTGCTTTCTTTCTTAGGTTGTGTACCTAATGTGCATTGCATGTTTGTATGCTCTCTTTTATGCCATGTTGCATATTAGCTAACATGCTTAGGTTGCATCGCATTGAACCTGTATGCCTTGCCTCTTGAAATCAAGTGATAGAGGTTGGGCCTTTATGTGCTTATTTGGTTTGCATTTCATTTGACATGAAAGTGCACAACTTGGTCTCTTGGGCCATTACGCATTGAAATGCGCGCTTGATGGTCCGAGAACCAAGAACCATGTCCCTTTGAGTCATACACATGATAAGGGATAGGATTGGTGCATACATTGCTTGAATTGCATCGCCAAGCTATGCCTTGCCCTCTGCTGCTGTCAATTGCAGGTTCTGCAGACATTCTTTGCCGACCGGCAGTATTTAGTGCCGACCGGCAATCCATTGGTGGCCGATAGCTTCACCAACAGCCGATGATCACATACCACTGCCGGTGGCTATTCTACTCAGCCGGTGGTGTCTCTCATTGTCCAGGGAAGCAATTCTGAGACTTTGGCAGTCTTCAAAGAGGCAGAGCAGGGAAAACAGAGGCAGCCTATGCATGGCAGTGCACTTCCGAGCAAGACCCGAGCACGCGCGCGTCGAGCCCTCTTCCCGAGGCCCTTTTTCTTGCTTTCTTAAATTAATTAATTTGTTAATTAATTAGGTGATTTGTAATGATTAATTAGCTAGGATAGTTAATTCATTATTCGAATTGTATTATTCTTTTGGTCCCTCCGAGCGAGGGCGAATCTGTAATAAGTGTGGGTGTGTGTGTGCATGTCTTCCAACCCCCATTTCTTTCTCCCTTTTACTTACCTGCTTTGATGGTTAGTAATAGGTCATGTTTAATTTAGCATACTTGTGCTATACATGCGTGCATCATTCATCAGTATTGCATGCACCGGGCTCGACGCATCATGCTAACTGCATTAGTATTTCAAATCTAACTTGAATACATGCTACTTGTGCATTTCCACATGTCATTCATAGACTAGCCGAGCCTACTCTAGTGACATTCCGTATGCGTTGCTTAGACATTCGAACATGGACTTGGATCATGCATCAATTGCTAACGAGTTCTTTGTTTTGGCACAGAGTACGATGTAGTATTTATGCTTTAGCATCCTTGCATGCGTGTGGGTGTTGCCATAATAGCATGATTACCATGAGGCTAGCTGCTTACGTGATGTAAACTGCTTGAATGCCTGTGGTGAAGGTTGGATTGCTGAGTTGGAATAGCTCATTGAAATCGTGTTTTAGCCTACTTGCGAGTAGTAAATTCAAAAACGGATATCACGGTTAGTAGAGGCCGATCTTCGGATCGGGCGAGAGGGGGTGCTCATAGCTGACCTTCCCCGATCGTACCCAAGTTCCCGAGCCGAGATAACTTTGTTGATAACGGACACGTGGCCTTTGGCACCGAGTCAGGGTTTCCTAAATTCCCCCTTAAAAAAAATATTTAGGTGACGACTCTGTATCTGGCAAAGCAGTCCATGTTTGGCACTTCTTTTCAAAAATCTGTTTCTCTAAACGATTTGCCAGATTTGGACTCTTTGGTTCAGATTAATAACCGTGACACAAATCGAGTCCGAACTGTAGCGAGGGCCCCACGCGGGCGCGTCTACACCTTTGAGTGTTCTACTTTTCTTCTTTACTGAATCTATTTTTTCTTTTATACGTAGTTGATTTATTTTTATACAACCATTTTAAGATAGTAATTATGAATCCCACAAACGGTGATAAAGACACAGATTCATGAAGTTGAAAGGCTTGAACGTTTTAATGGACTTAATTACAAACGTTGGAGTATGATGATCTTTTTCCAACTTACTGTTGCAAAGTTTGCTTATGTGCTTTCGGTTGCCTACCCTCAAACAAAAGTGTCTCCTACAACTGATGGAATCAATGCTACTGATGGTACTAGTACATCCGAAGGAGCCTTGACAGAAACTCAAAAGAAATGGATGAAGGATGATTATGTGTGCCGTTTTACCATTCTCAATGCAATGAAAAATGCACTGTTCAACATCTTGCACAAGTATACAACATCATTGGAACTCTAGCATGCGATACAACGCAAGTATGTTAATGAAGATGCCAGTAATCGCTCTTTCGTAATTTCAAAATATATTGATTTTAAAATGGATGATACTCGGTCTATTATAGATCAAGTTAATGATCTAAATGACATTGCTACTGAATGTGCTGATGCTAGAGAACCAATTTTAGAGACTTTTCAAGTTTCAACTATTATTGGTAAACTTCCATCTATGTGGAAAGATTACCAAAGAATTTTAAAACAAAAGAAAAAATCTCTGAATTTGGATGAGTTGCTTCAACACATTCAGATAGAAAGTGAAGCAAGATTACGTGATAATCTTGAAAATCTGGTGAAGACTGAAAAAGTTCATAATGTTGAAGAACCGGCATCTACCTCTAATAAACATGTTTTCAAGTTTCCTAGCAAGAAAAAATCTTTTAAGAGGAAGAAAGGCAACCTCACTAAAAAGGACTTTGTCAAAAAGAAAAGTTTTGGTTCTTGTTTTGTGTGGTAAAAAGGGACATTATGCTAAAGATTGTCGCCACTGCAAGGGACACTAAAATAAGACCAACGTGATGAGCACTAATGAAGACATGATAGCCATGCTTACTGAAATCAACATGGTCAACATGGAAGATGGTTGGTGGATTGATTCTGGGTCAACCTATCATGCTACTCCCTATTAAGGATGCTTTTCATTCCTATAATAAAGTTAGTGGTGAAAAAGATGTCTTCATGGGAAATTCTTCTACAAGTGCTATCTTGGGCAAAGGATAAGTGAAACTTCCTCTCTTTTCCGGCAAAGTCCTTACTTTGCAAGATGTGTATCACATTCCAGGACTGAGGAAGAGTCTTGTGTTTGTTAAGAGGCTTGATGATCATGGTTTTAGAGTTGTATTTGATTCCCAAAAAGTGATCATCTCTAAGAAGGATCCTTTGTTAGGAAGGGTTATGCTAAAGACAATATGTATTCTATTAGTCTTAATAAAGACGTTTCTATTTTTGCTTATATGCTTGATTCACATGTTAATTCCGTTTGGCATTATAGATTAGGACATATTGGTAGCAATTTTATGACTTGCATGATTTCACATGGTTATGTTCCTAAAAATAGTCATGTTTTAACTACACAAAATTGTGAATGTTGTGCTCAAGCAAAAATTGTTAAGAAACCTTTTAAATCTATTAATAGATCTACTACTTTGTTAGAATTAATTCATTTTTTTTTTGGGTTAGAATTAATTCATAGTGACGTATGTGATAATAAGGATATAATTGCTACAGAAGGAAAAGATATTTCATAACTTCTATAGATGATTTTTCTAAATTTACTTATGTTTATTTGTTAAGAACAAAAGATGAAGCTTTTGAAAAATTTAAAATATTTAAGGCAGAAGTTAAAAATAAACTTGGAAAGAAAATTCAAAGAATTAGATCGGATAGGGGTGGTGAATATCAACTTAATGATTATATTCAATTTTGTGAAACACATGGAATAGTTAGAGAAGAAACAGACCCTCATTCTCCTCCACAAAATGGTGTTGCGAAACGAAAAAATAGAACCTTGTTAGAAATGGTTAGTGCTAATAGTTTTTGGGGTGAGGCTTTATATACAACTTGTGATATTTCTAATGGAATCATACATAAAAATAAAATTAAATCTCCTTATGAATTGTGGAAAAATCATAAACCAAATATTAATTATTTTAAGGTTTGGGCTTGCATTGCTTATGTTTTAGATGTTTCACATAAAAGGCCTAAGTTAGGCTGTAAACCTATAAACTCTGTTTTTGTTGGATATTCTATGAATAGTAAAGCTTCTAGATTTTTGAATTTAATTCGAATAGTGTATTTGAAGCAACTCATGCAATTTATTACGAACACTTGACTATTAAAGATGCTAATAATCATGAAATGGAAAAAGAATTGTTAATTGAGTTAGACAATATTAATTCTTCTTTAAATGATTCACTAGTTGATAATGGGTTGCCTAATGTTAGTGATAATAATAAGGAAACTGAAATAGCATATAAATCTATTGAGTTAAGAAGAAGTAAAAGACAAAGAATTGAAAAAGATTTTGGTCCTGGAATGTTTAGTTATTTATTAGATCATGATCAAGATCCTAAAACATTTAATGAGGCTATGTCTTTGCATGATGCTAATTTATGGAAAATTGCTATGGATGATGAAATTAAACCTATTCATCATAACGACACTTGGACTTTAACTAATCTTCCTCCTAATACAAAACCAATAGGATGTAAATGGGTGTTAAGAAAGAAACTTAAAACTGATGGGAGTATAGATAAATATAAGGCAAGATTAGTTGCAAAAGGATATAGTCAAAAAGAAGGAATAGACTTTTTTGAAATCTTTTCTCCTGTTACTAAAATAACTTCCATAAGAATTATGTTTGCTATTTCTTCTATTTATAATCTTGAAGTACACCAATTGGATGTAAAACTGCTTTTCTTAATGGTACTCTTGAAGGAGAAATTTATGTTAATCAACTTGAAGGTTATGTTATTAAAGGTTAAGAAATTTAAATAAGTCTTTGTATGGTCTTAAACAAGCACTTAGACAATGGTATGAAAAATTTAAGAAAGAAATTACGAATCTTGGTTTTAAAAGCTTTAAAGTAGAAAGTTGTGTTTTCTTTAAAGTAACAAAAAATTATAAAGTTCTTATAACTCTTTATGTTGATGACTTATTAATTTTTGGTTCTAATATTACTTGTATAAATGAGACAAACTTTTTTGGCACAAACTTTTGACATTAAAGACTTGGGTTCTGTGGATGTTATTTTGGGTGTTAAAGTTATTAAAAAGAATAATGGATTTGTTTTGACTCAATCTCATTATATAGAAAAAGTGTTAAGGAAATTTAATAACTTTGTAAACCTAGTAAAACTCCTATTGATCCTAGTAATAACTTGGTGCCACATTAGGCGCTTCTGTTAATCAAGAAGACTATGCTCGTATTATAGGAAGTTTAATGTATGCTATGAACTATACTAGACCTGATATTGCATGTGTTGTTGGTATGTTAAGGTTTACTAGTAATCCTAGTACTGAACATTGGAAGGAACTTAGTAGAGTTTTGAGATATTTAAAATATACCATGAATTATGGTTTACATTATTTTTGCACAAATCCTATTCTTGAATGTTATAGTGATGCTAATTGGGCTTCTGATATAACCAATTCTAAATCTACTAGTGGATGGTTATTTACTGTTGACGGTGCTATAGTTACATGGTCTTTTAAAAAAAATCATGTATTGCTTTGTGTTCTATGGAATCTAAATATGTTGCTATGTTATTAGCAAGTAAAGATTTAATTTGGATGAAAATTTTTATAAGATGTATTCCATTTATTGAAGTGCCTAGAGGGCATATTACTTTGTATTGTGACAATCAAGTAGCAATTCACAATATTAAAAATATGAGAATCTCAAATAATAGCAAACACGTTGCTATGAGATATAATCACATAAGAAAACTTGTGAAGAAAGATAAAATAATCAAATGCTTGCGAATCCTCTTACAAAGCCACTTAGTGGTGAAAGGATCAAATAAAATTATGAGAGATATGGGACTATCACCGGTTACTTAAAAAATAGTTTTTTTTTTTTTTTGGTAGCCTACTCTAATTAGTTGATGTCTGTATAACTCAGATAATCACTATTTTAGAGTTCAAAGGTTTTTAATTAAAATCTACAGTAAGAAATATAATTTAGTGGTGAAAGGATCAATAAAATTATGAGAGATATGGGACTATCACCGGTTACTTAAAAAATAGTTTTTTTTTTTTTTGGTAGCCTACTCTAATTAGTTGATGTCTGTATAACTCAGATAATCACTATTTTAGAGTTCAAAGGTTTTTAATTAAAATCTACAGTAAGAAATATAATGAGAGATTTTATTTCAAGTGCATTTATAAACTTGTGAATAATGGGGGTTATTGCTATTTCAAACAAAGTTCCATATCTAAGTAATGCACTCAATAGTCCACAATTAGAGGGTTGGATTTTTTAAATCCTTAACATAACTCATAGCTTCGGTGGGACGATAGAGAGGTTGTGGAATCTTCAAGATGAGTTTGCCTTTGCAAGTATAGAAGTACGCGCCGCTTCTTACGGATTACCAGTTTAATCCTAGAGTACTTGCTAATGAGGATTTGTGCAAGGCCGAATTAATGCGCTGCCATGGTGAACTATGAACCAATGTATGGTGCGAATATGGTTGTTTTGAGTTTTGAATTCACTAAGATCAAGACATAGTTCTCTTAGTTGTTTGAATATCAAAGGTCGTATTCAACTCTAAGTTCAAGGCTTGTCCACTTAAGAGTATGTGCTATACAAATACCTAAGTTTTATTTTTATTGAGTTTATTTGTTGGTTTTTTATTTTTTCTGTTTTATTAGTAAATTAGTGGGGCATTGTTATATATTATTTACTAATAACAATAATAATCTCCACGTTTTTTGTTTTTTTTCCTTTCTTGATTCCCACATCGGAATCTAAAGGAATCTCTACACTTTCATTTGGAGGGAAATCAATATTTTGTTTTCCCTCCATTACTTGGAATTCAAATTTTTTAGCTTGGTTCCCACATAGAAATTTTGAGCAAATGAGTGTGCTGTCATCTACTATAAATAGAGGATGTACTTTCCATATTCCTTCAAGTTTCGATTGGAGGTCTTCCATTGAAGATATAAACGAGATGGAACTTCTAGTTCTTTATATATATATATATATATATATCGAAATAAATAAATAAAATATTCAAACAAACAGCTTTGGATTGTTTGAATAAATCAATTTAAGATTTCAAATTCAGAGATCCTAACCACTAGTTGGTTTACGGACGTTGGGAAATAGTTTCAACTTTTGAATTCCCTAAGTTTGTGTCTCTTCGAGTTCCATAGAAGGAACTCTCTTCAACAGCCCATACTCACTTAGTTTTTTCTTGCAAGTTTTCTTCACTATTTTCATTCTGAGTTTTCTAGGTTAAGGTTCTGGTTTAGAAAATAACTAAGGAATATAGCCTTAGTATTGTTTTCTACAATAACGCATTGTATCCTGGAGATATAATTTCCAAGAGACCTTTCTGTATAATAGAGGGGAAATTACTATCTTAAAGAAAGCATCTTGGAAGTGCCTTGCCTTTGAGTGTTCTACTTTTCTTCTTTACTGAATATGTTTTTTCTTTTATACATAGTTTATTTATTTTTATACAACATACTAGTATTACAAGAAATGAGTGACTAATAAATAAGTGCATTCGAAAGAAGTTAGATGGGGCACCAATTGAGGATGAAATGAGAGCAAGCCATTTAAGATGGTACATCCATATGCAATGTAGAGCAGCTACACACCTGCAAGGAGAAGTTCTTTGTTCAGCTTGAGGATGCTAAGAGAAATAAAGGAAGACCAATGAGGACAGGAGTTCAGAAATATGAAAGAACATGACTGTGTTAGACCTAACCATGGGTATGATTTTAATTGAGGCAACTTGACAGAATGGATCCATGTAGCAAATCTCAAATAATTGGGACAAAGGATCGTTGAGAATAAATAATAGTTTTCTATAAATGTCCAATTCTAACACCAAGACAAACCTGAACATCATTTTAAAAAGCTAACATGCCAATAATACATTGCATAATAATAGCTTTAGTTTGAATCTTCACTCTCATTAGGAAAGTTCACGTAAATAAATAGAACAAGTTAAAAGGAAACTGGAAAGCCCTTTTTTCTGGCACAAAATATTACAATCTAAAAAGAAAATAGTTCATGCCTTACTTGACAATGTGGTGAGATCAATTTCCTCAAATGGGAGATATCCAACCATCAGAACATATAGAATGACCCCACAAGACCAAACATCAGCCACGGCACCATCATAATCCTTGTGACTGAGAGGGGAAAAAAAGAACATACAACAAATACATGAATAGACATAAAAAAATATTTACCTTGCACATTAAATATTATTAGTCCATAAAAAGTACTTGTAATCACCTCAGGTGCAACATAGTTAAGAGTCCCAGAAGTTGTTCGAAGGAGGCTGACTCCCTAAGCACAACCACCACCAAGTAACATCATTTCATGTTATGTCTCTTGAGTGTGTCGTGATGTTAAAATGAGAAGATAATAAATATTATCAAGTATCTTACTCCTCCAGGCAATGCACTAAGCCCAAAATCTAAAATTTTTAAGTTTCCGTGAGAATCTAGTAAAAGGTTTTCAGGCTATAAATAGAAGAAAACAATGGTAGGAATTAGAGTAAACAGAAATAGCACAATAGCCTTCAAAATGGCAAAGAAGGAATGCTTTCAAATCTCTATGGTAGACTCCCTTAATGTGGCAATAATTCACACCATCAGTGAGTTGTTGGAAGTATCTCTTGGATTCAGCTTCATTAAGTTCTCCATGGTGAACCTGCATAAAAATGCACATCATCATCAGTTCAATGTATGTCAAAGAATAGAAAATGCATAATGAAACTCAAACTAGAGACTTAAAATTTTGTCAAACAATTCACCACCTTTAATAAATTCCAAGATTATATAGATTTTTGTACAACTCGCCAGAACCTAACAAAACAATATTCTACATTAGGAGAAGAAATTAAGAATAGATCCATCCTATTCAGTGACATTAGAAAATTAATACTCCGTCAACGAAAAGCTTATAGACTTATTGAGCCCATGCCTCATGCAGACGAATGACATTTGGATGTCTAACAAGCTTCATTACGGATATCTCCCTCTTAATCTAAATAAATAAGATAAATTCGATTAAATTAAAGAAAAATCTCATACACGTACAAGAAATTGCACTTTTGGCGACTACTTTTGGCGACGACGTCAATTTTTCATCGCCTAAAGTATATTTTGGGCGACACAGTGATCAATTTCGTTGGTAAAAGTATACCTTTACAGACGCAATTTGTTGCTGTTGCTAAAAAGGCATAACATTATTTTAGCGCCAAATTTTTTGGTTGGCGCCAAAATTTCAAAACTTTTACCTACGAGACTTATGTTTTAGGAACACAATGAGCGTTGCTATTAGTGTGCTTACTTTTGGCGACGACAAGTTGGTGTGGGCAAAGAGTTAACCATTTAGCGACGATGACACTATTCGTCGGTAAAAGTTTTGCTAGTGGAATGATGTGATTTAGTGATTTGTGTTTTTTATTTTAATTTTTGAAAGAGTTTTAAATATTTTAGTTACTGAATTGTAAAATTAAAATGATCATTGAATTAGATCACAAAATGAACCCATTGAGCCCAAACACACTCTTAAGTTGAGATGACTAATTTGAGATAATTTAAACTTTTTCAAATAATATGGTTAGATTATCAATTTCAATACGTTTGTTTTTATTTTCAGAAACTAGTTTCAAATTTTTTTTCCTAAAAAACTGAAAAAAAATTGGGTGAAAAAAAAAACTTATTATTTTTATATGTTTTTATCTTTTAGGTTATAAATACTTTTTAAAATTTTAAAAATATAATTTTGATTTTTATTGCTTTAAAATTATTTTTAATTTTTTTTAAAAAAAACAAATCTAAAATCTTTTTTTGATTTTTTTTAATCTTTTAGGTCATAAATACTTTTTAAAATTTTTAAAAATATAATTTTGATTTTTATTGCTCTGAAATTATTTTTAATTTTTTTTTAAAAAAACAAATCTAAAAATTGTTTTGAATATTTTATTTTATTTTGTTTTATTTATTTTTTTGGGGTAGAGCAGGTGCTGATCGGCAGTGGACAATTCCCTCTTAAAATTCCCTCCTTTTTTTTTTCTCTCATCGAATCTCCCCAAATCAATCTCCACGATTTCACTCTTGCACATCCTTATCTCAGAATTCGTAGTTCTCTCTCCCTCACGATTTCACTCTTGATCGTTTGCTGCTGCCGTGCGAGATCGGTGCTTCAGTCTGCCCTTACTGGTTTGTTCCCTTTTGCTTTGTATCTCAATGCCCCTGCTTCTCTCTCTCAATTTCTTAAATGAATCTATGTTTGTCTATTTTCACTTCTTCTACTACTGGCTTGTGGAGATTTTGGGGTTCTCTGCAAAATGGCTTGCTGGCCCTCCAGCCAACATGTAACGCCCTCAAAATAGTAACGTTAAACCCATTAAATAAGACATGCATTTTATATACAAAGTTCCACATTCTTTCATTTCATGAGAGTTTCATTACATAAGTATTACATGTTAACAACAAAAGCAAAATGCCCCACGGGCTTACAGCTTTCCAAGTTAACACTTGGTTACAACAAAAAGAGTACTAACTCATACACCTTAAGCCCTTGGCTTGAATTTACATGTAATACATCAACAAGTAAAAACGACAACAATGTGTCCGCCTCTAGCCTCCCAAGCTATGTCCTTGGAGGTGGCATGCTTCCTGTACCTGAAAATGATATTCCCATATAGGGTGAGCCACAGCCCAGTAGAAATATACTAAACCAACCATGAACAATGACTAAAATATTAGCAATTGATAGATGGCCAACACCGATACATTCACATAAATCACACATTTATGTCATACGACTTATGAGTCCAAGTTTCCTTTCATTTTCCCCTTTTTCAACGGATAGGCATATAAGCACTACCCACATTCTCAACAGATATGTATAACAACAATATCCACAGATAAGAACCAGACGCCCCCGAAGTGGCACTCAACTGCGGGCAAAACCTCATCAGGTGCCCAGGCTGTCCACACTGATAACAAGACAAGGGCTGCCCCCTGCCCAAACTCTGAC
>NW_021024508.1:595235-641357 GCF_004153795.1 Camellia sinensis | reverse complement strand
TTAAAACTGTTTAATAGTTCCCCTCTATCTTTTTAATAAAGGCCCTAGGCTAGATTCACCCTCTAGGGAGATCAAATCTAAGAGAGAGTGTAAGTGTAGAGAGAGAGAGTCTCGGATTTGGGTTTTGATCAAAAAAAAAAGTGAAAAAGTGATGTTTAAAATCGCTACTGTCCGCTGATATAAAACACTCTCGCTCGAGCGAAGACTTGGTCGCTCGAGCAACCAGACACAGAAACTCTCGCTCGAGCCAAGGAACTCTTGCTCGAGCCAAAAACTCAAAAGTGCGCTCGAGCCAAGGATTACTCGCTCGAGCCAACAACTCCAACCTTCAGGTCTACAACCAGAAGCACGCTCGAGCGACCAACTACTCGCTCGAGCGAAGAAGAAACCAGACCGCTCGAGCCAAGAAACACAACTCTCAGGTCCAGAACCAGGTGCAAGCGCTCGCTCGAGCGAAGCCTCTCTGGCTCGACCCACCAGACACAAACTCAACTCTCGCTCGAGCGACAAACTCCTGGCTCGAGCCAAGGTCCAGAAATCTGGGCAGCAACACTAGGTTTCGTACCACAACCAACCTGTAACAAACCTGCCCAACACATCCTATAAGTCAAATACAAAGTAAAAAGGATGTAAGCAAGATAATAAACAACTACCAACATCCACGGACACATGTCCGGATCACTGTTCAACAAGGGTAAACCCGGGATCGCTATACAACAAAAAAAAAAGCATAGATAGTTATTGGCAGGTGGTTCTTTTTACTATGTTTCTGTGTTTAGATTTTGAATTCGAGGATAGATACAATAATGTGATCAAGAAAAGTAACACCAATGACTCACTTAATTATTTGTTAGATTAATTTGATACATATAATTTAAGATATTCATGAATTGAGTTTCGGGAGTCTGACCTCTAGTGCATATATTAACCATCCATTTAGTCAAGTTATGTTAACACCAATTGCAAATGCAGTACCTATGGACTATTGATCCTTCGCATGCATTCCTGGTTCAATTCCTTATGGGTAATTTAACTAAATTTGACTTGAATTGGTAGAATAATTTTTTTTCTTCTTGTCCAATTCGTTATGTCTAATTGATGCATATGACCACAGAGCCATGTAAGATTTTGCAATTTGCAGGGGGATATACTTAATGATTTATTTGGATTTTGAAGATTATTAGCAGTCCATAAATCCTGGACACAAAATGAAGTTATTTTAATTTTTTTTTTTTACTATTAAGTTTCTCAAGCATGTGGTGGAAAGAACCTATATGTTATTTTATTTTATTTTCATAATTTTTTCTCCTTCCCATAATATTTGAAGAGTATATCAGGTTCTTCAGAACTGATGAACTAATCTTTGCCAGTGACATGGAAAAGGAAGGTTCAAATTGGCAGCGAGGAAACAAAAGAAAAAAATATGATAAAAATTAGTGAGAAAACAAGTGATAAGTGGTATCCTAGTATGGCGTCTAGTACAAGAAGAAAAAAAAAGGGTGTGAAAACTGAGAAAACAAGTGAAAAAAAAAAGAAGAGAAAAATAAAAATATGATGGATGGTATCTTACCATGGTGTTTAGTAGCTTAATTTAGTCCTTGTGGAAAGTACTCATCTTCGAGTCAACTCTTCCCTAATTTTGTTTAACAAATTACCTTAAAAAATATGATAAACAAGCATGTGAGAAGGGATTGTAATAAAGATTAAAGACCATGAAATCCCAGAACAGTTGGATAAGTGATTACTTGGCTATGAAGCACCATACACTTCAACAAATGGGTATATACTTTTGGTTTTGGGGCTTATTGCTGGTTAAGATTATTTTTGCTAGGTATACCCATTTGTTGCTTCATCATATAGAAATAGTAGAAATGGAGATAAAGAAGAAAATTGCACTATAATAATGTAATTGACTTCTTTACAATGCTTTTGACATAAAAGACTCCATAGCTGTAAGTTTCTCTGCAAGGAATTGTTAATCTTTGTCTATTACATTCTTATTGCCATCAGACAACATATATTTTTTTATTTTGTTGTTTTCTGGAATTCATGAAGAACACCTAATTTGAAAATTAATGAGATATTGCATTGATATTTGGAGAGAAGAATTGTGAACTAAAATTTTGCTTATAAGTTGATTTAAACAAGCAAAACAATAAAATGCAAGAGTAGAACCAGAGTTTGTATTGATGGAAGTCATTTTGACAGAGAAACTCTTAACAGTAGGATCACTCCATGCACAATAGGACCACTGACATACAAAAACAGATTCTTTTATTATTTTCGTAAAATTCTGTAACAGCTTGCATTGTTACATTGGTTGGTTGCATTGTAAAGAGTAAGGTTCATCTTTTTGTGCGGTACTTGAATGTTAATGATATGATTTTAAATAGGGCAAATTACATATACCCCCTCGAGGTTTAGCAAAATTACAAATACCCCCCTAAGGATATACTATCTACTCTAAAAAATTGCAATCATGAATCATGATGCTTTATTAAGTTGACTTGTTATTTTCATAACACACAGTAGGGGACTTCATGTCTCTCAATATTCCCATGCGCCTATTATATTTGATACTTAGTGGTTGATGCTTATCTTCTTGGCTTTTTGAATGGGATAATGGGAAGGAAGGGAGCGGGATACGGAATTGATAGTTTAACGCCTGCATTTTATTTCATCACTAGCATTACTTCTTTGGTTTCATTAATTGTTATCTTGGAAGCTTCAGGCATTTTATGGCTTTCAAGTTGTGGTTTTTATGTTTATTATTTCTAGCATGGTTCAGATTTCTATAATATTCATTATTTTCTTGTGAGTTCGAAAATAAATATTGCAGGATCCTGAAGGTCTTTTTCCATGTATTCTTGGTCATGAAGCTACTGGGTATGTACTCTGTGCTCTTCTTGTCAGTTTATTAAAAATTATGGTGTCTTTGATGCTGGAAGATGAGAGTATGGTTGAAATGTTCTGATAACAGGATTGTAGAGAGTGTTGGCGAAGGTGTAACTGAAGTTAAGCCCGAAGACCATGTCATACCTTGTTACCAGGCAGAATGTAGGGAATGCAAGTTTTGCAAATCGGGGAAGACAAATTTATGTGGCAAAGTTAGGGCTGCCACTGGAGTTGGAGTCATGATGACTGACCGTAAGAGTCGTTTCTCCGTCAATGGAACTCCCATTTATCATTTTATGGGAACTTCGACATTTAGTCAGTACACTGTTGTCCATGATGTTAGTGTTGCAAAGATTGATTTAAATGCCCCATTGGAGAAAGTGTGCCTTCTTGGTTGTGGTGTTCCCACTGGTAAGCAACTCTTTTGCTTCCAAATATAAATGGTTTTACACTCTAGGGCTTAATCTTCTTACTAGCTAATAAAGTGTATTCATAATAAGTTTTACCTTCCCATAAATCCTATGTGCTTGGTTTCAGTTCTACCGGCTTGCTGAGATTTGAATCCAATGGTATAATGCATTTTTTACATATGCTACTGAAATGTGTGTGCTACTAAGGTGTCTTGCTGAGAGAGTCTATGGTGTTCTGTTCTTATACTGTATAACTTCAAATTGCTCCGAGCTCATTGTACCATTTACTTTTTCGGAATGAAATCATGGGATTGTTGCTAAGATATCCAATATTTTGCACTCTTTTGAAAATGTAGGATAATTTTGTGATGGTGTCCTATCAAATATTATATGTCGCAGCTACTGTTAATGACATGATAGCGGTTTATGGCTTCTTAATTTAAATTACTATCATTTGTAATCTAATATTCAATTATCTAATTGAATGTATTATATATTTGTTGTCTCTTAGGTCTTCGAGCAGTTTGGAACACAGCAAAAGTATAACCAGGTTCCATTGTTGCTGTTTTTGGCCTTGGGACTGTTGGCCTTGCAGTGAGTTTTTGAACCATCAGGCCATATTTTCTTGTGCTGACTGCCATACTTGTATGACATAAATAATTAGAGTATTACTTGATAGGTGGCAGAGGGGGCAAAAGCAGCTGGTGCTTCGCGAATTATTGGTGTCGATATTGACAGCAAAAAGTTTGATATAGGTATAGCTTCACATCCATCCCCATATGTTTTCTGATGGTGTATAGTTAAAGTTCTGGGGTGGTCCAAAATAGATATTTTCTCTCATTGAACAATTACTTTATTGCACTTAACTAAGACTAAACCACAGTGTCTTATGTGTTACCCTTTGACTATATGTATTTTGTTCTCGAGGGGCCCTATTTCTAAAAGCACTAGCAATGCATGGCCTCACGTGTATAATATCAACAAAAAAAGGAAAGGCACTTAATAAAAACATTGGTTTGTTTTATTGAGGATTCGTTTTGCTAATATCTTAGTACTGCACATATTGTTTAACTTGGTATTAGGAATTATTGCACATACAACCTAACCTATTGTACCACACTAAGTTTATTTGTTAATATTTTCAATGTTTTTATTTTATCTGAGTCAGACAAATAGAAATCAATCTCACGAGATATGTTATATATGTGATTTCTGAATCTATTTTCCCGTGATAAAAAAATTCTTGCTACCTCTGCGTAAATCGATGGAAAAGGTGGTGCCAGCTAAATATGGTAGTTCTTGAGATTTTCTAGTTTTGAGGTGGGGATGGGGGAAAGTTTTGGCTTATAAGTGGTGTGGTTTTCATGTAGTGGAGAGAGCCTTTCCTTCTGTATTTCTCCTGACTTCTGATAAAGATGCTTGCTTAGCAGATAATGTCTCAGGTGCAGATAATTTTTTTTATTTTTTTGAGATGGTGGGTTGATAATGAATGTGCAAGATTGGAAAGTGGAACAGTTGATTAATCTTCTCAATATGTTGTACGGGATTAGAAGTGTTGCGGAGCAATATACTTTGGGGTGAGTAGAAGATAAGAAAAGGAGGTTTGATTTAAAGTCCTATTATGGGGCTTTTGTGGTTAATATGAGGACTTTTCCTTGGAATGACATTTAAGTTGTTGGGGCTCCATCCAAGGTGACCTTTTTCTTTGGAATGCAATCTATGAGAATATTCTTATGATTGCCAATCTTATTAGAAGGTTACGGATTATTGTAATTTCTCTCTTATTTGACTTTATGCATTGTAATGTTGCTGGGGTTTTGTAGGGGCTGATTTTGGCTTTGTTTGGAATAGAGTGGGTTTTCCATAGAGATGTGGTAGGGATCATGCTTGGATGATGGCGGAAGGGTGTGGAAGCGTATGCAGGAGATGACATTTGGCTCCTCTGTGTTTGCTGCGGCTTTTATGGAGGGAGGTAAAAATGAGGGTGTTTCAACGTGTAAAAAAACCTGTGTGGGATTACGAGTTTTTGTGTGTGTGTGTGTGTGTGTGTGTGTGTGTGTGTGTCTATTTTTTTTAGTTTATTGAGTGTGAAAGTTTTTTCTAACATTGACCAATTTTGTAGATTTTGTGAATTCTCTTTACTTGTGTAAGAATTTAGCAGTTTTCCTTTGCTTTTTTTTGGGGGGGTGGGGGGGTTTGTTTTTTTTGTTGTCTATATGTCTACAATTATCATAGTTTAACCTTTTCTAAACATGGCCAGCATCCCCTTTATTCTTATATTTAATACAACTTGCTTTACCTATTGTCATACAAAGGGGCCAGGTATTGTTACGTGAACCTACTTGTCAGCTTTATCTGGGGTTGCGGACTTCAAATGTTATCATGATTCATGAGTATAAATACTAAATCAACCCTTGCCATTGTTAAGAGTGATTGGTCTATACACCCAGTTGTACTAATTTTTTCATCACCTTAGACCAATAAACAAAGACCTGGTATGGGTCAACCAAACAGTAAACAATCATATCAAGGAGTATGATAATTTATGTTATTTTTTTGGAGGGGTAATGGTCGAACACGAGTTCATCTTACTAACACTTTACAGTATAATTAACTTGTCTGCACTTGTCTACATATTTAATGATGTGAACTTCTACAGTAGTGTTTGTTAGTTTATTTTTTTATCTCGAAACTCTATTTGACTTTTTGTGAACCTTGTTTGCTCTTTTGGCATGTTCATCACACTGCTACTCATTTGTTACAAGCTGCACTTAAAATCAAATCAACACATGAAAGGTTGAGTTAGTGGGAGGGAGCTCCAATGGAGAACAACAAGTGTGGGTGTTGGGTAGTTTTCAGGAAGAGTGTTAGAAGTACTTGCAAGCCTTCTGCTTCCAAAGACACTCCCAACACTATTCCTAGAACCAGTCTTGTTTATGATGCAGGTAATCATATGTAATTATATATATGTATGTATGTATACCTATGCAGATTCATTCACATATTGCAGGCATTTGGTGTTGCTCCGATTCTCAATTATCTTCTGTTATTTTCAATTTTTACATGTTGGGTTTTTGCTAGTTGTTTGAACCAATAATTGATCCAATTCTTCTACTGAGTACTCCATGTGTTTGTAGAAATGGTCAAAGCTATTTTCATTGTTCTGTTACGATATTTACTTCTTCTTTCTCCTTTTCCACTCTCTCTCTCTCTCTCTCTCTCTCTCTCTCTCTCCCTCTCTCTCTGATATCCCAACCAATCCAACAGAGCATTCTTGAAACCGTTATTAACGAATATATCAAGTCTTTTGCTTTACTAAAACTGCTATTAAAAAGGATTTTTTTCACAGGAGTATAATGCAAAGCTTTCAAATTTTGGTCTGGCAAAAGCCGGGCCCCAAGGAGACAAAACGCATGTTTCTACAAGGGTTGTTGGAACATATGGCTATGCTGCTCCAGAATATGTAATGACAGGTACAAGTCATACCTATTTTAGATAGCTTGAGCTAATTGATTCCTAAGATGGATCTTTTGTGACAAATCTACTTTATGTCTGAACAAGATTATATTTGAGTAGAAAAATACAATAGCATCAACAAGGGTGCAAATCATCTGTTGAAAATGTGCATTTAAGGTTTTAGTAGCAATATTGGGAGATGAATCAGTATTGATCGCGGTCTAGCTATATTAAGAGTATTGAGTGAAACAAAACAAGAATTAGTTTGAATTTTAGCTCAGGTCATAGAGGAGCAGCATCCACAAAGTAACCACACTATCTTATTATTACAAAGTATTATCTGACATTTTAAGTTTTAGTCTTGTTATGACTAGATGAATTTTATCATCAATTACAGGTATTTTTTGAAGGCTGGATATTCCGTTATCTTTCCCTTTTTTTTTTTTGGTCCCCGAGAATGTCTTCTATACATTTATGCTAGAGTAGTCGAGAATGTAGGGCTAGTTATGCAGGGGTTCCTGCCAGCCTTTTTGTAGATCTCTTCCGGAAGATCCATTGGTTGAATGTTTTGAGGTAAGCGAGGAGCTTAATATTTAAGGTCTGGTGTTTATGAATCTCTTGGCTACGATAATTCGTATGTAGTTTTCTGTTTGGCAAGTATGACATGTACACAAAAAAAACACCAAACATGCAACATCATGACACAAGAGCAATATAACTTATCATGCAGGCCTGTCCCATAACATATAACATAACTCCAATGCTTGATGTCCTTTTTCTGATCAACAATGAAAGAAAAAAAACAAATCCACAATATCTTTCATGGATGGTTAACAATCTCAATATTTTAATTGTGCATTACTCGGGTATTTTATTGTAGGGATGAATATATATATTTCTTTTCTTTTCTTTCCCCACTAGCAGATGGTGGGGAAAAGAGGTCAATGTTTCTGATCTTGTTTACTGGTACCTTCATTATAGAAGCATTTTGTTGACTTTCTCATGACTAATTTAATGATTTGAGTGTAATAAATTCGCCACTAATGGTTCTGAGTGAAATGATTCGACTTTGTTTCATATTTCAGTGCACCAGTCACATTCTAAAGCAGTGAAGAGAGCCATCAGTGAACATTGTGGTGTATGGACAATCTCAATGCTTAGTTACTTTTACTGTTTCCAGTGCATTGGTATAAGGTTAGCTTGGTAAACATTGTGGTGTACTTGATTTGAGTGTTTTTATATAACTTACTCTCCTAGTGTAAACATGACAGCTAGTGAATTAGTTTGAATTTTTACTTAACTTCTGTTAACCTGATGGATTAAAAGTTACTAAGAATTGTATAGTTTTGAGGGTTGTTTGAACAATTGACGGATGACAAACATGGTGATGGAAATTCCTATTGTTCTTAGATCATTCTATTCTGGTTAGGCAGGTTTCATGATACTTCTCTGCTCCTCTTGGTGAATTTCTTTTAAGAACTCCCTAGTTTCCAATTAAAGGCTTGTTTTGATTTAGTATTAGTTCTTACAATAATTTGTTACCTATATATGGTTAAGCATTCTATCGGTTTGAATTATTGGATAGTGACCAATATGAGGACCGACATAGTTCAATGTCATTTGTTTTTCTGTCTATCATGGGCACTAGATCTCTAATACACTTCAGATGATATGAGTGCAATACTTGTTGTGAAACTAAGGAAGAGAATGGGTCTCAGAATGTGGGTGAAGTTGCACCTGTTGGGCATGCATGTTGAAGGGAAGGTAACAACTAGTATGTTCTTATTTTTAGACTAGACTGTGGTGTATTCATTTGACCTTCAAACATATTTAGGGGGATGTTCAATTCTCAAAATATGAATTTTTACATTAGCAGTAGAGGATTCAGAAAAGGATAGATCTTGGTATTCTTCTCTCTCTCTCTCTCTCCTTTTTTTGGGGTTGGGTGAGCATAGTTCATAGTTTCTTTTGCTATTGCAACAAATTACTTTATTTGTGCAAGTTTCTTTCAAATTTGAACGTTCTGGTGTTGTTGTCGCTTATTACATGAGTTAGATAA
The DNA here is from genome assembly GCF_004153795.1 of Camellia sinensis. Classification (NCBI taxonomy): domain Eukaryota; kingdom Viridiplantae; phylum Streptophyta; class Magnoliopsida; order Ericales; family Theaceae; genus Camellia; species Camellia sinensis. The sequence continues at coordinate 632,537 of NW_021024508.1, read as the reverse complement.
CTCTATGTTGTCATTTCTTCCTTTTCTAGATGCTTGAAGGTTTTCTAATCTTTAAATTATTTCATATGTTAGAAAACCTGTCCTGTGTGTATGAGGAGGAACCAGTTGTTGCTTATGCCTTGGTGGAAGTTATCTCAGCAGCTGACCTCAAGCCTTCAGATTTAAATGGTTGGCTCAAGCTACAACATTTACTTTTATAAACCATAGCAAATATTCCAAGTATATGCATAATAACTAGAAGTGTGGAACTGTTTTTCAGGATTGGCTGATTCATATGTAAAACTTGGTCCTTACAGATTGAGGACTGACAGAAAGTGAACCAACATTTAGACAGAGAGTAATTGTCGTCTCCAAATTTGATAATCGGCTCAAGGTACAAGTGCATAACTTTTCTTTAGTGGTTTTTGTAGAGGTTGGGATACACACATTTAATGACTGATGTTTTGCGATACATAGCTTTGCGATTGGTCTTTTTTTAATTTTACAGCATTTGTCTTGATCTTAAAAGTGATGCCATCAGGCAATAGAAAGGCATGAATTCTCCACGGACAGCCCTGGCTACCGCAGTGAGCAGAAATCCTTGTTCTCTCATTCTTCTCCCATACAAGCTGAAACCCTTCTTGAGCAACATAGTCCCGTAAGGCATCTCTAAACATGTCAATGCTAGGAAATAGCATGCCAACCTCGAACTGTCCTTTCTTACCCTTACCCTTTCCCTTACCCTTACCAATAGATTGAGATCCATCATTATTATCAGATTCAGAATCTAATAACATATCATCACTTCCACAATTATCATCAGACGATGATTGACAATTACTGTGGCTATCATCATCAGTACTTTGTTCATACATGGGAAACCCTTCTTGAGCAACATAGTCCCAGTAAAATGACAATTACAATGGTTGAAGTCTTATCATATAGGGTGTTTCGACTCCATTCATGAGATTGTCTCAAATATAAAATGGGTGAGTCAAAATCTTTAAGGTGTGGAAATGGTTGGTGATTATTCAAGCTTGTTCGGTGGATACTTTTGTGCCATGATGCTGTGTTGTGTTGAATCTGGTGCTGATTGGCTCTATTCTGTGTGCTCTGCCTCTGATGCAGCTTTTGATTGATGCGATCTGTTTGTCCTGATTTTTTGATTTGGTTGAGTTGTTTTGTTGCTGGTTTTGTTTGATTTGTTTTCTGACTGTTCTGGTAAATGAGGTAAACTGCCGCGTCAATTCTGATTTGGTTATATGATTTTGTTTGGGTTGCTGAGTTGAAATGGTTTTCTAAACTGGTGATGATCTGTGTTGAATCAGTTTGCTGATCTGCTTTACTAATCTGCTATTCTTCTGGTGCTGCTGTGATGTTGCTACTGTTGCTGAGATGTTGTGGTGATGCTGCTGTGATGGTGTTTGTTATGATGAGGTGCTGCTGTGTTGTTGTTGGATGTTTGTTGGTGTTGTTGATGTTGGAAGGGTGCAGGACTTTTTGTCCAATCTGTAATAGATCAAGTTTTCATTAATGGGGGTTGTCATTAGGTGTAAGTTCGGGCAACTGCTGGTGTTTTGGCTGGAAGGGTATGGAGGGGGTATGGAGGAGGTATTTTGTGTGATCTCATATCAATGTTATTAGTTTGTTATAGTGGTGCCTGAGGAATGCCTCTTGTAAATCTGTAAATCTTTTAAAAAATTATAAATGAGTTTAAATTATTTTTGCCACTGCAAATTTGTCGTTGTTAAAAAGTAAAGCTTTCTTGACAAATAACTTGTCGGTAAATGTGTAGCCAAAAGTTTATTTTTGCCCACACATATTATGTTGCTAAAAGTGTATTTTTTGCCAATGCCAATTTGTCGTTGCCAAAGCTAAAGCTTTATCGACAACCAAATCATTGGCAAATGGCAACATTTGCCGACGTAAATGTGTCGCTAAAAGTTACTTTTCCCCACTCATATTGTGTTGGTAGAAGTGTATTTTTCGCCAATACCAATTTGTCGTTGCCAAAAGTAAAGCTTTAGCGACAAACAAATCGTCGGCAAATGGCAACATTTACCGACGTAAATGTGTCGCCAAAAGTTTACTTTTGCCGACGCATATGTTGTTGCTAAAAGTATATTTTTTGCCCATGCAAATTTGTGTTGCGAAAAGTGCTACACAATCATCATATTTGAATGACTTTTACCAACGCAAGGTAAATTGCCGACGCTGGATGGAGGCTTTTAGCGACGACTATGTTCGTCGCTAAAGGCATTACTTTTACCAACGTAATGATAATTTCGTCGGCAAAACTCTTTGCCAACAAATTTTCCCTTTTTGGAACATATTTTGTTGCGTTGCGAAAAATGCAATTTCTTGTATCCAAATGAATGAGAGAAATTCCCCAAAGATAGAACTGGAGTTTCTAGAAAGCTTTGAAGCCAAATTCTTAGAACACGCTTCTAATCAAAGATAGAACTGCGGTTGATTTTTTGTATCTGTAGAATCTTAAATTAAATCTCTCCAAAAAATACCGAAAGATATTGTTAACCTTGGCGAAAATCCCCAACTACATATGTATGTGTTAATTATATCACGCATGATCTGATCGATTGGAACAGATAATTCAAAAGATGAAGACAAGCTCTCGATTATCAGATTGATTATTTTAAACTTTGTCACTTTGATTCTGTGAATCAAAACAATTTTTTGAAATAGGATGATGATATATATATGTGTGATGAGTAATTTGTATATGAACAACAAGTGTATGGCCAAGAAGAAGAAGAACAGAGACTAAGAAGAAGAAAGAGGTTTGGGATATTAATTCTCTATATATTTATTCCATAGTTCCCAGGCTATTTATAAGCCAAAAGAGAACACTAGCTACAGCAAATTAATAACTTGAAATAATAATGCAGAGGGTTGTGACACAGAACGTGGAAGAGGTTACAATAATTTATTGAAAACAAACTACAACTAAATCCTATTCTTGAGGCAGAGAGGTTGCTATTCTCATGCATCACCTATTCTTATGGCAAAATAATGAACATATCACTCCTCCCTCCCTTACACTATCCTTGTCCGTAAGGATAAAATCAAGGTAAGTCTTCGAAAAACGTCAACAATTCTCCCAAGTAGCGTCTTCAATGGGTGCACCCACCCATTTAACCAAATCTCAGTCTTTGGTCGGTAAAGCCCGTTTTGGATGACACGGGTGTCCAACACTGCTTCAGGTTAAGGAAGAATCTCAGATGTGTCGGATAAGGGTGGTAGGCAAGTGGAAGCAGTGGTGACTGGTCCAATGTGCTGCTTTAAGAGACTCACATATAAAACATCATGGATTTGGGAACCAACTGGTAACTCGAGCTTGTAAGCCATAGGTTTGACTCGAGCAAGGATCTTATAAGGCCCAAAGAATCGAAGTGAGAGCTTCATAGAGCCGCAGAAGGCAACTGTCTTCTACCTGTATGGCTAAAGTTTGAGGTACACGTAATCACAAACCTCGAAAACAACTTCCAGACGATGTTGGTAAGCTTGTGACTTCATATGGTCACGGGCAACAACCAGATTTCGACGTAAGAGACTGAGAATGTCATCACGGCTGCGTAAAAGGTCATCCATGGCTTGCACTTTTGTTGTGCCAGGAATGTAGGAAAGTAGAGTTGGTGGAGGCTGACCATACACAGCTTTAAAAGGGAAATTTTTTCTAGATTAATGGATGGAAGTATTGTAACTATATTCAGCCCATGAAACCCATCTAGTCCATTTTTTTGGCTGGTCATGCGTGAAGCACCGGAGGTATTGCTCAAGTGTGCGATTAACCACTTCTGTCTGGCCATCGGTTTGGGGATGATAACTAGAGCTCATACCCAAAGTTGTACCCTGCTGGTGAAATAAAGTTTTCCAAAATGAGCTGATAAAAACTTTATCACGATCACTTACAATGGATACGGGTATGCCGTGAAGTCAGACAATTTGGTCAAGTAAGACTTTGGCCATGGTGAGAGCGGTAAATGGGTGCTTGAGTGGAATAAAGTGCGCATATTTGGTCAAGCGATCGACCACCACCATGATGACAGTTTTACTGTGTGACAGTGGCAAACCTTCCACAAAATCCATGGAAATATCAGTCCAAACTTTGTCGGGGATGGGCAGCGGTTGTAGTAAACCAGCGGGACATGAACAATCAGATTTGCATCATTGACAAATATCATATTTTTTGATGAAGTCCTTAACCGTGGTGTGCATGTGAGGCCAACTGAGGCTGGTGTGGATGTCGCTTAATGTTTTATGATAGCCAAAGTGTCCACCCACCGGTGAGGAGTGATGTGTGGATAATATGGTAGGAAGTAGTGGTGATGAGGGACTCAAATAGATACATCCGTTTTTGAAGAGCACTCCATCACGTAAGGAATACTGTGGCTGAAGATGTGATGGTAATGAGCCCAACAACTGGCTATAGAATGGATCGGTGGCGACCTCTTTCTGGAGTGTGGTCCACCACTCCACAATAGGCAAGGATATGGCATGGAATTCAAGCTCGCTAACCCGTGAGAAGGCATCAGTCCCGGTGTGGTCCACCACTCCACAATAGGCAAGGATATGGCATGGAATTCAAGCTCGCCAACCCGTGAGGGTGTATCAGCCCCGTAATTCTCTTTCCCTTTCTTGTACTCAATGATGTAATCATACCCGAAAATTTTTGGTAGCCACTGGGTTTGAGCCGGCGTCGTGATTTGCTGCTCTAAAAAATATTTTAAACTTTTTTGATCAGTACGAACAATGAAAGGTTTTTCGATGAGATATGGCCACCATTTGCAGATGGCCTTAATTATTGCTAGCATTTCCTTCTCATATGTTGATAAAGCTAAGGCCGTGGGCTTAAGAGCTTCACTAAAGTATACGACTGGCTGGCCCTGTTGTGATAAAATGGTTCCAATGCCCACCCCACAAGCATCACATTCGATCACAAAGGTATGAGAAAAATTTGGTAATCGGAGGACTGGAGGAGTTGTGAGTGCTTTCTTCAGTTGGGAAAAGGCAGAAGCGGTCTTAGAAGTCCATCAGAACCCATCGTTGGATAATAATCGAGTGAGAGGTGCCGCAATTCCTCCAAACCCACTGATAAATTTTCGGTAATATCCGGCTAGACCAATGAAGCCACGAACTCCTCTTGCCGAAGTAGGGGTGGGCCACTCAAGAACTAAGTTAATCTTTGCTTGATCAACGGCCACTCCTGCAAAAGAAATAAGATGTCCCAAGTATGCTACCTATAAAACACCGAAACAACATTTAGATTTTTTGGCAAATAATTGATTGCTAGAAAAAACTTGGAGGACCGCACGGAGGTGGCTGAGATGGTTGATCCAATTTTTGCTATACACCAAAATGTCGTCAAAAAAAAACTAGAACAAACTTCCTTCAGTAGGGTCGTCATTCATCAAACTCTAGAATGTGGAGGGGGCATTTGTAAGTCCGAAGGGCATCACAATTAACTCATAATGTCCGTCATTTGTCCGAAAAGCAGTTTTATGAACATTCGCCTCTTGAACCCGTATTTGGTGGTATCCGGCACGAAGATCGAGCTTTGAAAAATACCGAGAGCCATGTAATTCGTCAAGGAGTTCATCTATGATAGGGATTGGATATTTGTCTTTGATGGTAATATTGTTGAGAGCTCGATAATCAACACAAAATTGCCAACCTCCATCTGCTTTTTTGACAAGCAATACCGGCAAAGAAAATGGGCTTGTACTGGGGCGGACCAAACCTAAGTCAAGAAATTCCTTCACCATCCTTTCAATTTCTATCTTTTGATAATAAGGGTATCGATAGGGTCGGACACTCACAGGTGCTTGATTTGGTTGTAACGGAATATGGTGGTCATGGGTTCGTATTGGGGGCAAGGTATTGGGGATGTCAAAGACATGCTCAAATTCAGGGAGGATTTGGGCGAGGTCAACAGGAGGGTCATTGATTGAAGTTGGTTCGTGGCTTGGAATGATTTGAAAAAACAAGGCTATTCCATTGAGGTTGAGAAGTTCCTTGGCGCTCAAGGCAGTGGTTGTAGGTTGCTTAAGGCCTTGAAAAATACAGGATTTACCTCCTTCCCAAAAAGACATGGTAAGACGACTGTAATCCATTTCAATTGGTCCAAGGGTGGCCAACCATTGAACTCCCAAAAACACTTGACAGGCTGCTGCTGGTAAAACATAAAATCTACTTGAATCGGAAAGTTTTGAACAAAGAGTGTGAGCCCAAGGAATTGTCCTTCATAGTCGATTTTGTCTCGATTGGCCACCATTACTTGCAACTTTTGATCGCGTGACACGGCAACCCAAATTTCGTGACTATGGCTTGATCGATGAAATTGTGGGTGCTCCCCCCATCAATGAGGACAGTCACTACTTTATTTTGTAATTTACGCACCATTTGAAATGTTTGAGGATGTGTTGTCCCTGCTATTGCATGGAATGAGATTTCAGGAAGCCACTGTAGGTTCAATTATAGGTGACTCTTCGATCATAAACAATTGGGGCCTATGACAGCGGTGACCCGGAGTGAACTTCTCGTCACAATAATAGCACAACCCTTTCTCGCGATGTTCTTGTGTCTCTTAACTGGTAATACGTCAGAATGGAATTGGAGTGTTAGCCATGGTTTGACCCACCTTTGATGCGGGTGGAGGTCTTAAAACTCCGACTGTGTTGTTTGGAGTAGACCGCGGTGTGAAGGCTGCCACTTGGGAACGAAAGGAACTGCTCCCTTTTTTTTTGTAGAGAGTTGCGCTCTTCAATTAGCCGTGCCGCTCCAATGGTGTCAGCTAAGGTGCATGGTTGTTTGATTTTGACATCCAAGCGTATGTCATCACGGAGCCCCACAATGAAACACCCAATCAAGTAATTTTCAGGCAACCCATCAACCCGATGTGAGAGCATCTCGAAGGCTTCTTGATAGGTAGCCACTGTCGAAGTTTGTTTGAGGTGGGTCTTCCGAGGGATCCTCATAGTCGGTGGGACCGAAACGGGGCAACAGGGCCTTGGTTAGTTCGTTCCAAGTTAAAGGTCCCCGAAACTTGGTCAACCATCGAAGCCATTATAGAGCTATGTCCTCGAGGTGAAAGGACGCAAGCTGAACTTGTTGATTAGGAGCAACATTTTTGAAATGAAAATATTGTTCAGCCTTGAAGATCCAACTTGTCGGATCATCTCCGTTGAATTTGGGAAATGAGAGTTTCAGGTGTGTATGGTTTTGGTCATGTGTGTTGTTGGTACCTTGGGTTGGTGATTGATTGTTGGAGGTGGGTCGAGGTCTTCTATGGGTGGTTTCAGCTTGGGCAAAAGGGTTATCAATGGGAATGGTGCTTTGTGAGACTCGTATGGTTTGAAGTTCTGTCAAAACAGTTTGTAGGGTACCATGGATTTGGTCAAAGCTGGACTCGTGGCAAGCAAGGATTTCGCTGACTTCATTGCGAAATTCAACATTGCTTTTAGCCCGTGTGTCCATGTAGCCTGGCTCTAATACCAAATGATGAGTAATTTTTATATGAACAGCAAGTGAATGACCAAGAAGAAGAAGAATAGAGACTAAGAAGAAGAAAGAGGTTTGGGATATTAATTCTCTATATATTTATTCCACAGTTCCCAGGCTATTTGTAAGCAAAAAGAGAACACCAACTACAGGAAATTAACAACTTGAAATAATAATGAAGAGGGTTGTGGCACAGAACGTGGAAGCGGTTACAACCATTTATTGAAAACAAACTACAACTAAATCCTATTCTTGAGGTAGAGAGGTTGCTATTCTCATGCATGACCTATTCTTATGGAAAAATAATGAACATATCAGTGTGTATGTATATATATAGAGACCTGGTCGACCATCTTGTGGTTGAGGATAGTGCTGCGATCGAGAACCTTTATTGCAACACTCTCACCGGTCTCTGTGCTCTGAGCAAACTTCATCTTCGCGAAGGTACCTTGGCCGAACGCCCGCCCCCTGAGGTTTGGGTTTCATGGTCCCCCTTCTCGGAACATGTTTTCTTTGTAATGTTTGCTTTGTGATTTATAGATTGATTAATGCAGAGGGTTGTGGCACAGAACGTGGAAGCGGTTACAACCATTTATTGAAAACAAACTACAACTAAATCCTATTCTTGAGGCAGAGAGGTTGCTATTCTCATGCATGACCTATTCTTATGGAAAAATAATGAACATATCAGTTTGTATGTATATATATAGAGACCTGGTCGACCATCTTGTGGTTGAGGATAGTGCTGCGATCGAGAACCTTTATTGCAACACTCTCACCGGTCTCTGTGCTCTGAGCAAACTTCATCTTCGCGAAGGTACCTTGGCCGAACGCCCGCCCCCTGAGGTTTGGGTTTCATGGTCCCCCTTCTCGGAACATGTTTTCTTTGTAATGTTTGCTTTGTGATTTATAGATTGATTATAGGTTTATAGCCATTGAATACGCCTACGAGGTGTTTGTGAATATGTTCATAAGGGAATCTGCATGCTTATTTCTTTGGACGTTAGCCATCTATGTTGGGCATACAATATATACATGAACAAAATTGCTGGATTTGTAGATTTAAAGACACTACAATAAATTCAAAAAACAAAGCATTGAATTGATATGGTTGATAGTAATTGTCGTGAGATAGCTAGCGAACTATGAAATAGACTTGGTGAATCTGGTTTCGCCATGTTTTGGTTTTACGAACAAGACACAAACTAAAATAAGCATTTCAATATATGTGGACATCCTACATACATCATGCTATTTGTCTAGTTTTCCATGATTTGAGGGATCAATGCTTGACTCACACTAATAAAATACAAAATTACTTAGGTTTTGTCTCTCTAACATTTCTCAACGACAAATAATGAGATATACAAGGAGCGCTAATACTTTAATCATTCAAATATGATACATTTTTCATAATTAAAAGTGGTTGTAACAATAATTCTGAAATCAGAACTTCACTATTTTAAAATGCTTTTTTTTTCTTTTTCTTTCTTTTTTTCTTTTTTTTTTTTTGTAGCTTGGAATTATACTTGTTATGTTACTAATGGAAACCTCTATGGAAATATCAAATATATGTTTCTAGAAGGAGAGCATATCAAATAGTTGTACATTTTATAAAGAATGTACAATCATTTCAAGCTTGACTATTGATAGTGGGTGGGAATTCAACGCAGAGATTGACTTCTTAAAGTTCAAGCCTTGGAACAACAGTGACAATATCTGTTGCAAGAGAAACTCAAACAGTGGACACTGAGAAAGCAATTTCTCTTCTCATTCAACATATGGAAAAGGTAAAGTTGGTGATATGAATCATGATTTTGCATTTTTAATCAAATCAATTGTGTTTTATTACCCACAAATTTTTTTTTTTTTCAATTAACATATGCTTGTGTTTTTTGTTGCACGAGACTTTCCTTATGTATACATCTAAAACTCAGTTCTTTCCCTTAACAAGACTTAATTGAATACTCAGTTGATTTAAACTTACTACATGCTATATGAACATTTCATAATATACATAAATGCATGAGGAAGGGCCCCAAAGGCTTATATATTTACAATATCCTGCTATATGAACATTTCATAATATACATAAATGCATGAGGAAGGGCCCCAAAGGCTTATATATTTACAATATCCATACATTTTTGTCAATCCATACTCTCTAAATCTAAAATCCAATCCCAAGGTATATTCATGATTCTACATTTTGATGTATGTATATGCGTATATATGTGTTTATATGCATAAAGTTTAGTCTGTGCTACACTTATTATGATCATTTACATTCCTTTAACTTGTTGTGATGTCAGATTGAACCTTAGGATTGTGATTGGCTTATGATCGTTCACTCCATTGGATCTGCATACTCTACTTATATGAATACAAACTGGTTTGATTTTCATGTTACTTGATCTTATATGCGAGAGATAAATCGTTTTCATTGTCAGTGTTCAATTATGCATTATGGAGTTTCTTTGCATTAGTCTGTTTAATTTATGCCACGATTTAATATGTTGATCAATGTTTTCATTCCTGTAATCTATACAAATGAGTGAATTTTTTTGAAAGAGCAGAGGTGCTTGTTAGTTTGAAATTGACCAGAAACAGTGATATAGGTGACCATATGTTATCTTTGTGAAATTGTATAATAGAATTTGGAAGATTATTTTCCAGGATAAGTGCCTAGGGATTTATTTGATGAAAACAAGGGCAAATTGAAGTTTTAAGTAGCCAAATTGTAGGAATGGCGACTAAGAACAACAATTGCATGTCATTTTCTCATTCTCTGATGAATGGCTTTCTTACATCTGAAAAAGTTTTATATGTAACTCGGAAAACAGTGAGCGATGAAATCATTGCCTTCTATTGCCTAGCTTGACTATTCTTCAAACATCCAAAGTGTAGGAGGGCTCACCAAATGGGTTCTAATTCTAAATCAGTTGTTAATTTCATAGAAGATTCATTAGGGGTTCATCTTTCTTGGATTTCACTTCGATGGATTGGATCTAAGAAATTCAGAGGTGGAGCAAATGGCAACATTAGCAACTGAACATATGCATAAGCAATTGGTAAGTTCAAGCACAACATAGGAGATCATTTTAATCATTCCCTCATATTGTCTTGTTCATTGCATCTAGGTTTTCTAGCCTTCAAGACACTACATAATGAATTTTTTAATTTGAATTTTGAAAATTGAGATGTTAGTCTATTCTCTTATACAGTTTGCACCCCCTTGGTGCTTCGTTTAGCATAATCTATTATGTTGATTTTGGGGGGTTAAAAGTATTGTGTTAAAAATTGGTCAACATCTGTGCTTTCTTTGTATTACTTTACTTTCAATATTTGTTATTGGCCCCTTGTTCAGTGATTTGTTTTTTCAATTTCTTCTTAATCCCAAAGGAATATTTCCTTTAAGTTGTTTGTAAAGAATGTAAACTAATGAAATTGTGCATCTAGATCACCAATCTCTTTATTAGTAGGAACTATATTTTTTATTTATCAACTGGCTGCCATTGTGTTAGCCATGACTCCTATGTTTTGCTATTTTGTCATTGGGCACTTTTTGGAATCACTTTGTTTAGTTTCAGTGCTCTTGGTTGGATAAGTTATTTTACTTGCAAATTAAAATTAAAATTTGAAGTTACAACCTGCGACATGCAAAATTTTCCATTCAAGTTTCTATCTTCTCTTGCTTCCATTTTTTTAATTACTTTTTCCTATTTTCTTGCTGATCATGAATTTGGAAATTGAAGACTAGATCACATTGATTTGGACACTATACATCTTGAAGCGTTGGGGATTTTCATTTCCCAAACCACTAACATGTTATTTGGTTGTGATGGAGTTGGAAAAGCTTGTGATTAATTTCCTTAAATATTTGTGTGTTTGTCTGTACACAACTCATGAGCATAGCTCTTCTTGTTACGGATGCTTTCATTTATGTGAAAAATTAAAAAAAAAATGGAGTGACAACTGCTAATTTAATCTTGACAAACTATGATGTCTCCAACTAGTATTATATAAAAGGCGCGTGGGCTTCAACTAGTATTATACAAAAGAAAAGAAGCATACAGGTCAATTGAATCTAAGGTAAATTACATTGACACCCTTGAGATTTCTGTTTAATACAGATTCCTCTCTTACATTTGAAAAATTACATTCCCCTCCCTGAGATTTGTAATCTCATTACAAATTGTCTCCTGAATTGCTGATGTCATGTCTTAAAATTTTCTAAATGATCATTTTATCCTTTTTTTCTACTATTTCTTCTCCTTATCATCATGACTACATTGTACAACTTTTTATCATTAAATTCTACGTGAACATATTTTTATTGAATGATGATATACAAACATAAATTTTACATAGAATTTTCAAATACAATGATATAGCTTAATGGGGATTTTTCACTTTAAATAAAACACCCATAAACACGATTTATATTTATAACAATATCACTATCACAATATTTTTATGACATTTTTTGTATAAATTTTTATATATGAATATAATTTTTCATTTTTATTTCCCCCATTATATCTAGATTAGATCAATTTAATTTAGATATATTTAAAAAATCTAAAATTTGTGCAATTTGTTTTTTTTAAAAAATCCATTAAATACAACAGAATAAGATAATGTATTGAATTTTTGTATTTTTTTATTTTTAAAAAAATCATAAAATATTATACTTCTTAAGTATATCTAGATTAGGTGTATCTAAAAAATTTTTTTTAAAAAATTGCTTAAAATATTAAAAAAATTCAGTAAAAAAAAAAGAGTACAAAATATAAATAAAAAAATAAAAAAAAAACTCAATTTTTGTGTGAGTTAAATCAAAGAAGATGATTGTTATTTTCTTTGAAATGACATGAATAAAATCTCTGCATTATTTTATTATGTTATATGTATAAAGGTTAAGGGACAAATATGTTATTTTAATTTGATAGAAGGTAAATGTAATTTTTCAAATGTAAGGAAAAAATCTATATTAAACAGTCAGTGTAATTTACCCTCGAATCTAATGCTATGTTATGTTATTGTCCATTTCACCCTTCTTGTGCAAAGAGAATGTTAATTAAACCAAGTGACTATCTTGTTTGCACCGTTTGAAGATTGAAGGTCGATCCCATGTATTGGAAAAGAAACTCTCTCTGTGAAGAGATGAGCTGGTCTCATTGTCCTGTCTACGTGGTTGTAGTGACCTACTTTATCTTCCAATCAGTCAGCCAACCGGAGGCCACCATCCTTCCCTCCTAGAAATTTCCTATTCGATGTATCCTATTTAAACGAAATCATCAGCCACTGCTCTCACCGTCGCCTATTAAGAGAACAAATCCCCAGAGGTACAATGCCTACACCAGTTCCCCCCGCTTCATCACCATCGTCGCCGTGTCACAGAGATGAAGATATAGGTATTTTGTATCCAGCTATATATGTTTGTGGTGTGTAATCTTCTGCTTGCTTGTTTGTCTTATATTGGGATATGGATACCCGATTTTTATTTATTGGTGTTTGTTAGTGCAATAGACAAATTATGCACATTATTGCTTGACAAAATGCCTAACTAGCTGTCTGATTAAGCCAAACCTAATTTATAAACCAGCAAATTAATAGGTCTCAATAATTCAAATTCTACTTATTATTTGATGGTGAAAGTACCAAAACATTAGAGTGGATTCACAACTTCAGTAGGTTTTTATTTCATTTTTATTTTTCTTTTTTTGTGTGAGTTGTATGTGAATTAACGTAGGAAATTTGCTGATTAGGACTGTATTTTGGTTTTCTTGGATTTTTATCCACGGTGCCTTTTTTATGGTCGTGTATTCTCGTGGTGTTTGTTATTATATAACTTATACACCATGTGCTTGACAATATGCCCGTGAGAGACAATTTATTTTGTTAATATGCATTGTTGCTTATTCTTTGCGATTATGAAATGCCAATTGATGTTTACATATGATTTACTAAAATGATAAATTGTCAATTACAGATTGTCAAGATTTTAAAATTCGTAATCTCTTTTTGCTTCTTCATCACATGCTGTTAAGAGCAGGCCCTAAGATGCCTTAGTTGTGAATAGATTTCTGTAATGCTATTGAAGATATGCTCATCCTATCACCAAATCTGCACAAATAACAACAAAAACAATAAGGAGCTGAAGGAGATAGTGTTACCAACTCGACATATTCAATTACAACCAGTGAACTTAATATGAAAATTAAACCAAATGGAATCACCAAACATTTTAGCATTCACAATTGCAACAACAATAGTTATATACATAAAGTTACTATTGCCAACCAAATATAGATGGTTATAAATGTCCAAATTCCAGCAAGCTTTCAATTATGGCGTCTAGTGGTTTAAGTGTACATGTGGTGGTGGGTTTCTTGTTTTCTCACTTTGAATATTTTTCTCTCTAAAAATAATACCAGCCTACTAAAAGCATCATTAAGCATGGAGAAGTCTTCCATTTCTGATTTTGAGACACGCACATGCACACACAAAGCTCCGCACACATTGTACCACTATTAGTCAAAAGTTTTTGATGGCATGCAATTTTTTAAATTTAATTTTCTTATTCTTCTTATATGGAGATTGCATCTTTCTCAAAAATTTTGCATCTTTTTGATGGCATGTTATTTGGTGTTCTGGGCCTTGGAATTTTGTGCCAAATGACTTTACATTAGTCTATATATCTCATTTTCTCATTGATTTTGAAAATTTAGTAACTCTCTAATTCTTTATCTTTAGCAACCAATTATGTACATATCCCAACTTCCTAAATTATGTATGTGCTTACGGTTCATGGATTACGAATTAGCCAATAGTGATAGCTTTTTGATGCTTATGTTTTTTTTTTTCCTTCTCATGTTTTCTTTTTTATTTCTAACTTCTAGATTTTGTGATTCCATTTATATGGAGCCAATTCCAATAAAAAGGTACAAGATTAAATGGATTCAAACTGAATAATGATACAAATTCTGAAAATGCTTTTATTGAAGTGTTGAAAATATAATGTATAGTGATGGTTAATAAAACGGCTAGCATATAAAACTACCTTGTTGCTTTCATTGTATAGTGATGGTTAATATCACGAGTTGTACTGATTAGAGAACACAATAACTTAATTTAATGGTGCATCTGTTGGAAAATAATGGTTTTTCGACAACTTTAATGTGAAACTAAAATAAGACTCAACCATCGGTTGAGGTAGGTCTAAGCGGTTTTGTATTCTCTTAAGTGAGAAGGTTACAACACAAAAAATAATGAGCCGAAACCTTTAGGTTATAAATGAGAATTGTCTCATAAAGTGGGCATGAATAAAAGTTGTGCTTGGATTTGGACTTAGTCTTGGTTTGGACTGGGCCTACGCTTGGGCTTGTGCATGTGCTGGGTTTAGTCTTAGACTGAAACTTGGACCTAGTCTTGAGCTTGGACTAAGCTATGTTGTGTTGAGCTTAACTTGTGCATGTGTTTGAGATTGAGCTTGGATCGGGTTGTAACCTAACATCCGTATTCATTTTGCGACCAATCTATTTGAATTATTCAAACATCATTGGTTCAATGGTTAAGACTTGGCCTAATAACCTTGAGGTTATGAGTTCAAGTCTTGGAGTCACGACTTTGTGCATTATGCCAAAGGTTAGGTATGTACTCAATTTTTTCCCTCCCAAACACGCATTAATGTGTACTAATTTTATTTTTTATTTTTTATGCTAAGTATATGGGAGTTTTATACTATTTGTAAACTCTCATCTTTTGATGATGGAGTCAATGACCATATTAGTGGTCATGAGTTTTTAATCTTTGTAACTCTAGCCCTAATAGCTAGAGTTGATAGCCTTGGTTAATGGCATTTGATGGCCCTCATAATGATACCTTCCATGGCTATGGACTCCCTCTACTTGTATAAATAGAGGCCTTTCTCTTCCAACTTAGTAGGATAGTTTAGAGAGATTTTTGAGATGGAAAATCGATATGGTGTTTTGAAATAATAAAGTTGGAGATGGTTTTTACATCAAAGAAAATTTTTCTTATCTTATTTTTGCTAGCCCCTTATTTGGTTCTTGTTAGAGAGAGAGTGTTGCCATTGTCAAATTAGCCGAAGAAATTCAGAAGGTGCTTCTACTTTAGCTAGTTTTGACTGTCGTATACTGGGTGATAGACACCGGCATACCCCTAACACCCGTCGAGAAGGTAGCGAATCTGTTTTAAGGAAACTGTGGTTACACAGGCTTCGGTTTGCATCCCTTGTCTTTTATTCTTCAAAATTTTAAATTTAAACTATTTTTCGTGTCACGCCCCACTTTTTATTACTCAAAGTATTACCAATTTCATTTACTTAATTCTATTTCAGAGATAACATGCGGAAATAAAGTCGTATATTCAACTTGTAGAAGTGAATAACATTGCTCTCATTCGTATGCAAGTAAATACAACATGAGTACACTAAATAAATTGCCCTTGGGCTTACATCATTAAAAGTCAAGAAGAAGGGTATAACCATTTTTACATAAATGGCATTCCGCCAACACAAAAGAGGCCCCGTGGCCAACAAATAAGAAGATCCAAAACCTTGTAGAACATCATGGCTATCACCTAAAAAAGATTTAACAACGTGGGATGAACATATAGTCCAGTAGGGATCTCAACATGATCTCCAACAATAACAACTTACAGATAGCTATGATCATGAATGTTCATTCTCATACTAGAATAGTAATGTGGCAGTTTATACAAAATATACATACGTATGAACTTTTCTCGAAAACAGCCATTTCATTCGACGCTATAAGCGGTTCACCTTTTTTTTTTCCTTTTTATTACCCATTTTTCCAAACTTTCATGACTATAACAGTTTTAGAAAAAAACAATTTCACCAAGCTCATTACTCTTCCCTCATTTTCCGTACTTACAACAAAATGACATTTTTTGAAAATATGTTCACAAATACCCCATTTTCATTCACACTTTCCAAAATCTCAAAATGGCATTTTGGTTTGATCCCAATACATTCATATCAATACATGCATGCCTTAAATAAAAAGGAAATAACAAATCATCAACATGTATATAATCCACAAATGAGGCAGCTCGGCCATTCAAAACTGTAACCATCGCAACCCATAACATACTTAGATACACTGACGATAACAATTAAAACTCTGCTCTACCGGCTATATGCACAGTAAGCTAAGGATACGCCAAGCGATAAACGAGATAATAACTCATTTTAAACATTTCATACCTCATAATAGATACACATTTTAGTACCGTATCAATCTCAGATAAAAACACTTCCATACTTCACAAATGATACACATTTTAGTGTTGTATCAATATCAACCAAAAACACTTCTATACTTCACAAATGATACACATTTTAGTGCTGTATCAATATCAAACAAAAACACTTCTAATATCAATAAGCACACATATAGTGGTGCTAATGGAGTCCATCCCCTATCTCCTCCCAAACAAAATCCGGTTTAGAGGTCCATCCCCTAACTTCCCCTATACCGTGGAGTACATCCCCTATCTCCTCCCACACAAAACAATGTATATAAGTGATTATCATGTACAAATTCCTCAATACAACAAAGCATAAATAACAAGTGTAATACATACACATAAACTATTCAATAATGTTTACCCAACATAAGTGTAACGCATACATCACAATTCAACACAACAATGTCATCCTCCACCGATGACCAAGGACAAAACCTCTAAATGCATGTATTCAGTACACCTAATAAAAGAGACTCAACTCTCAAGCAATCCTTAAACCCAACAACGACACTAGAACGATAGGTAAGGATAAAACCCCCAAATGTGTGTATTCAACACTCATGATACAATAGTTCAATTCTCAAATTTATTTTTTGAGACTCACATAGAGTTAACATTTTATTTACCATTTTCAAGATCAACTTTCATAATTTTTCAAGTCAACATGTTCCATCACTTATTCCAAAAAACACTTTTCCCTTTTCACAAAACCAATTACATTCTCTTCATTTTACAAAATCAATTCCATGGATAATAAATCATAACCCAACTTGATTCAATACGTTCATTTCAAAATAACCCCAATACCATAATTAATCCCTTAACTGTTAACACCTTCTACACAACTCATATTAACAATAGAAATTTACCAACATTGTTAAACCATAAACCCTTTTTATTTTACCAAATCAAAATATAATTTAGGGCTTTCTCTTCTTTCAATAATAACATGCTAATTTTATTCTCTAATTAGTCCAAACCACAATCAATGATAACAAAACCATTCTCAAACAACCAACCCTAGGTTCCCCTCATGATTTTAAAACAAATCCAACACGGATATGATTTTCATGCAATACAAAATTACCACATGTCTATCTATAGACGGAGTATTGAAAAAGAACAAAGAAATCCCTACCTCAAATGGAGAAAATGAAGGCCAAAAACCAAAGTACTCCAAATCGCCAAACTTTCAGATTAAAAATGAAGCCCTCAACCCACTCTACCTTTCTTACAAAGGACTTAGTCTAGATTTACACTAGAGGGAGATGAAAACCTAGAGAGAAGGTGTGTAGAGAGAGAGAGAAGATGGTTCTAGGGTTTTGAAATCAAAAGGGAGATGAACAAGTGATATTGAAAGGTTGTTATTAAAGCCCATTAATTGGAAAATGAAAGGACAAGTTAGAATTAAATGAACACTAACTAGCATTAAATGAACACTAACTAGAATATAAATAGGTATCAATGATTAGTCACCATCTAATTGGTGTACATGTGTCTTACTAATGAGATGAATCTAGTATAATCATGCATAATCTTTGAAAAGTTAGAGAGAGAGAATGGCCCGAAAAAGTGATCCAAAAAGCTATTTTTCGGACTGATATACAAACAGGTTTGCTCAAGCGTCAAGCCCAAAATCTGGACATCAACCCTTGGTTTCCAAACACAACCAACCTGTTTCAAACCTGCCCAACACGACCCAAGACTCATATACAAAGAGTGAAGGATGGAAACGGGAATAAGACAACAACACATCTACGGAACCGAGTTCGGAATACAATTAAACAATGAAGGGAAAATCCGGATCGCTATAACCTCCCCCCTTAAAGAATTTCGTCCCCGAAATTAAGAATACACCAGAAACATAAGGCCAACTAATCACATAGCACTCAACACCCGAGCACTTAGAAAAGAAACTATTCTCACTACAAACCATACCCAATAACTAATAACACCACTAACTCATTTCACCCACACATAGTCACCAACCGATAACAAGTCACAATACGAACACCACCCAAATACATAACTGATGGAATCACAACAAACTCATTAACTAGCAAAGCCCAAAACACACACCGGTACTATTCCCTCTAACCCAAGATACAAATCTCATGCTCCCTCGTGTAGACATCCTATAAAGTCCAAAAACAAAACCACACTTAGTGCACAACACAACAGCCTTTCCCGAGGCATACACTTACTACCCTAAACATACATTTCAATTGCATATAAACATTTAAACATTTAAACACATAATCGAATCAAGTCCATAAAGATAGTCACTCATCCCGGAACTCTCAAGGAATTCCTATCAGAAACCACGTTGATCAGGCGTGTTTCCAAGAGGACCTCAAAGCAAGTTCACCGGCTACGAGTACTATCCAGAAAACTTAATCCCATGCTCATATAAATGCAACAAACAAGTCCTAAAATTCATGTTAACTATATGCAATGTCCTCACCACATGTAGCAAACCCACTATAGTAAAAACTACTTCCCACAAGTCCAAAGTATTCAAACCCAGCTCGCTCTGATACCAAGTTGTCACGCCCCACTTTTTATTACTCAAAGTATTACCAATTTCATTTACTTAATTCCATTTCAGAGATAACATGCGGAAATAAACTCGTATATTCAACTTGTAGAAGTGAATAACATTGCTCTCATTCGTATGCAAGTAAATACAACATGAGAACACTAAATAAATTGCCCTTGGGCTTACATCATTAAAAAGTCAAGAAGAAGGGTATAACCCTTTTTACATAAATGACATTCCGTCAACACAAAAGAGGCCCTGTGGCCAACAAATAAGAAGATCCAAAACCTTGTAGAACATCCTGGCTATCACCTGAAAAAAAAATTCAACAACGTGGGATGAACATATAGTCCAGTAAGGATCTCAACATGATCTCCAACAATAACAACTTACAGATAGCTATGATCATAAATATTCAATCTCATACTACAATAGTAATGTGGCAGTTTATACAAAATATACATAAGTATAAAATTTTCGAAAACAGCCATTTCATTCGACGCTATAAGCGGTTCACCTTTTTTTCTTTCTTTTTATTACCCATTTTCCAAACTTTCATGACTATAACAGTTTTCATTCAAGAAACCACTACACCTCAACGATCTATTTGGAAATTAAATAAAAATGGAAATTGAATGGAGACGGAAATTGAATAAAAATAGAAGTTGAATAAAATTAAGAATGGAAGTTGTATAAAATTAAAAATGGAAGTTCATTCAAGAAACCACTACACCTCAACGATCTATTTGGAAATTAAATAAAAATGGAAATTGAATGGAGACGGAAATTGAATAAAAATAGAAGTTGAATAAAATTAAGAATGGAAGTTGTATAAAATTAAAAATGGAAGTTCATTCAAGAAACCACTACACCTCAACGATCTATTTGGAAATTAAATAAAAATGGAAATTGAATGGAGATGGAAATAGAATAAAAATTGATGTTGAATAAAAATAGAAATGGAAACTGCATAAAATTAAACATGGAAGTTCATCTGTCACGCCCCACTTTTTATTACTCGAAATCATTACCGAATCCATTAATTCACTTCAAGTTCAGAGACAACATGCAGAAATAAACTCAAATATTCGACTAGTAGAATTAAATAGTAATTCTCTCATTCGAATGCAAATTATATACAACATCAGCATTCTAAATAAACTGCCCGTAGGCTTACAATCATTAAAGAATCAAAAGAAGGGTGTAACCCTTTTACAACAATGGCACTCTGCCAACACAAAAGAGGCCCCGTGGCCAACAAATAAGAAGATCCAACCTTGTAGAACATCCTGGCTATTACCTGAAAAAGATTCAACAACGTGGGATGAACATATAGTCCAGTAGGGATCTCAACATGATCTCCAACAATAGCAACTTACAGATAGCTATGATCATGAATGTTCATTCTCATACTAGAATAGTAATGTGGCAGTTTATACAAAATATACATAAGTATGAACTTTTCTCGAAAACAGCCATTTCATTCGACGCTATAAGCGGTTCACCTTTTTTTTTTCCTTTTTATTACCCATTTTTCCAAACTTTCATGACTATAACAGTTTTAGAAAAAAACAATTTCACCAAGCCCATTACTCTTCCCCCATTTTCCGTACTTGCAACAAAATGACCTTTTTTGAAAACATGTTCACAAATACTCCATTTTCATTCACACTTTCCAAAATCTCAAAATGACATTTTGGTTTGTTCCCAATACATTCATATCAATACATGCATACCTTAAATAAAAGGGAAATAACAAATCATCAACATGTATATAATCCACAAATGAGGCAGCTCGGCCTTTCAAAACTGTAACCATCACAACCCATAACATACTCAGATACATTGACGATAACAATTAAAACTCTGCTCTACCGGCTATATGCACAGTAAGCTAAGGATACGCCAAGCGATAAGCGAGATAATAACTCATTTTAAACATTTCATACCTCATAATAGATACACATTTTAGTACTGTATCAATCTCAAATAAAAACACTTCCATACTTCACAAATGATACACATTTTAGTGTTGTATCAATATCAAACAAAAACACTTCTAATATCAATAAGCACACATATAGTGGTGCTAATGGAGTCCATCCCCTATCTCCTCCCAAACAAAATCCGGTTTAGAGGTCCATCCCCTACAAAATTTAGGATTTTTTTTTTTAAAAGGGTAACAGTAAGCATCAATTTGACTAGAACCAACACCCAATACGAACACCACCCAAATACATAACTGATGGAATCACAACAAACTCATTAACTAGCAAAGCCCAAAACACACACCGGTACTATTCCCTCTAACCCAAGATACAAATCTCATGCTCCCTCGTGTAGACATCCTATAAAGTCCAAAAACAAAACCACACTTAGTGCACAACACAACAGCCTTTCCTGAGGCATACACTTACTACCTTAAACATACATTTCTATTGCGTATAAACATTTAAACATTTAAACACATAATCGAATCAAGTCCATAAAGATAGTCACTCATCCCGGAACTCTCAAGGAATTCCTATCAGAAACCACGTTGATCAGGCGTGTTTCCAAGAGGACCTCAAAGCAAGTTCACCGGCTACGAGTACTATCCAGAAAACTTAATCCCATGCTCATATAAATGCAACAAACAAGTCCTAACATTCATGTTAACTATATGCAACGTCCTCACCATATGTAGCAAACCCACTGTAGTAAAAACTACTTCCCACGAGCCCAAAGTATTCAAACCCGGCTCGCTCTGATACCAAGTTGTCACGCCCCACTTTTTCATTTTACAAAATCAATTCCATGGATAATAAGCCATAACCCAACTTGATTCAATACGTTCATTTCAAAATAACTCCAATACCATAATTAATCCTTTAACTGTTAACACTTTCTACACAACTCATATTAACAATAGAAATTTACCAACGTTGTTCAACCATAAACCCTTTTTGTTTTACCAAATCAAAATATAATTTAGGGCTTTCTCTTCTTTCAATAATAACATGCTAATTTTATTCTCTAATTAGTCCAAACCACAGTCAATGATAACAAAACCATTCTCAAACAACCAACCCTAGGTTCCCCTCATGATTTTCAAACAAATCCAACACGGATATGTTTTTCATGCAATACAAAATTACCACATGTCTATCTATAGATGGAGTTTTGAAAAAGAACAAAGAAATCCATAACTCAAATGGAGAAGATGAAGGCCAAAAACCAAAGTGCTCCAAATCGCCAAACTTTCAGATTAAAATGAAGATCAGGGGAAGCTCCACACTGAATACAAAGGAACTAGGGTAGAAGATCACTAGAACTAGATGTATTTATAGAGAGAAGATGTAGTCTAGAGAGAGAAACTCTCAAGTTATTCATTCAATGAACTTCATTAAATTGATTAATGTATCTCATACATTCATGATACATAATGCATCTTCTATATTAATGAATTCATTAGATAGATTAATGTATCCTACATATTCATAATAGAAACATAATGCATCTCTAAGATTCATTCATAATAAATCCATCACATTCAATGTATTAGCATTAGTCTTCTATACATTGTATAAATAGGTATCAATGATTAGTCACCATCTAATTGATGTACATGTATCTTACTAATGAGATGAATCTAGTATAATCATGCAAAATCTTTGAAAAGTTGACATATATTACAATTAAACAATGAAGGTAAAATCGGGATCGCTATAACCTCCCCCCCTTAAAGAATTTCGTCCCCGAAATTAGATAAATAAGTTTCAAAAATATGATTTCTCAATTCTCAACAATATTACAATTCAATATTTATCGACTTGACTCACTACCGGTCGTTCCATCTCTTTTCATGAGGCAAATTACAACATATGTTACAACATGCGTCATCAACATGCATTCCCTTGATAACAAATCATCAACATGTATATAATCCACAAATGAGGCAGCTCGGCCTTTCAAAACTGTAACCATCGCAACCCATAACATACTTAGATACACTGACGATAACAATTAAAACTCTGCTCTACCGGCTATATGCACAGTAA
The DNA here is from genome assembly GCF_004153795.1 of Camellia sinensis. Lineage (NCBI taxonomy): Eukaryota > Viridiplantae > Streptophyta > Magnoliopsida > Ericales > Theaceae > Camellia > Camellia sinensis. Next base: position 609,161 of record NW_021024508.1, on the reverse strand, counting down.
GCTAAGGATACGCCAAGCGATAAGCGAGATAATAACTCATTTTAAACATTTCATACCTCATAATAGATACACATTTTAGTACTGTATCAATCTCAGATAAAAAACACTTCCATACTTCACAAATAATACACATTTTGGTGTTGTATCAATATCAAACAAAAACACTTCTATACTTCACAAATGATACACATTGTAGTGCTGTATCAATGTCAAACAGTTTTCGGTTTAGAGGTCCATCCCCTATCTTCCCCTAAACCGTGGAGTACATCCCCTATCTCCTCCCAAACAAAATCCGGTTTAGAGGTCCATCCCCTATCTTCCCCTAAACCGTGGAGTACATCCCCTATCTCCTCCCAAACAAAAATCCGGTTTAGAGGTCCATCCCCTATCTTCCCCTAAACCGTGGAGTACATCCCCTATCTCCTCCCAAACAAAAATGCATATACAATGTATTAAACACTTGTCATATACAACACACAATCAATACACATAATATCTGTATTAACTCAACAGTCAAAATTGATGACTTAATCGATGATTAGTTTCAATTATCCCTAATCCACATGCAATGTCTACAACAATCACGACTATCCTCCACCCTGTGTAGGTGTTGGCCGCTCGAGCGGGAATTGGACGCTCGAAGCGGGAAGTCGTGAGTGCGCACTCCGGCGGGGAGTTGGGCGCTGAGCGGAGGTCTGTGCGGTTGAGCGCTCGAGCGGGGGTCTAGTGGTGTGTAAAATAAAAAAGGAGATTGAAAAGATGATCCTGAAAGTCCGGATCTCGTGGATTTGGTGTATACCATCGCCCCCGCCTCGAGCGTGGAAAACCCCCGCTCGAGCGCCACGCGAGCCGAGACTCCACGCTCGAGCGGCCCAAACTCCCCGTCGAGCGTCACTCATCGACTTCCCGCATAGGAGCGTCCATTCCCCCGCTCGAGCGGTCCAACCACTACACGGATAGCATGACGGATGGGTGGTAGGTGCTCGGTCGGTCTCGAGTCGTCCAAAACCCCCACGCCGAGCTTCTCGTAAGCGTGCACAATCAACCACTAAATTAACGACTAGTAAATGTCCTGAACATGTACACTGGTCCGTGTACGACTGATAGCACTATCTTGTGTCTTCTACGCTGCCTCCATAGGATCTCCTTGGAGCTAATACAGCCTTACATGCTCAACCGAACCTCTCGCATAACCGCCTCCCCCTCATACACACATAGACGAGCGCGGCGAGCCAGATATATGAATCCTGTAACTTACGAAACTCTACGCTCGACTATAATAACGCCGCTCCTCGCGCGATGGAGTGGCTACGGAACCTAAGCCGCGACAATAATTTCAAATGGGAAAAGGACCGGGCGGATCGACGCCTTATCCGGCTGGCGCTAGAGGCCGTTGACCTTAGAGTGGTCCCTGTGTGCGATCAGATGGTAAAGATAGAAAAACGTGAATTATTCAACGAATCAACACTTATAACCACACTTACGCTCCTCGCCTTCCCTACGTATGTATCAATTTTAAACAATGAAGGGAAAATCGAGATCGCTATATTCTGTATTATTATTTTGTTATCCCATGTGTGAATCCATCTTGTAAATATATTTCATGATTAATCTAGGTTCATTCTTGTATTTTTAGTTACGTAGTTTTTTTATATTTTCATTATTTAATATTAAAAACAATCAATTGGTTTGTCATTTCTATTTGATTTTATTTTTATATTTTTCTAAACTTATCATGGAAAAAAATACCAACATCATCTTGAATCACTAGAAGTCATTTCCTTTCCTGGAAATATAATGGTTTAAAAAGCAGTTTCTTGTGCAATGTTTTTTAATCCCAAGTAAGTTGGGATTTTACAGATTAACCATTTAGTTAGGAGGAAAAGTGGAATACAATGAGGCCACAAATTGTTTGCCATTGCCAAGGATTTATAAAATCTTCACTCTAGTTGAAAACCACATAATGCAACGGAAACTTTTCCACTTAAATTAAAAAACATATAAATGCATGCCAAACCTCATCTTTGTGCTATATTTTGAACTTTTTTTTGTGTTGTGCGCGGCGCCCATTTCTATGACACCCAAATACATGTGCACACTTCATTAGTGAATTCTATGTAGGTCCTTTAAAGACAATGTTACTCTTAGTAAATTCGTATTACTAGCTTGCTCACGAACTTTGATGATTAGCAATGTATTCAAAAGACATAAGGCCCCCATGATTTTTTAGTTTTAGTATTGATATCAAAATGTCAATGGTTTTGAGGACAAAATGTCAACGTTCCCATACAATTTTTAGTTTTCAATGTTTGACAATTTCACATGGTTCAATATGGAATTGTTTCTTAATATGTGAGTAAACTCAAGCTATTCATTTCTTCTCTTCTCTACATTGATATCAATTGGTTTGGCAAGGAATTGTTCCAAATGTTTGTGTAAACTCTTGCATTCATTTCTTTTTCTTTATTTGTTATTATTATTTATTTATTTTTTTATTTTTATTTTTTTTTGTAACAAAATGTTGTCATTCACTTTATATTGAAGTCTTCAAATCATTGATGAGCTTTTGAAAATTTTAAAATCTCCAATTGGATCGAGAAAAGCAGGCATACTATTTCTATTTTCAAGCTCAAGAATGGGTTGGGATTTGAACTCTAACGAGCAAGGTACTTTTACTACATTGAGTTTTGTTCAATGTTTGAGATTAGATGCAAACATAAAATTATGCAGAACTTAATTGGGTGGTTCTACGTGGATGCTGGGGAAAAATCAAAGATACTTGTATGCATTTGAATTATGAAAATATACCTTACACTTTTTTTTAGGAGTTCGACCGTCTTGTGCTCTATCTCAACTAATGTACGATGTTGTGTACTCCATTCTTTGCCTACTTAAACTTTTGAACATCTCATAGTATCATGGTCAAAATTCATCAAAGTATTAATGAGATTGCCATAAAATTTTAAAAAAAGTACTTATTAAATTACATATTTCTTAAAATATATGCACCCATTATTGGCTATTATTTCTAGCCAACAACAATTTCTCTAAAAAAAATCTTACTAATTTCTAACAAATGTGAGTTGAACGAGTCCGCGCACCAATGATGAGATCATTGGACTACAAGGTCACACCCCCAAATTGGTGTTGTGTGCATAATATTTAAGGGCTGTTTTATTTACACATCACTAATTTTCTTAATACACACTATCAATAGATTAAATTATATTTTAATAATATCCTCAAATGAGGAATTATCATTAAGCAAATATGGAGGGTGTGTTCTATCCATTCAAAAATTTATTATATAAAAATACAAAATACTATTCATACACCATCATCACCTATAGGGTTTAGGGTTTGAATATATAAACGCTGTATTTCTTTCATCACTTCACCATTAAGACAACACTCTTGAAATCATTTACTATTATCAATTTATCACTTATTCCCATCCCCGTATACTTGTTTTCAAACTCAAAACATTATTGCCGTTGAAGTTTAGGGTTAAAATATTGAAATAATTAGTTTTGAAGATTTGCCACTATGCATGACACTGAGATAGTTGATTATAAAATTGACTTGAACATTGAAAATGTTAGTTATTTGACTTAGCTTTTTGTTTTTTGTTTATCTGTTCGTATGTTGGGAAGATGAATTGTTCATCATATGTTCGGATATCCAGACTTGAATTTTTGCACAAGTTCGTTATTTTTTTTGTACAAAATATTTTGTTCAAATTATTAAGAGTTACAATTTAAACGTTCACCATAAAATTGAACATTTTAACTACTTGGTAAAATTAAAGTTAAACTTTTTCTTTGTTTTTGAACACATTAAGTTTTTCAACTCTGTATTCATAATAGGACTATTTTTTTTTCTGTTAATTTTTTATAGAATTCGATACCCACCCAATGTAGTAAGTGTAAAACTGTTGGTGTTTGACTTAATAAGTGAATCAAGGAGAATTTGATCAATCTTGAACGACGACGAGATTCAAACCAACGATGAAGTCGACATCTGGTAAGGTGGAGGCCGAATAAAACTTCCATTAGCGATTTGAAACGACGAGACGACCGAGATGAAATAACGAGAGTTAACACTGGCGAGATGAGGCGAAAAAACCCTTCACGCAATAATGGAGTTCAATAGCGACAATGGGGCACCAATACGACGAAGATAGTCTCTATTGTTAAAGATGGAGAGTTTTTGGTGTGTGTAATGGTGAAGATTGTAGAGTTTTTGATGTGTGTAGTCGGTGTGTATTGAAATAGACAAGTGTGTGTTTACCCCTTACATTGGTAGTAATAAAAAGTTAAGGCGTGAATTAAGATATTTTTTAAAACTCAAAAAATTATTTATATATGTACTAAGTAATGATGTGTACAAAAGATTAGACAAGTTATAAATAAAAATTACCAAATATGTGAATATAACCTCATCATGTCCTTTAGTTCAAGAAGAAAAAAAAAAAACAACGAATCATTCTTTCAAAGTGGTTACATTAAATCAAACTATATAAACTACTTAGTCTGTCCTCCAAATTGATACATTAAAAATCGAACTCAAGAATTGGACACATCATGCCCTCAAAAGTGAAACTTAAAAACAACGTATAATATTGGACAATGACCACATCAAGATATCTCTATTTCTGAATGGGGTTTGCTGTGTGTTATGTAAAGATAAGAAGTTTAATGATGTTGTAGTGTGCTAAATAGACTTGGTGTTTCTATAGGGCTATCACATTAATTTAGCACTTAAGGATCTTTTTATAAACTATAGCCACAATATTACAATACTGTAAGTGTGTATAAAACCCGATAGCAGTACATTATAATCTTACGCAAATGTGATTAGATATACCCTCATCTCCTGTATAGAGAAAAATAACCGAAGACTCTGCGAAGCAGTGTTACATAATAAACTATAAAGAATTACTTGTATGTCCTCCAAATGAAGATTAAATAACTGTAATATCTCTCTATTCATCATGCTGTCTAGAAGATGTGAAACTTAACAGATTAAAGAATAGAAAATACCGTGAGTTGGAATTACAATTTAGACACTACGAATACTCATATATCCGGTTGATATACTCTTCGTACTTATTAGCACATCTTTTATTAAATGTCAATCATTCTTACATTATTTGAAATTCTCAACGACTTATTACTCATAAGTATACGTAAATAATTCAGAATGTATTGCTTGGTGTGATTTGATAAAATAAGCATAAAACCCCTTATGAATGAGGATGCTCCATTCAGTATCATAAATCCTACCTATGGAATATAAATTTTATTCAGTATATATTTAGTGATTAAAACAATATATAAATGTTGATCATTTTAAAATTTAATATAGTATATCTCATCTTCTTTAACATTATTTGAATTTTATGATTGTAAAATGAGCTAAGGAGTGATGATGCCTGTGGTCTATCTTACGGAAGCATGGAGGATTGGACACCTATTGTCCCTAATGGGGGAAATGAATAATTAGACCAACGTCGGAGTCAGTAGAACTTATTGTCGATCAGACTAATTAATTCCCCATATGTGGGATAACTCTTATTTCACGAGGGTGTGTGATGAAAATGGACGGATGAGACAATCTGCCGAGATTGGCTAGTATTAATGACGAAATTGACCCTCAACTATATAATATTTCTTTCTTTTGTTGTATTTATTTTCTCATCTTAATGTTAAACCTAGTGTTAATATTAATATACTACTATAAATGCTAATCTGTGTAATATATAATTGTTTTTTTTTTCCCGATATTATCTAAATAATAAAGAAGGTAGAATCACACTACACTGTTAACGCCCCCAACATAATATAATAAATAACTCATTGCAGAAAAAGTTATAGGAAACAACATACTTCATACGTCAGAGTTTACTGGTTTACGAGAACAATTAAATGCCACTGTAGGCTGTACATTCTTTCAAGTCATTGCTTGTTAACACAAATTGAGTCTTTGCTCGATTACATCTTAAGCCCTTGGTTTACCAAATAACCAACAAACACACAACAATACATAATCAAGAAGCTCTGCTCCCCGAAAGTTATCACCGCTATTGCCTTGGAGGAAAACATCTCATTGTCACCTGAAAAATGATATCCCTTTATAGGTGAGCCATACGCCAGTAGAAATAATTTAACCACCAATTTATGAAGGTTTTAGCAAAATGATAAATGCCACGATATAAACAATACTGATAATGGAAACACCCACAAGCCCATATCCATTATTGCAGCTAAGACCAACTCTAGTTCTATATCCTTCAATTCATTTCCGATTCATATATGCTACTTCCAATTCATGAGTTAAATTCATTATCTTTCCAAGAACCAAAATGAGAACAACTCAATGGTTTTCCAAATATGCAAAACCACATAAACACATCCAAACTTTGCCATTTTACAGTTATTTCGTCCAAGAACCTAGGCACCATTTATATTAAGAGATTTAGGATCTCTGTCACCCATGACGACTATGCAAACTTGCTTCAGAATAGAGTCCATCCCCTTTCTCCTCCCCCAAACAATATACATAGCAATGTATTTGATGAACATAATCATTACATCCCTATTCTCCTCCCAATAAACATTACTAATGATTTATAACCGATGTCATATACGGAGCTACATCCCTTCTTCTCCCAATAAAATACATATACAATTGTATTTACACAATATGTCATATTCGATGACACCAACCAATGGATTAGCATTAAATTGCCTAATCCTCATGTAATTTTCTTACAACACTCATAGTTATCTCCCCACCTGATAGCCGATAATTGCAATTATTTCTCAAGATAGATTCATATCGAATTTAATAATTTATTTCAAAACTTTCCATAGGTGAGATAATACATAATCCAATATCAGCCATCTATACAATAATCATCCCCAATTTAACATATCAATGTAATTCTAATTATTATACAAAAATAATCATTTTGTCAAGATTAGGGCAAAATCCCCCTTTTTCCAATATGTGAATCAAACACCCAAAACCAACTATTTTGATACACACCAAGATATTATGATTCAACTCCATACATTATTTATCTCTTATAAATCCAAAAACCCCTTTTCATATTACACCCAAATCATTAGGATATTGTCCAAACCACAACCAAATCTCATCAATCTATACACGAATTAGCAAATAACTAAGCTAGAAAACCAATTAGAGTGTAGAAAATCCCTAGCCTCAAGTGTAGAGAAACCCAAGCAACAAGGTGGAACTGTCAAAGATGACAAAACCAAATTTCTCTTTGGATCAAAAACGGAAGTTCTGAACCTCATACCTTATTCTCAAAAGACACTAGGTCAAGAACACAATGGATCTAGATTGAAATCTTAGAGAGAAGTGGTATTAGAAGAGAGTAAGAACACCTGCGTTTTTGCAGAGTTTGAAGAGATTGTGAGTTGCAAAAATGAAGCTAAAATGCCTCATTCACATCTAATGTATGACAGGCTCGCTCGAGCGAAAGAGTTCTCGACTCGAGCAACCAAACACAAGACGGGTCGCCGTCGCTCGAGCCTAAGAAGCGTCGCCGAGCAAACAATACAAAGTGTCAGTTTGCAACGCAGAAGCATGCTCGAGCGCATAAAAGTGCGGTCGCTCAGCGTAAGGGAACTCATAACACAGGGCTCGCTCGAGCGAAAGAATACCACTCCAGGTTTTACAGAATGCAAGACGCAACCTCGGAGCGCAGAACCTCACTCGAGCGAAGAAGAAACAATTACCACAAGCCTCGCTCGATGCGAAGAGGCCAGAAATTTTGGACAACAAAGTTTTGGAAAAACAAGCAACCAACTTGTTCCAAACATACACTACAACCCAATAACCAACATTAAGGCGAAGAAAAGGAAGCAAGACAAAACGCACCATCCAAACCATACAAACCCGAGTCTGGAACACCACAAGAGACGGGTCAAACCAGGGTCGCTATAGTAACACCCATGAGTTCAAGCAATACATTAGTACCCTTGTTATTCTAGAAAATACATTTCCCCCTCCCTGAGGTTTATACTCACATTACAAAAGCCCTCTCCATTATTGACAGTTAAGTTAACTAACAGATTTTGCTTATGTCATCATTTAATTTCTCTTAAAAGAATGCCATAAAACCCTTAATAGATTCTTTCTATTATCTAACACAATATTTACCCATGTTCTATAATTCATTTCTTCAAACAATTATATGCATACTGCATATACCATCACAACAGCTACCTTCTATAGAAGCACTCTTCTCACAACAACAAACAAACAACAACAAACAACTGCTGAATATAGAATTAGAGTAATAGAATCTTTTTATTTTTAGTATTATTATATAATCTGTGATTTGTCAATCATTGATTAGTATTACTTTCCTTATTATATCATTTCCTAAATTGATCATGAAAATCTATTATGTATTACATAGCCTCTATGTCCATGTCATGGAAAAGCCAAATAATTTTTTTTTTTATTCTTTTTGATCAAGCTAGGTTAGTACTAGTAATTTGCTTCATCGGCGGGTTGACAAGCCCTTGCTTGGCCCGCCAAAACTTAACCATTCCACTGCCATTCTCTAATTACTTCTTCTACATATTGTATAAGTACATAGAATTACTCTCATTCATTTTTCTCTATTTTCTGTATTAGTCTTCTACATATTGTTCTGTATATTTCTGTAAGAGAGAGATACAAACTCAGTCTGTTTGCTCGACCCAGATTGTAGTGATTGCAATCCTGGATATAGTCGTTGCATCCTAAGGAGGTTTAGCGTCATCTTGTTCTCAAGCATCGTAGCCGAGGGACGTACAAGTCTTAAGGAAAGGGTCCAACCACACCCCTTGTTGTCTTTCCTTTCTACATTTCTATACTGTAATAATCTTAAGTGTTTTGTATGTAAATTAATTATGTATTATTTCAGTAGTGTTCTGTGGTTCTATTTTAGACTTGAACAGAAATTTCTTTCCTTCTTTCGTTTTCAAAAACATTTATTTTCTGAGTTTTGGGAATTAAAATTTACATTTCTAAATTTAGTTTTAGAATTTATTTCCAGTTGTGTTTTATTAAATACACACAGTTTGCTATTTAATTAAATAGATTTTGTCTACACTTAAGATCATTAGTGTTTTGTGTTTGCTTTGTGTGTATTTATTTTGGTGGAATTTATTCGTTTCTGAAATTGTGATTTCAAAGAAAAAAAAATGGCAACGAATGAGTGCTAAGACTATTCTGACCGGACACCCAAACAGTCTCAGTACCACGCCAGTGACCCTATAGGCCAATAAACCATGGAGAGAAACAAAAAATTTCAATGGAATTAAAGTTTACGAGATTGCAACAAAAAAATGCATTTTATCTTACAACTTTGCCATTTGGCCCCGTACAAACCGTGAGGAGGCCCGGAAACAACAAAAATGGGGGCCTGATCGTCAACTTGTTGCTTGCAATAAGGCGTTGGAAAGGAAAGTGACTTTCTATGTCGAAAATATACTACTAAATAGACTTCATAATTCTTTATACAAGTATATTGTGTAAAGACAGACGACAAAAACTTTGGGATATCTCTTGAATCTAAAGTACAAAGTTGAAGATGCAATGCAAAGAAATGTTTGGATCGGACGTTTTCTGGATTTTAAAATGTTAGATATCCAAAAGCCGATGGTTGGCCAAGTTCCAACAAATTCAGTTGATCATCACATGCATCATTCGAAGGAATGATTCTGGAGTGAATCCAGTTGCAAGTTACTGCTATTATTTGAGAAACTTCTCCACATGGAAAAGAGTTCAAAAATTACCATAAACAGAAACGCAAGGAAATAAGTTGGAAGAACTATCATCGCGACTGAGATTGAAGAAGACAACCAGAAAATCCTGAAGAAGTTCTGGGAACCAAATCGAACAGGCTAAGGCACATGTTGTGAATAAGGCCAGAGCTCGTTTAACAACAACAGAGAAAGCATGATGGCAAAGGGTTCTAAGCAAGCTTCAAACGGTGAGAACAAACCAAAGAGTTAAGGCAAGGCTATTGTGGTGCCCGGTGATGGACATCAAGCAAGGATTGTCAAAGCCGCAAAGAGGAGCAATTTTTAGCAAAAACCAACACAAGCCAAATCATAACCGCGGGATACAACTTTCTCTAAGAGATTGGGCAGACATCCAACCCTTTCTGCAGTTAGTCTCTGAGGCTAACTTGGTGGCCAACCCTAAAGAATGGGGGTGTGATACTGGAGTCAATCCGCCTACATTTGTGCCGACAGAAAAATTTCACGAACTTCAAAGTGGTGGAAATAGACGAACAAATGTTTTTCCATAGGAAACTCTCCACCAACTGTAGAAGGACAAGGGAAGATTAGTGCTTAAAATGAGCCTCGGGGAAGAATCACTCTCAATAATACACTCCATTGTTCCAAATATTTGCAAAATTAATTTTTGAGTCATTGTTGATAAGACGGTTTGTGCTAGTTTTTTGAATCTTGAAAAAGTTAGAATTTACTGAAGGCTGAAGATGTATTGTAGTCAAATGGGTATATATGACTGATGGGCTTTTTAAGTAATGTTGTTAACTGTTGACCAACATTGCTTGCTAATAATATAACACATCTTTTGCTTATCATTGTTGATTCTTCTCATTTAGGCATGTAGACATAGGACATGTAGATTTTGTGGTTCTTTGCATAACTTATTAATCTAGAATGTTATACTAAATTTAATTCTGATGCTAACAAAATGTGAAGAGATGTGTTGAAACTAAAATTACTAGAGTATCATTTAATAAAATGAAGAAGTACTGTAAACACTAGCTTTAAATCACACTGACATTGGTTGATTTAAAATTGTGCAAACTAGAGGTGGTACAAATTACTATATAACTTTTATTGATGATTGAACTGATATTCCCTATATCATACTTATTTTGTGAAGTAAAGATAGCCCTTAGAAGCTTTTAAGCAATATAAGGTAGAAGTTGGAAAAATCAACTTGGAAAAAAGATTAAGTTTTAAGAAGTGACAGACCGGCGTGAATATTGACTGCCACATTTGATGAATTTTTGCTCAGAACTTAGAGTTATTACCAAACCATGCACTTATTCTCCTCAATTTCAACGAAGTGGTCTGAAAAATAGCACTCTTAAAACAGATTGATGAATACCATGGTTGATAAGTTCGGGTTTACCCAGAACTCAGAACTTGTAAGGGGGAGCTATTTTTAGTCGCAAATATATCCTAAAAGATATTCCACAGAAAACTAACCAAAACACCTATGAATTTATGGAAAGATCATCGACCTTCTTTATAATGATTAAAATGTGGGGGTGCTTGGCAAAAAATGGCGGTCCCTAATCCTAAAAAGACTGAAATGGACCAAGAAACCATTGATTGTGTATTCTTGGCTGATGCCCAATAATAGTAGTGCATATCGATTTTTGGTATTAAAACAAAGTATTCCGAATATACACACAAAAATATTATTATCGAGGTCAAGAAATGCATCATTTTTTCTGAACATATCTTTCCTGGAAACAAGAATGGAAGAAAGATCAAATTTTCCGTACAATACAAGACAAATGGCTGAACAAGTTTGGTCATCTAAATTGGAGGAGCAAAGTTTTAATAAAGGAACTTTACTGGCGCTATGGTAAGCGGCAAAACCAAAAGAAGATGAGCTTAGACGGGAAAAGGACTGAAGGACACTAAGTCTTTTGCGTCCAAATTTTCTAACTTTTCTACTAGAAAATGAGCCTCAAAGCTCTTTAAAGAAGCAATGGGGTCCTGAAGCACCATTATGAAAAGAGGCTATTAAATGGCAAAGTTGAGTCCAGTTCTATAAAACCATACTAGGAATTGGTTAAATCATCCCAAGGTGCAAACCACTTGGGTAACCAAGTGGATTTTTCAAAAGGAAAATGAAAGAGGATGGGTCAATGCTAGGATTTTGATCTACATGCATGATTTTGGATAAATTTAGAAAAACAAGTGTGACAAATGTGTCTATGTCAAAAATACAACAAAGGTTATGTCATGCATTTAGTCTCTATGTAGTGATGCTCATCATTGGCAAGCAATATCAAAATGATTATAAAGACTTACAAGAAATTGTTAAACCCAAATGTGTGACATGAAAGATATGGTAGTAGCAAATGTCATACTTGGAATGAAAATTTCTGAAAACATCTTAATGGGTATGCCTTAATCTTAGGTCTCCACTTATGTTAAGAAAAATTCTGGAAAATTGGGAAGCATGACAACTGTCCTTGCTAGATATCTATAAATGCTAATGCTCATTTATAAAGAATACAGGAGAAAGCCGTTTATCACAAGTAGAATACTCCGCAAATCATTAGTACTTAATGAATTTTGGGCCAACCCCCAAAAAACAAAAAGCCTGACATAGCCCTTTGCAATCAACAAATGATTAAGTAGGTACACAAATAACCCAGTAAGGTATTGATAGCTATAATAGGGTGCTTAGAGTATCTAAGACATACCCAAAAATTTATGGATACATATATACAAGATATCCAGCATAACGAAGGGTATAGTGAGTGCAAAATTGATATCAAACACAGATGACTCAAAGTCCCACTAGCGGCATATGTCTGTGCCTCTAGAGAGCGCAACAATCCTTGGAAGTCCTCCCGAGCAGACGTGCATTGCAAGGGTCCGCAATGGAATATTGAATTATAGCTTTAGATAAAACAGTGAGAAAGAAAACAGAAGTGGCTTTGAAATTTCCTAGAAGAATTCCAATGTAGGCCAAAACCCGATGACCGTTATGTGCATACACTGTGTAGTGAATGCAGCATAAGATGGGGCACAAATATATGGTATAATGGGCTAGCTTTCAACACATTTGTCGACGGGACATAATACCGTTTGGCGAGTTGCTTCTCAACATGCGATATTAATTTACCAATTGACTAATAGCAGTTCTAAGATAATATCGCAGATCCATTAACGAAAGGGCTAGCAAGAGAGGCAAGTGGTTTAGTATTATTGAGGGAAATAAGATTCAAATCCTATTAACTAAGAATCGCTATGAATGGCGACCTAACCCTATAAAATGCGAGATCCACGAACTAGGTTCAATGGGACACCGAATTATGGAGATTCCCTGATCACTAAGAGAGGTGTCTCTTCTGCCTACCCATTGTCTAATGATTAGAAAAGTGATCCCTGCAGCTAGTCGATAAGCTTTGCTTTAATGATTCTAATCTTGGTTTATCCCAATGGAGTGTAGGTAGGACATTCTCCAATGAGAATTACCTTCATGAGAATTAAGAGGCTGAATTCTCTAGAGCAACTCACTAAACCAAGTGATTGTTCAGGGCCAAAATGAACACAAACCGTAGGAACAAGACTGTGTTTTGGTTAATACTATGGTGTAAGTCTATTGTCTTGGCTATACACCAATGTTTGAACAATTCAAGATAGTAAGTCCGAAACAAGTTTTCACTAAGGGAGGTAAAAGCACAAAAGCTACATATTCCAAGTAGGGTATCTCCTTAATGTACTCTTTCGTTATATTTTTGCATATTGTCTGCATTGCCCGTTCCGTAACTACAATTCATGGGGGGATTATTGGAAATTATAGTTTTTCTTAGGCTTATTTTTGGGCCTACCTTTGAGCCCCAAATTTGAGTCGAGCTTACACGTTTTTTTGGGGTGGATCCAAAGAGGTGGACGTGTTCCTTGCGGGTTGGCAAGTCACGATGGTGAAGACGGTTCATCCAAAATTCATTTATGATGTGAAATGGGAGTGACGTTGTTTTCGGGCTTGTAAAATGAGAAGTTTGAAGAGTCAAAATGTGGGTTTCCTTAATTTGGTTATCCACATTGAAAGTTTAAGAGAGCTAATGTGGTATATAAGCTCTAGATGGATCCTCTCTCTTTTATTCTTTTT
>NW_021024508.1:544129-595210 GCF_004153795.1 Camellia sinensis | reverse complement strand
GACATACTGGATGGGTGTATTCCCCGCTCGAGCGTCCAAACCCCTGCTCGTGCGGACAAGCCAAAATCTGGGCAACTAGACTTGGTTTCTAAGCTCAACCAACCTGCTCCAAATCTTCCCAACACCCCAACACAACCCAAGACTCAAAATAAGAAAATAATGAATGACAACAACAATTATACAATGACGGAATCTACGGAACCTAAGTCCGGATACAATAATCAAATGGGAAAAGACCGGGGTCGCTATAACGACCCAAGACTCATATACAAAGAGTAAAGGATGGAAACGGGAATAAGACAACAACACATCTACGGAACCGAGTTCGGAATACAATTAAACAATGAAGGGAAAATCGGGATCGCTATATTTCGTATATTATTTTGTATCCCGTGTGAATCCATCTTGTAATATGTTTCATGATGTAATCTAGTTCATTCTTGTATTTTAGTTACGTAGTTTATTTTATATTTCATTATTTAATATTAAAACAATAATTGGTTTGTCATTTCTATTTGATTTTATTTTATATATTTTTCTAAACTTATCATGGAAAAAATACCAACATCATCTTGATCACTAGAAGTCATTTCCTTTCCTGAAATATAATGTTTAAAAAAGCAGTTGATTGTGCAATGTTTTTTAATCCCAAGTAAGTTGGGATTTTTACAGATTAACCATTTAGTTAGGAGAAAAGTGGATACAATGAGGCCACAAATTGTTGCCATTGCCAAGGATTTATAAAATCTTCACTCTAGTTGAAAACCACATAATCAACGGAAACTTTTCCACTTAAATTAAAAACATATAAATGCATGCCAAACCTCATCTTTGTGCTATATTTGAACTTTTTTTTGTGTGTGCGCGCGCGCCCATTCTATGACACCCAAATACATGGTGCACACTTCATTAGTGAATTCTATGTAGGTCTTTAAGACAATGTTACTCTTTAGTAAATTCGTATTACTAGCTTGCTCACGACTTTGATGATTAGCAATGTATTCAAAAGAGATAAGGCCCCCATGTATTTTTTAGTTTTAGTATTGATATCAAAATGTCAATGGTTTGAGACAAAATGTCAACGTTCCCATACAATTTTTAGTTTCAATGTTGACAATTTCACATGGTTCATATGGAATTGTTCTTAATATTTGAGTAAACTCAAGCTATTCATTTCTTCTTCTTCTCTACATTGATATCAATGGTTTGCAAGGAATTGTTCCAAATGTTTGTGTAAACTCTTGCCATTCATTTCTTTTTCTTTATTTGTTATTATTATTTATTTATTTTTTATTTTTTATTTTTTTTGTACAAAATGTTGTCATTCACTTTATATTGAAGTCTTCAAATCATTGATGAGACTTTGAAAATTTTAAAATCTCCAATTGGATCGAGAAAAGCAGCATACTATTTCTATTTCAAGCTCAGAATGGGTGGGATGTTGAACTCTAACGAGCAAGTACTTTTACTACATTGAGTTTTGTTCAATGTTTGAGATTAGATGCAAACATAAATTATGCAGAACTTATATTGGTGGTTCTACGTGATGCTGGGAAAAATCAAAGATACTTGTATGCATTTGAATTATGAAAATATACCTTACACTTTTTTTTAGGAGTTCGACCGTCTTGTGCTCTATCTCAACTAATGTACTGTGTTGTGTACTCCATCTTTGCCTACTTAAACTTTTTGAACATCTCATAGTATCATGGTCAAAATTCATCAAAGTATCTAATGAGATTGCCATAAAATTTTAAAAAAAGTACTTATTAAATTACATATTTCTTAAATATATGCCACCTCATTATTGGCTATTATTTCTAGCCAACAACAATTTCTCTAAAAAAAATCTTACTAATTTTCTAACAAATGTGAGTTGAACGAGTCCGCGCACCAATGATGAGATCATTGGACTACAAGGTCACACCCCCAAATTGGTGTTGTGTGCATAATATTTAAGGGCTGTTTTATTTACACATCACTAATTTTCTTAATACACACTATCAATAGATTAAATTTATATTTTAATAATATCCTCAAATGAGAATATCATTAAGGAAAATATGAGGGTGTGTTCTATCCATTCAAAAAATTATATATTTAAAAATACAAAATACTATTCATACACCATCATCACCTATAGGGTTTAGGGTTTGAATATATAAACGCTGTATTTCTTCATCATCTTCACCATTAAGACAACACTCTTGATATCATTTACTATTATCAATTAGTTCACTTTATTCCCATCCCCGTTATACTTGTTTTCCAAACTCAAAACATTATTGCCTGTGAAGTTTAGGGTTTAAAAATATTGAAATTAATTAGTTTTGAAGATTTGCACACCATGCATGACACTGAGATAGTTGATTATAAATATTGATTTGAACATTGAAAATGTTAGTTATTATGACTTAGCTTTTTGTTTTTTTGTTTATCTTGTTCGTATGTTGGGAAGATGAATTTGTTCATCATATGTTCGGATATCCAGACTTGAATTTTTGCACAATGTTCGATTATTTATTTTTGTACAAAATAATTTTGTTCAAATTATTAAGATTGACCAAATATTAAACGTTCACACATAAAAAATTGAACATTTTAACTTACTTTGGTTAAAATAAATTAAACTTTTATTCTTTGTTTTTTGAACACATTAAGTTTGTTCAACTCTGTATTCATGAATAGGACTATTTTTTTTTCTGTTAAATTTTTTTTATAGAATTCGATACCCACCCAATGTAGTAATGTTAAACTGATTGTGTTGTTGACTACATAAGTGAATCAAGGGCAAGAATGACAATCTGAAACGACGACGAGAGTTCAACACCAACGATGAAGATCGACATCGGTAAAGGTGGAGGCCGAATGAAACTCTCCATTAGCGATTTGAAACGACGAGACGACACGAGATGAGAAATAACGAGAGTTTAACACTGGCGAAGATGGAGGCCGAATAAAACCCTCCGCCAATAATGGAGTTCAATAGCGACAATGGAGACCAATACCGACGAAGATAGTCTCTATTTTGAAGATGGAGAGTTTTTGGTGTGTGTAATGGTGAAGATGTAGAGTTTTTGATGTGTGTAGTGGTGTGTATTGAAATAGACAAGTGGTGTGTTACCCCTATAGGGTAGTAATAAAAAGTTAAGGCGTGAATTAAGATATTTTTAAACTCAAAAAATTATTTTATATATGTACTAAGTAATGATGTGTACTAAAAAGATTAGCAGTATATAAATAAAATTACCAAATTTTTAAATAACCTCATCATGCCCTTTAGTTCAAAGAAGGAAAAAAAAAACACGAATCATTCTTTCAAAAGTGGTACATTAAATCAAACTATATAAACTACTTAGTCATGTCCTCCAAATTGATACATTAAAATAAACTTAAAAAATAAGTTGGCATCCCCTTCAGACCTAATCATGCCCTCAAAAGTGAAACTTTAAAATAAACTATAAAAAATATTTAGCCCTTGTTTGGGAATTACATATTTTAGTTAAAAAGTAAAAAAATTATTATAAGTTGTCATATCACTCTCTCTACTTTTCTGCACATCTTTTTATAAAAAGTCAAAAAATTACTTAAATAGCATATTCCCAAACGAGGCCTTAATCATGTCCTCCAAATTGATACGTAAATAAACTTCAAAAATATTTCTTTTCTTTTTTTATAGCAAAAAATAAAAATATAAAATGAAATGAGTTGTCATGCCTCCAATATATACATGTATATGGTAAATTATGCCGATCTTCCCGAAGTTTGAAGAAAATGTATTTTAATTTTGATATAATTACATTGATAACTCTTTTAGTAGGATTAAAAAGACCAAAACTAATATAAATGATTTGAAGATACAAAAATAAATATTATAAAATATATATTTCAATATAAAAGAGATAATAATCTCAATTTTTAATTTATATAAGTAATGAATTTATTATGAAAATGAGAAAATGAGTTGTCATGCCTCCAATATATACATGTATATGGTAAATTATGCCGATCTTCCTGAAGTTTGAAGAAAATGTATTTTAATTTTGATATAATTACATTGATAACTCTTTTAGTAGGATTAAAAAGACCGAAACTAATATAAATGATTTGAAGATACAAAAATAAATATTATAAAATATATATTTCAATATAAAAGAGATAATAATCTCATTTTTTAATTCATATAAGTAATGAATTTATGATGAAAATGAGCTAAGGGGGTGTTTGTTTGGTGGCATAGAAGCATAGGATTGGACACCATGTCCAATGAAATAATTAGACCAACGCGAAGGTCAGACTAATAGTCCGATCAGACTAATAATTCCCCATATGTGGGATAACTCTATTTCACAGGGTGTGTGTGATAGAAATGGACAGATTGAGACAATCTCCGAATTGGCTAGTTAAATGACGAAATTGACCCTCAACTATATAATATTTCTTTCTTTTATTTTTTTTAAATATTTTTATTAAACATGTTGAATTTTTTTTAACATGTATAAATTAATCTTGTAATATATAATTGTTTTTTTTTCCCGATATTATCAAAATAATAAAAAGAAGGGTAAATCACACCTACACTGTAACGCCCCCAAAATAATATAATAAAGATAACTCATATGCGGAATAAATATGAGGAACAACATACTTTCATACGTCAGAGTTTACTGTTTAACAAACAATTAAATGCCATGTAGGCTTACATTTTTCCAAGTCATTGCTTGGTTACACAAATTGAGTCTTGCTCATTACATCTTAAGCCCTTGGCTTTACAAATAACCAACAAACACACAACAATACATAATCAAGAAGCTCTTGCTTCCCGAAAGTCTATCCACGCTATTGCCTTGGAGGAAACATCTCATCTGCACCTGAAAATGATATTCCCTTATAGGGTGAGCCAACAGCCCAGTAGAAATAATTTAACACAATTTATGAAGTTTAGCAAAGATATAAATGCCACGTATATAAACAATACTGATATGGAAACACCCACAAGGCCTACATATCCATATGCCACTAAGACCAATCTTATTCTATTATCCTTCAATTCATTTCCAGTTCATATATGCTACTCAATTCATGAGTTAAATTCATTATCTTTCAAGAACCAAAATGAGACTACAACTCAATGGTTTTCCAAATATGCAAAACACACATAAACACATCAAACTTTGCCATTTTACAGATATTTCGTCCGAAGGACCTAGCACCCATTTATATAAGAGATTTAGGATCTTTCACCCATGACACTCATGCCAACTTGCTTCAAATAGAGTCCATCCCCTTTCTCCTCCCCAAACAAATATACATATGCAATGTATTTATGAACATAATCATGTACATCCCCTTTCTCCTCCCAATAAACATACAATGTATTTATAACATGGTCATATACGGAGTACATCCCCTTTCTTCTCCCAATAAACATACATATACAATGTATTTACAATATGGTCATATTCGATGACACCAACAATGGATTAGCATTAAATTGCCTAATCCTCATGTAATTTCTACAACACTCATAGTTATCCCCCACCGATAGCCTAATGCAATTATTTCCAAGATATATTCAATATCGAATTTAATAATTTATTCAAAACTTCCATAGGTGAGATAATACATATCCAATATCACCATCTATATCAATAATCATCTAATTTAACATATTCAATGTTAATTCTAATTATTTATACAAAATAATCATTTTATCAAATTATGGCAAAAATCCCCCTTTTTCCAATATTGACTCAAACACCCAAAATCAACTATTTTGATACACCAAGATATTATATTCAACTCCATACATTATTTATCTCTTATACATCAAAAACCCTCTTTTCATATAACACCCAAATCTTAGATTTGTCCAAACCACAACCAAATCTCATCATCTATACACAATAGCAAATAACTAAGTTAAAAACCATATTAGAGTGTAGAAAATCCCTACCTCAAGTGTAGAAAACCCAAGCAACAAGGTGGAACTTCAAAGATGACAAAACCAATTTCTCTTTGGATCAAAACGAAGTTCTTGAAGCCCTCTACCTTATTCTCAAAGACACTAGGGTCAAGAACACAACGGATCTAGATGAAATCTTAGAGAGAAGGTGTATTCTAGAGAGAGAGTAAGAACACCTGCGTTTTTGCAGAGTTTTGAAGAGATTGTGAGTTGCAAAAATGAGCTAAAATGCCTCATTCACGATCTAATATGAACAGGCTCCCTCGAGCGAAGGAGTTCTCGCTCGAGCAACCAAACACAAACGGGTCGCCTCGCTCGAGCGCAAGAAGCGTCGCTCGAGCAAACAATACAAAGTTTCAGGTTTGCAACGCAGAAGCATGCTCGAGCGCAAGAGTGCTCGCTCGAGCGAAGGAACTCATAACACAGGGCTCGCTCGAGCGAAGAATACCAACCTTCAGGTTTTACAGAGATGCAGACGCACGCTCGAGCGCAAGAAGCCTCACTCAAGCGAAGAAACAATTTACACAAGCCTCGCTCGAGCGAAGAGGCCAAAATTTGGACAACAAAGTTTTGGAAAAACAAGCAACCAACTTGTTCCAAACATACAACTACAACCCAATAACCAACATTAAGGGGAAGAAAAGGGAAGCAAGACATAAACCACCATCCAAACCATACAAACCCGAGTCTGGAACACCACAAGAGACGGGTCAAAACCAGGGTCGCTATATACACCCCATGAGGTTTCAAGCAAATACATTAGTACCCTTGTTATTCTAGAAAATGCATCCCCCTCCCTGAGGTTTATACTCACATTACAAAAGCCCCTCTCCATTAGTTGACAGTTAAGTTAACTAACAGATTTTGCTTATGTCATCATTTAATTTTCTTAAAATGCCATAAATACCCTTAATAGATTCTTCTATTATCTAACACAATATTTACCCATGTCTTATAATCATTTCTTCAAACAATTGATATGCATATGCATATACCATCACAACAGCTACCTTTATAGAGCACCTCTCACAACAACAACAACAACAACAACAAACAACTGCTGAATATAGAATTAGAGTACATAGAATCTTTTTATTTTTAGTATTATATATATAATCTGTGATTGTGTCAATCATTGATTTAGTATTATTTCCTTATTTATATCATTTCCTAAATTGTATCATGAATCTATTATGTATACATAGCCTCTATGTCATTCATGGAAAAGCCAAATAATTTTTTTTTATTCTTTTTGGTATCAGAGCTAGGTTAAGTACCTAGTAATTTTGCTTCATCGGCGGGTGACAGCCTTGTCTTGGCCGCCCGCCAAAACTTAACTCATTCCACTGCCAATTCTCTATATTACTCTTCTACATATTGTTA
Organism: Camellia sinensis; assembly: GCF_004153795.1. Classification (NCBI taxonomy): domain Eukaryota; kingdom Viridiplantae; phylum Streptophyta; class Magnoliopsida; order Ericales; family Theaceae; genus Camellia; species Camellia sinensis. Next base: position 587,862 of record NW_021024508.1, on the reverse strand, counting down.
AGTACATAGTAATTCTCTCATTCATTTTTCTCTATTTCTCTGTATTAGTCTTCTACATATTGTTCTTATATTTTCTGTAAGAGAGAGATACAACTCAGTCTGTTTGCTCGACCCAGATTGTAGTGTTGCAATTCTGGGATATAGTCGTTGCATCCTAGGAGGTTAGCGTCATCTGTTCTCAAGCATCGTAGCGAGGACGTAACAATCTTAAGGAAAGTGTGTCCAACACACCCCTTTGTTGTCTTTCCTTTCTACATTTCTATACTGTAATAATCCTTAAGTTGTTTTGTATGTAAATTAATTATGTATTATTTCAGTATGTGTTCTTGTTCTAGTTTTAGACTTGAACAAGAAATTTCTTTCCTTCTTTCGTTTTCAAAAACATTTATTTTCTGAGTTTTGGGAATTAAAATTCACATTCTAAAATTTAGTTTTAGAATTTTATTTCCAGTTGTGTTTTTATTAAATGCACACATTTTGCTATTTAATTTAAATAGATTTTTTCTACAACTTAAGATCATTAGTGTTTTTGTTTTGCTTTGTGTGTATTTATTTTGGTGAATTTATTTCGTTTCTGAAATTGTGATTTTCAAAAGAAAAAAAAATGGCAACGAATAGTGCTAAGACTATTCTGACCGTGACCCTAATAGTCTCAGTACCACTGCCAGTGACTCCTATAGTGCCAATAAACCATGGAGAGAAACAAAAAAAATTCAATGGAATAAAGTTTACGAGATTGCAACAAAAAATGCTATTTTATCTTACAACTTTGCATTTGGCCCGGTACAACCGTGAGGAGGCCCGGAAACAGACAAAAATGGGGGGCACTGATCGTCAACTTGTTGCTGCAATAGATGCTTGGAAGGAAAGGTGACTTTCTATGTCGAAATTACATACTAAATAGACTTCATAATTCTTTATACAATGTATATTGTGTAAAGAAGACGACCAAAGAACTTTGGGAATCTCTTGAATTAAAGTACAAAATTGAAGATGCCAATGCAAAGAAATTTGTTATCGGACGTTTTCTGGATTTTAAAATGTTAGATTCCAAAACGATGGTTGGCCAAGTCCAACAAATTCAGTTGATCATACATGGCATCATTTCCGAAGGAATGATTCTGAGTGAATCATTTCAAGTTACTGCTATTATTGAGAAACTTCCTCCAGCATGAAAAGAGTTCAAAAATTACCATAAATAGAAACGCAAGGAAATGAAGTTGGAAGAACTTATCATGTGACTGAGGATTGAAGAAGACAACCAGAAATCCGTGAAGAAGTCTGGGAACCAAATCATGCAGGCTAAGGCAAATGTTGTGGAATAAGGCCAGAGCTCGAGTTTTAACAACAAAAAGAGAAAGCATGATGGCAAAGGGTCTAAGCAAGGCTTCAAAGGTGAGAACAACCAAAGATTCAAAGGCAAGTGCTATGTGTGTGGTGGTGATGGACATCAAGCAAAGGATTGTCAAAGCCGCATAGATGGAGCAATTTCTAGCAAGAAACCAACACAAGCCAACATAACCGAGGGATACAATCTTTCTAAGAGATTGGCAGACATCAACCTTTCTGCAGTAGTCTCTGAGGCTAACTTGGTGGCCAACCCTAAAGAATGGTGGGTGGATACTGGAGCAATCCGCTACATTTGTGCCGACAAGAAAATGTTCACAACTTTCAAAGTGGTGGAAAATAGAGAACAACTGTTCATAGGAAACTCCTCCACATCAACTGTAGAAGGACAAGGGAAGATAGTGCTAAAGATGACCTCGGGGAAGGAACTCACTCTCAATAATACACTCCATGTTCCAAATATTTGCAAAAATTTAATTTTTGAGTCATTGTTGATTAAGAACGGGTTTAGGCTAGTTTTTGAATCTGAAAAAGTTGTATTTACTAAGGCTGAAATGTATGTAGGTCATGGGTATATGACTGATGGGCTTTTTAAGCTAATGTGTTAACTGTTGTACCAACTATTGCTTCTAATAATAATAACACATCTTTTGCTTATATTGTTGATTCTTCTCATTTATGGCATGGTAGACTAGGACATGTAGATTTTGGTTCTTTGCATAGACTTATTAATCTAGAATGTTTACCTAAATTTAATCTTGATCCTAATCATAAATGTGAAGAATGTGTTGAAACTAAAATTACTAGAGTATCATTTAATAAAATTGAAAGAAGTACTGAACCACTAGCTTTAATTCACACTGACATTGGTGATTTAAAATTTGTGCAAACTAGAGGTGGTACAAAGTACTATATAACTTTTATTGATGATTGAACTAGATATTCCTATATATACTTATTGTGAAGTAAAGATGAGGCCTTAGAAGCTTTTAAGCAATATAAGGTAGAAGTTGAAAATCAACTTGGAAAAAAGATTAAGGTTTTAAGAAGTGACAGAGGCGGTGAATATGATGCACCATTTGATGAATTTTGCTCAGAACTTAGAGTTATTTACCAAACCATTGCACCTTATTCTCCTCAATCAAACGAAGTGGCTGAAAAATAGCACTCTTAAACAGATGATGAATACCATGTTGATAAGTTCGGGTTTACCCCAGAACTCCAGAACTTGTAGGGGGAGGCTATTTTATTCGCAAATTATATCCTAAATAGGATATCCCACAAGAAAACTAACCAAACACCTTATGAATTATGGAAAGATCATCGACCTTCTTATAATGACTTAAAAGTGTGGGGGTGCTTGGCAAAAATGGCGGTCCCTAATCCTAAAAAGACTGAAATTGGACCAAGAACCATTGATTGTGTATTCATTGGCTATGCCAATAATAGTAGTGCATATCGATTTTTGGTAGTTAAAACAAGTATTTCCGATATACACACAAATATTATTATCGAGTCAAGAAATGCATCCTTTTTCGAACATATCTTTCCTTGGAAAAAGAATGAAGAAAATCAAATTCCTGTAAATACAGAGACAATGGCTGAACAAGTTGAGTCATCTAAATTGGAGGAGCAAAGTTTTAATAAAGGAACTTTTACTGGCGCTATGGTAAGCGGCAAAGACCAACAAGAAGATGAGCTTAGACGTGGAAAGCGACTAAGGACATCTAAGTCTTTTGGTCCAAATTTTCTAACTTTTCTACTAGAAAATGAGCCTCAAAGCTTTAAAGAAGCAATGTTGGGTCCTGAAGCACCATTATGGAAAGAGGCTATAAATGGCAAAGTTGAGTCCATTCTATAAAACCATACTTAGGAATTGGTTAATCATCCTCCAAGGTGCAAACCACTTGGGTACAAGTGGATTTTCAAAAGGAAAATGAAAGAGGATGGGTCAATGCTATGATTTTGATCATGCTATGATTTTGGATAAATTTAGAATAAACAAGTGTGACAAATGTGTCTATGTTAAAAATACCAACAAAGGTTATTTCATCATTTGTCTCTATGTAGATGATCTGCTCATCATTGGCAGCAATATCAAAATGATAAAGACTACCAAGAAATTGTTAAACCAAATGTTTGACATGAAAGATATGGGAGTAGCAGATGTCATACTTGGAATGAAAATTTCTAAAACATCTAATGGGTATGCCTTAATCTTAGTCTCACTATGTTAAGAAAATTCTGGAAAAATTTGGGAAGCATGACAACTGTCCTGCTAAGATATCTATAAATGCTAATGCTCATTTATTAAAGAATACAGGAGAAAGCGTATCACAAGTAGAATACTCCCAAATCATTATGTACTTAATGAATTGCACACAGCCTGACATAGCCTTTGCAATCAACAAATTAAGTAGGTACACAAATAACCCAGTGAAGGATCATTGGATAGCTATAATTAGGGTGCTTAGATATCTAAGACATACCCAAAATTATGGATTACATTATACAAGATATCCAGCAATACTTGAAGGGTATAGTGATGCAAATTGGATATCAAACACCAATGACTCAAAGTCCACTAGCGGATATGTCTTTGCTCTAGGAGGCGCAACAATCTCTTGGAAGTCCTCCGAGCAGACTTGCATTGCAAGGTCCGCAATGGAATATGAATTTATAGCTTTAGATAAAACAGGAGAAGAAACAGAGTGGCTTTGAAATTTCCTAGAAGATATTCCAATGTGGCCAAAACCCGTGCCAGTTATGTGCATACACTGTGATAGTGAAGCAGCAATAAGATGGGCACAAAATCATATGTATAATGGCTAGTTTCAACACATTTGTCGACGACATAATACCGTTTGGCAGTTGCTCTCAAATGGTATAATTACCATTGACTATATAAGGTCTAAGATAATATCGCAGATCCATTAACGAAAGGGCTAGCAAGAGAGCAAGTGTTTAGTTTATTGAGGGGGATAAGATTAAAGCCTATTAACTAAGAATCGCTATAATGGCGACCTAACCTATAAAACTGGAGATCCCACGAACTAGGTTCAATGGGACAACCGAATTATGGAGATTCCCTGATCACTAGAGAGGTTCTCTCTCCTACCCATTTTCTATGATAAGAAAAGTGATCCCTGCAGCGTAGTCAGGATAAGCTTTGCTTTTAATGATTCTTATATCTTGGTTATCCAAGTGGAGTGTGGTAGGACATTCTCAATGAGAATTACCTATGAGAATTAAGAGGCTGAATTCTCTAGAGCACTCACTAAACCAAGTATTGTTCAGGGCCAAAATGAACACAACCGTAGAACAAGACTGTGTTTGGTAATACTATGTGTGTAATCTATTGTCTTGGCTTACACCAATGGTTGAACAATTCAAGATAGTAAGTCCGACAAGTTTTCACTAAGGGAGGTTCAAAGCTAAAAGCTACATATTCCGAAGTAGGGTATCTCCTTAATGTACTCTTTCGTATTTTTTGCATATTGTTGCATGCCCGTTTCCGTCAACTGCATTCATGTGGCGGATTATTGGAAATTATAGTTTTTCTTAGGCTTATTTTTGGGCCACCTTTGAGCCCAAATTTGAGTCGAGCTTACACGTTTTTTGGGGTGGATCCAAAGAGGTGACGTGTTCCTTGCCGGGTGGCAAGTCACATGGTGAAGACGGTTCATCAAAATCATTTATGAGTGAATGGGAAGTTGACGTTGTTTTCGGGCTTGTAAAATGAGAAGTTGAAGAGTCAAATGTGGGTTTCCTTAATTTGGTTATCCCACATTGAAAGTTTAAGAGAGCTAATGTGAGTATATAAGCTCTAGATGGACACACTTGGGTTGGGCCCCAAGGGGCACCCCAAGTTTTGTAAGGAGGGGAGTTATGGACAAAGTGGGCTTGGCCCAAAACCACCACACACGGGTGCGAGTTATGGGTCGGGTCCTAGCTTTAATATTTGGACAAAATTTGTTTGAATTTTTTTTTTTTAAAATTTTAAATTTTCTTCCCACAATTCTTGAGGGAAAATTTGAATTCCTAATGGGAAAATTTCAAACATTTGCGCCAAATTTCAAAATTCAAAACTGAGTAGTGGCACCCCTTTCTTCTTTGGTCACCTCTCTTCACTCCAACAGTTTTTAGGTTTGCACCTGTTCGAAGGGCTTCCAAACCCATTCGAACAGTCACCTTCTTGCCTATAAATTCAAACCTTCTCCAACCAATTCTCTTATTCCTTTTTTCTCCATTTCTCTATATTACTTTTCTGCATATTGATCTTATATTTTTTGTAAGAGAGAGAGATACAGCTCAGTCTGTTCGCCAGACCCAGATCATTGTGTTGCAATTCTAGGATACAGTCGTTGCATCCTGGGAGGTCGGCGTCATCTGTTCTCGAGCACCAAAGCGAGAATGTAACGATCTTAAGGAAAGTGTGTCCAACACACGCCTCGGCTATCTTTCCTTTCTGCATTTCTATTCAACAATAATCTGTAAGTTGTTTTGCATGTAAATTAATTATGTATTATTTTAGTGTGTTCTTGTTCTAGTTTTAGACTTGAACAAGAAATTTCTTTCCTTCATTCGTTTTCAAAAACATTTTTATTTTTATTTTTGGGAATTAAAGTTTACATTCTGAAATTTAGTTTTAGAATTTTATTTCCAGTCGTGTTTTTATTAAATATACACAATTTGTTATTTAGTTTAAATAAAATTTTCCTACAGATAATGTGCAGATCATCCCATCCCATTGTCTTATAGTACACATCAAGATATTGTTCGCTTTGTATCACGGGACACTTACAATTTTATTCTTCCTTCACTAAAAACGGGAGCACGCATAGTTTTGTTCTTCCTTATATTTCTCAATGTCTCAGTTTTTTATATGTTTTAGGATAAATAACATTTTTATTTAATTACATTTTGATTTCAATATTATTTACACCGTACTTTTAAACACGGACATAAACTAATATTTTATAATTTTTGATGTAATAAGTTCCACTAAACCAAGGAAGCGTGTCGTGGATTAGTTTGATATATTCTATTAATCATCGAAGTCCTTTATTCAATAAAAGATGTTTCCTTCTTGTAATTTTCTATTTGTAGTTTTTCATATTCAACTATAATATCTGTCAAAGTTGTTCAAAAAAACAAAAACTATATCTAATAATAATAATTGTGTTGATGGCGCTGTTGATAACGCTATGTCCTGCCCGGTACACTTGGATCATATATACGAATTTGTGAATATATTTGTGAATATGGCAGCACACTTACGGATCACATATAACAGATTTGTGAATATTGTGTGAATATATTTGTGAATATGCGTGTGTGTCCACATGACACATACACTATGTTTGGTTGGGGGATTTGTATCAGGATCCTCTAGAGTTAGAACCCTGAAGTGATCTCCTAGAGTGAGAGATCCAATGGTTGAAATTAAAACTAACCAAAACGACGTCGTTTTAGTTAGTAAGTTGGAAAAAAAAAAAAGGAAAAAAAAGAAGTTTGATTTCAAAAACACAACCTCTGTTTCTTGTATTCAATGCTTCCCTATTTTTAGCCTTTCCTTCCTATTCAACCCAAAATCTTTTGATTCTTCTTTATTCCTAAGTTCATGTTCTTATTCTTTATTCCTAAGTTCATGAACTACCCATAAAAAATATGAGGACTCAAAACCAAAACATAGCAAGTTGTGTAATTAGTTTTCTTATTGATTAAAATCAATCTTCTTCAAACCCATTTCTCAATCAATCTCCAACATGTAAGACAAAGACCCAAATTTTTCTTCCCCCAAACTCCCCACAACCACCCAGGTATAACAATATTCATTTTACCCTTATTCTATTTAAAATAAATTTTATTATTATTTTTTCAGTGAATCAAGCATACAAACAAAGTTTGATTAATAAGCCATTTCTAAAGTGCTCTGTTTCTTTTCTGTGAATAGGTTGTGGAAGAGTTGAAAGAGCTATGGAGAATGGCTTTGCCAATAACAGCAATGAACTGTTTAATGTGAGTATAATCTGTAAAAATGTTTTTGAAATTGTTTAACTTACTTTCATGGCCGCCAAGGAGAAGAGAGAGAGAGTCTTTCTATTGCTTCATATTTGCAAGAACTGTTCGTCATTTTGAACCAAAGCTGATATATATATATATATATATTTCACCTTACTAACCAAAACGATCGTTTTGGTTAGTTTTAATTTCAACCGTTAGATCTCTCACTCTAGGAGATCACTTCAGGGTTATTACTCTAGAGGATCCTGATACAAGTGATTTGGAAAGGAAAAGGAAAAAGGTGTGTGAAATTAGGTGAAATTTAGATATATTTTATTCACATTTCACCTACTTTTTCTATTTCCCTTTCCAAATCCCTCAAATCTTCCAACCAAACACAGCATTACGGATCATATATATGAATTTGTGAATATGCATGTAGTGTAAACCACATCACTGCCGTAACAAATACTAAGAGATTATCTATTTTGTATTATGGAGTATACATAATTTTTCTTTATTAGAAAAGACCTCTTAAAGATTTGTGAGTATGACATACTTATAAGATGGATCAAGAGTTCCTACTGGAATGATGTGGGATGGATTCTGATCTCCCACAAATAATATAAGAAAGTGAAAAAAAGAAAAAAAGAAATTTTTTTGATGTGTTTGTTTAGATAGAGAGTTCTACAAAATAATAGAAACAAAAATTTTTTGTACAACTTAAATTATCTTGTTAGTTAGGTTAACAATTTCTTACAAAATATACCAAGAAATTTATTTTTCTTACAAATCTTGATAAGATTTATTTCTCTCCTGTTACATAGTGATTATATTTTTTTCTTATCATTTTCTTACAAATTTTTCATCTATTCAAATACATACAAAACAATATTTTTTTTTCTTTTATTTCACTTCACTTTTTAACATTTTTATTTTTCATCATATTTTTTTTTTCTAAATAAACAGAGCCTTAAAGAAGTGTTGTGAAGTCCTTCCTTGGGCTGCAGTCTTTCTTTGGTGAAAATAATAAAATCCATTATAGAAAATTTGCAACTTTTCAAAAAAAAATTCAGATAGCAGTTAGAGTATCCACATCAGACCCTTTACAATGACTTTAAAGTTATTATAGAGAGCAAAAGCTGTAAATACGTACTCCATCAGACTCTCTATAGCAACCATTTCATTTTGACTTTGTTATAGTGCCTCACCTGATTAAGTGAGACACTGTTCATAGGTTAATCTATTTTTTATTATATTTTCTTTCCCGCAAAACACTGTCGCGATCGTTAAGTATAGTGCTAATTTGATAGCTGAAGCGAAGCAGAACTGAACTGGAGCAAAACTGGGCCAAAATACCATAGTTGATCGTCCTCCCGATGTCTGGCCGGATGACCGCTACTGCTAAATTTCCTTTCTCTGTCCGGCCAATATATCTGTCGGCCAACCAAATGATCTATACGGCCAGCCAAAGGCCTTTGCATCCTGCCAACTTTTTTCTTGTAGTTTTGGAGCTGTTTTGGGCCCGTTTTGGTCTTCAAAAATATCCGTTTAACATCATTTGAGCCTCCAAAGAGATAGATTAAATTGATATGGATAAAACATAATATTTTGATTAATTTAATTTGTCAAGAACAAAATCTAAACATAATCAAATAATCATCAAAATACAATATGGCTAACAAAATTGAAAAAGATAAAGGAATAAAAAATAATATTTTAATGAAATAGAATTTTAGAATAGAGAGTTTGATGGAGTGTGTACATAAAAAAAGAGGCTAACTAAAATACAAAAGTGAATTTTGAGTTATAATTTGGTTCAAAATTTACTCAGGCTAATGCGGATGCTCTTAGATGGACAATTATGCTCTATATTCAGATTTTTTTGGGCTCAAATCCAATACTAGTTACATGGTCAGTTAAGAATAATTTTTTTAATAGTTTAATTTTTTTTAACAGAATAAGTTTTTTTATTTTTTTTAGATTCAAAATTTTATTCACAATGACCTGACAAATTATATATTAATTTTTTATTTGTTAAAAACTCAGCTATGTAAGACTTTCTTGTCATATAATTTATAAGAGAAGTGAGACTCGAACCTTTGACTTTAGATTTATTAAAAAAAACTTTTACTATTTGAGTAAAATACAATAATTTTTTCATATATGATAAATATTTTAAATTGCACACGAATCATATGGCCACGTTTGTTTGGTTCCATAAGATGAAGGAGATTAAGAGTTCGGTATGATTGAGTGTGGAGATTATTAGTGTGGTGATATTAAGTTGGAGATGTAGGATAAAGAGTGTTTGTTTGTACATCACCGAATTAGTAATACTATAAATAGCTTTAATATATTAAATTAATATTTTTTAAGTTTTAGTATTTTTTTAATATTATAATTTTTTTTATTCTAAAAAATATAATTTTTGGTTAAAACTCATTTAAAATTTCACTAGTCTAATCTCAACCCTCTCATAAATTTGTTAGTCCTATTTTATGGAGGGATTAGTAATCCGGAAAATGGTTTGTTCCCCGAATCTCTCGTTCCTCGATTCCCCCGACTACCCAAAACGACGTCGTTTTGGGTAGTTTTTTTTTTTTCTCCTTATTCAGTCTGAATGAAACCGAGGGAGAGAAAGAGAAAGAGGAAGAGAAGAGAAGAGAGAAGAAGAGAGAGGAAGAGAAAGAGAAGAAGAGAAAGAGAAGAGAGGGGAAGAGGGAATGGAGACAGGGAGAGGGTCGATCGTCGATCGCCTCGGCCTCCGCTCGCCACCGCCTCCGATTTTTTTTTTCAGATTGAAGCCCTTTTTCTTTTCTTTTTTTCTTTCTGAAAATGTGTTGATGATGATGATGGTGATGTTGATGAAGATGTTGATGATGAATGGTTGAATGGTTGGAGATGTTGTTGGTTGAATGGTTGTTGAAGATAATGATGATGATGTTGTTGATGATGATTTTTCTCTCTCTCTCTCTCTCTCTCTGCTACTCTCCTCCTCCTCCTTCTTCTTCTTCTTCTTTCTTTCTTTCTTTCTTCTTCTTCTTCTTCTTCTTCTTCTTCGTTATTGAAAAAAAATAATAAATCAAAACGACGAAACGATGTCGTTTTGAAGTCGGGGGTTCGGGGAAAAGGAGATTTGAGCTACGTAGCATAACTGTACTAATCCAAATGAGATAGTTAGTCCCCTCACTTATATCCCCAATTAAACACTTTTTAAACAAATTTTACAAATTATTAATTCAATCCAAAACAGGCAAACAAACATAGCCTATGTGTTAACTATCACTTGTAAATAAATTGTGAGGGTAAAATTGTTGATATGTAGCATAATCCGGAAGAAATAAATATTATTAGAAAATGGCGGACAAGATGCCATTGGGGAGGTTGCTATGCAACCCACGCAGCAGCAGTTGTTGTATGGTGAAATGGGACCATTTCAGGATTCATTTTGATAATTCAAACCGTTAACATTTTAGAATACATCAAGTAAAACATGCCTGCAAAAATCAATTTAATCGTATATCGTTTACCCATTCATCCACTCACATTTGCATTCAATTTAATATTTTAAATCACAATTATTTTTTATTTTTATAGATACAAATGTGAGTGGATGAATGAGTAAACGATATCCAATTAACTTGATTTTTTACAAGCATGTTCTACTTGATATATTCTATAATGTGAATGGTTCGAATTATCAAAATAAACCCCGAAATAAGCCCATTTTACTTCACAATAACCTCTATTGCATAGGCTGCCTAGTAGCGTCCCACTTCCAGAGAAGTTGGTGAGGCGGGGCGAGAAATATGATTAAACAAATGATCTGATGTGATGTCGAGGGGTGGGTAGGGTGGAATCAAATCATCTCCTTAATCTTTCTTTTTTTCTATTTGTTAGGTCATTAGACTCACTGTTAGATTCAATTTTGATAATTTGAACCATTTACATTTTAAGATTTGTTAAGTATATCATATCTATAAAAAAATCAAATTGATTGGATATCAGAAACTATGTGTTCGAATCATCGAACTACAAACTATTTTTAAAAAAAAGTTAATAAACAGTTTTCTGAACACATACCTTTTTGTATCCGGTCAATTTGATTTTTTACAAGTATAATACACTTAACAAATCTTAAAATGTCAACGGTCCGAATTATCAAAATTGAGCCCAAAAATAAGCCGAATAACCTAATAAGTAGAGAGTTAATTAAGGAAAAGATCATAATTCAGCCAAGGTAGGGGTTAGTTGATGCCCAGAGGGCCAGAGATGATCTTGGCATGGCATCTGGTTGGCTTAACGAGGGATCTATGTCAAAATTGTTAGAATGGTAACAAATCTAAGCCATCCATTTATAATGAAGGGTTGAATGGCATGGGGTACCGAATATTCCTCCTTTTTTTTTGTTTACACGAATTGCTCATCCTCCCAACCAATTCAAAGAAGTTTATCTAAGTGGACAATTATGCTCTATAATCAATTTTTTTTTTTTTTTCTCAATTCCAATACTTGTTACATCGTCAGTTAAGAATTTAGTTTTTTAAGTAGCTTATTTTTTTAAACAAAATAAGTTTTTTATTTTTTTTAGATTCAAAATTTTATTCACAATGACATGACAAATTATATATTAACTTTTAATTTGTTACAAATTTAATTGTGTAAAACTTAACTCTCTTGTCATATTATCTATAAGAGGAGTGAGACTTGAACATTTGACCTTCGATTTATTAAAGAAAACTCTTACCATTTGAGTAGTACAATAATTTTTCATGTATATAATAAATATTTTAAATTACACACAAATCATATCTGTTAACTATTAGTTGTAAATAAATTGTGAGAGTTAAATCGTAGTTATACAACATTTTTCAAAAGAAAATAAATATTATTAGAAAATGTTAGAGAAGATGGAGCGAGAAATATGAATAAACAAATGATCTGATGTGATCTTGACCGCCTGGTCTGGGGTACTTTTTTTTTGTTTTTTTTTTATCTGAACCGCCTGGTCTGGGTTGATGAGGAATCTAGGTCAACATTGTTAGAAAGGATGCTCAGATTTGCTTCCACCGCAACCGTTTTAAATGGATGGCTCAGACTTGTTTCCATTCTAACAATTTTGAAGATCAATGGCTCAGATTTGTCAAAGAAACACTCGATGCATGGGGTGGAAAGTACATATATGACCTTGCCAATCACAACTGTCATGCAAGCGGGTCTTCCGTCTGTTGCCGCACACAATAAAAATAAGATAATAATAAATCCCGATGAAGGAAAAATCAAAATCTGATCTGAGCCATCCACGTGGCGACAACGTTTCCTCGGCAATTCTGTGTCAGGAAAGTTATGTATATAAAGGGCAGTGGCCATTCTCTTCATCCTCAATGGCTTCGAGTAGCAGTGCTCCATTTGTTGTTGTTGAGCATACTAGTTCGGAGCAGTGTTTCACCAATTTATGTTACTATTGTCCAGACGATCTAAACCAATTTGCTGTGAGCCTTCGACGAGGACCTCATGGCCTTTCACTATAATCCAGAAGAAGAAGAAGACGAAGCTCTATCTGGCTCTCCTCAATGGCAATAATGTATTTAGCATTCAATATCCTCAAAACAGTGAAGTTTTGTTTGATTAGTTGTTCTCTGTTTTTGTTTTAAATTTTGGGTAATGTTGCTAGTAGTAGTATAACCCTTAACTAATAAAGAATACAGAGGATGAAAAAGTAGCAAAGAGCCACATATCTCTAAATCCAGAGCATTGCAAATCTCTTGATATGTCACTGGGAGACACCATCCTTTTGCAAGTGTAAGTTCAATCTACTATATTTAGGTAGATGATTGGATTTTTTATAATTGAATGAAATGTTTGTGAGGAAAAAAATAAAATGATTAGGAGTTTGATGTGACATTTTGTCTTATTAGCTATTTTAGCTTATTATATCTTTTTGTGGATTTTAGCCAAAAAATAAGCCAAACCCAACTTGCCAAATAGATAGCCTACATATATAATGAATTCTGAATTCTGCAATTGTTTTTATTTTATTTTTATAGGTTTGCTCCACCTTCTAATGGGTTTGATGTGGATGTACTGAGAATCATGGTAGATGTAGCAACCCTCACCTTACTCTTGTCATACTTATATACATTCATGCATGATCTTGTCTTGTTATGTTGTTTTGCAAGTTTTGCCTTGCCTTGTTTTGTTTAAGTATTGCTTGCATGATTTTGTTCCTTGCTTGGTGTGTAGCTGAGGTCATCTTGAGCTTAGTTCACCTCTGAACCTTTGTACTTCGAACTATGTTGGAACCACTTGGTCGACCCCCATCTTCACCCCGGGCATGTTTGTCGAGATGTTTTGCACTTAGTGATCCTTGTTGTTGGGCAGGTATGGCCTAGACCGAGGTGTGGCACACCCAGGCCAAGGTGTGGCACATTTGCACTTAGTGATCCTTGTCGTTGGGCAGGTATGGCCTAGACCGAGGTGTGGCACACCCAGGCCAAGGTGTGGCACATTTGCACTTAGTGATTCACCTCTGAACCTTTGTACTTCGAACTGTGTTGGAACCACTTGGTCGACCCCCATCTTCACCCCGGGCATGTTTGCCGAGATGTTTTGCACTTAGTGGTCCTTGTTGTTGGGCAGGTATGGCCTAGACCGAGGTGTGGCACACCCAGGCCAAGGTGTGGCACATTTGCACTTAGTGATCCTTGTCGTTGGGCAGGTATGGCCTGGACCGAGTTGTGGCACACCCAGGCCAAGGTGTGGCACAACTTAGTCAAGTGTCGACCTCCCTAGCCGATGTCTTTGTTACCCTGTTGCCGAAGCTTTGACTTTAGCCGATGTCATTACTTGCCGATGTGTCTTGCCTTAGCTTGCTGCATACGCTTTGTCTTGCCTTTTGAGTTGAACCAACCCGGTAGCGCCACGTGTCCGAGCTGATTGTTAAGATAGCCGGCAGACCTAGAAACAAATCATTTTGTCTCAAATCTTTGCCGTTAGAAAGAGAAGCTCTAAAGAAAGGAGGAGAAGTTCTTGAGTGAAAATAGATCTTCCAAGCTTGATCTTCGAGGTTTGAACTGTTGGGTTCGAGTTTTGAGGTTAATATCTTATCCTACTCTTGTTGTTCTTATTGATCATCTAGCTGCATTGCATGATCGAATCTGTTTTGCATGTCATGCATCGATTTGAAGTTGGTTTCGGAGGAGAAAGATAGTATTCATGTGTTCTTGAAGAAAAGTCTCGTTTTAATCCGAAAGTTTGGAACAAGAACCATGTTTTGTGTTTGTTCTTGCATGACCTTCTTGTATGGGTACCCAGGTCCATGTTTTGAACTCATGGCATGAAATCTCAGATTTTTGTAACAAGTTATGATCTTGCATTCATCTTTCCCATGATCATGTTCATCATGTTCTTCATGTTCTTCAAAGGGAAACCCAAGTTTTCCCGACTTTGCTTTTGAATGAGGCTATCGGGACCACACCTCGGCAAGGAGGTGTAGGACCTCGGCAAAGACCTGGTTGGTACCCAGTGTGTTTTCATGAGACAAGAGCAGTGTTTAAACTCCCAGCATGTTTTGCTTTGTTATTGACTTGGATCTTGTGAGAATGCCGGGATCATTTGCATGCATATAAAGCTTGTTTTGAGAATGTGATTGCCATGTGATTGTAGGTCCTTGATCTTTGCTTTGAGCCTACACCCGAGGAGATCTATGTGAGTGGTATTTTTAATAAAGCTATGTTATACTGTTTTGATAAATCTTGCTTTGCTTTGTTTTGACGAAAGTATTTGTTAAGCATGAATGAATAGCTCTGTTTTGATGTATCAAGTAAAAGTTTTGTTTTGATGTCATCCTTGAAAAGTCCCTTGTGCTGGAGGACTCTAAACTTTTGCAGCACTAAGTATAAAAGGATACAGTCCTTTCTTGGAAAGACTATCGTGTTAAAGCGGGCTACGGGCCTAAGTAACACAAGACTATTGTGTTAAAGCGGGCTACGGGCCTAAGTAACACAAGACCATCATGTTAAAAGGGGCTGCGGGCTTAAGTAACACAAGTCCCTTGTGCTGGAGGACTATAAACTTTCGCAGTACCTTTGACTAATCGATTACGGATCGTCCAGTCTTTGTTTTTCCACTGACGGTTTACCGTGTGGACTTGTTTGTTCGGAAAGCTTGATTTGTGTTTTGCCGATGCCAGTAAGCACCCTTGAGACTTGTAAGACTTGATAGATGAATACGGTTCCTCTCTCGTTTTGATAAAGTTTTGATGTGTTTTGCTCTGAAAGGATCTTGGCTAAGATTCGTGTGGTTTTGGCATGTTTTGTTTGGAAAAGATTTCGACTATATTCATGCAAAACCTTTATTACTAGTACCATTCACTGAGTATCCAAGGTCACCCTCTCTATATATATGTAGGTGATGAGCATGACGTCGGCGACACCTAGAATGTGTTTTGAAAGCTTGTTTTGGATCCATGGTTTTGTCGGCTTTGTTTTGTATTCACGTCAGCGATGTCATTTCTTTTATGTCGGCGAATCTTGAAAATCATGCTTCTTGGCTTGTATTCACTATATTTGTATATGTCGGCTCGAGAAGCCTTTTGATCAAGATGTAATACGTATTTTACTTTGTTGTATTCAAGTTGTAAAGATGTATGCCATTTCATTCGATCTATGCACAGCTCTTATGGACCACTTGTATTTTGATTTATCGCTTCCACATCTGTGAGCCCCATATACTATACTCTGATTGTGTTAAACTTTTGAAAGTTGGCCTTCGGCAATCTCGGATTACTGGCCATCACGGCACCAAACTACTAGGGGCGGTTTGGGGTCGTGACAGAATGGTATCAGAGCACACGTTCCTCAGTATACGTTATTCACACACTTTGAGTCCTAAAGAGCATAGGATTTCCCTTAGAAAGATGTTAGGATTGCATCGTGGTGCTTGCTATTTGAACGAGGTGTGCATTGTCTTGACATACCTGTTTGTTACTTGCCTACGTGGTTATTTGTTTTGAAAGCTTGTTTTGGATCCATGGTTTTGTCGGCTTTGTTTTGTATTCACGTCAGCGATGTCATTTCTTTTATGTCGGCGAATCTTGAAAATCATGCTTCTTGGCTTGTATTCACTATATTTGTATATGTCGGCTCGAGAAGCCTTTTGATCAAGATGTAATACGTATTTTACTTTGTTGTATTCAAGTTGTAAAGATGTATGCCATTTCATTCGATATATGCATAGCTCTTATGGACCACTTGTATTTTGATTTATCGCTTCCGCATCTGTGAGCCCCATATACTATACTCTGATTGTGTTAAACTTTTGAAAGTTGGCCTTCGGCAATCTCGGATTAATGGCCATCACGGCACCAAACTACTAGGGGCGATTTGGGGTCGTGACAGAATGGTATCAGAGCATAAGTTCCTCAGTATACGTTATTCACACACTTTTAGTCCTAAAGAGCATAGGATTTCCCTTAGAAAGATGTTAGGATTGCATCATGGTGTTTGCTATTTGAACGAGGTGTGCATTGTCTTGACATACCTATTTGTTACTTGCCTACGTGGTTATTTGCTTATTTGTTTTAATGTCACACTTTGCATGCTCATAGCATCATGAGGAGAGGTAGACCTTCAATTGGCCGGGATCTGCCCGAAGACAGATTGGACAGACTGGAAAGATTAGTTGAAGGTTTGGCCTGCGAGTTGAGGCAAACAAGACAGCAGTACGCTAGTGCTACGTCGACTCAGGCCGAGTAGACCAACGGCCGAAATGTAGTTCCGCTTCCACCTCCTCCAGTGCCGCAAGTTCCTCCGCAGCCAGCCTTGTATGGGGATGGCACGATAGCTTTGATCAGGGAGTTTAAGAAAATGAAACCACCGAGATTCTCTGGGGGAATAGAGCCAATGATGGCTGAGGCATGGGTTTTGGAAATGGAAAAGTTGTTCGAGATCTTTCCTAGCACCGACGCTCAGAAGGTAACGTTGGCAGCATTCACGTTAGATGATGACGCTCACAGATGGTGGATGATGGTTCGAGAAACCAATCCAGATCTGACCTGGACCCGATTCTTAGAGTTGTTCTACAACAAACACTTTCCCCTAAGTGTTCGAAACCGCAAGGTTACCGAATTTCAGACTTTGACGCAAGGCAACCGAACAGTGGCAGAATACGACCGCGCTTTTACTGAATTGGCGAGGTTTGCACCTCACATGGCCAACGATGAAAACATGAAGGCCAGGAAGTTCGAGAGTGGGCTTCGCGGACGACTTTAAGTGACTAAATTTTTATTAACTAAAAAAAATTGCACTTTAGGCGACTAAAACATTTAGTAGTTAAAAAAAAAACGAACAAAAAAGTATTTTGGCGCCTAAATAAATTAGTTGTCCTAAATAATCTCAGTTTTTGGAGACCAAATGTTTTAGTCGCTGAAAACGCAATATTATTTTTTTTTTTTGGAAAGCTTTTGGCGACTAAAAAATTAGTCTTCAATTGAGGACTTTTGGCGACTAAGGTTTTTTTAGTCGCAATTACCTTTCCCAACAATTATTCAATGACTAATCTGGCGACAAAAAATGGCACTTCTTAAAAATTAACTACTAAATGTTTCTCGACAATTTCTTCTGCTTCTCACGCCTGGGACTCTAGGAGCCTTCATTATTTTCTCGAGCGTAAGAGTGAGCACTTGGGCACTCTGTTTGGAATTAGCTTCTTAAAAATTGACTTTTACTCATTTCTTTCTCACTTTTTCATTTCCTCTCTCCCTTTATCACCTATTTCCAAAAAACCCTAACCCAAAACTCTTGATTTCCCTCTTTTCTACTATAAATTCATCTTAGATCTTCCAAGATAAGCGAAGAGCAAGCTTAGATCAAGGTTTTCTGTCATTGTTTCACATTTTCTTCAAAGTTCTTGTTGGGCTTCTATCTCTTTGTCTTCATTCTTGAGGTATGAATACTTTTAATCTTGTATATCCATATTTTGATGTGATTATGTGACAGATTTCATGATGTATGTGTGGTATGAGAGGGGTGATTTAATTTAATGGACATTAATGGAAAAAGGGGGCTTTGCCTCTATAATTTTGTAATGATTGAATATTCTTTGAGGAAAACAACATTTATCCCATGATTCTTGGATTTAAAGAGAATACGAGAAAAAACCCCAAATTCATGCAAAACCATAATTATTGACTATGGTCCTTTGTTTTTGGAAATAAATGGGAAATGAATTGAGGAGATGAGGATGTGTTAAGACATCTAGTGATGAGACAAATTTAGGGATTTGTTTAAATGATATGTTGTGTGATGTATTTAGTACGCACGCGAGGAAGTTAGGTGCCCATTTGCTGGACGCTTATAGCGGTTATCATCAGATACCACTGTTCGGTCCGGATCAAGAAAAGACAGCATTTATCACTCCGAGAGAAACTTACTGCTACAAAGTGATGCCGTTCGGCCTCAAGAACGCCGGAGCAAAATCATCAAAACAATGCAAAGATGGCATGCTACACATGCACACACTCAAGGCCAACAAGCCCAAATACAAAGGAGCTATATAATGCATGCAAAGATCAACCCAAACGACTATGGACAGAGCTAAAACATGGCAAAATAAGCACATAAACTTCACAAATACAAGCCTAAAACATGCTCCAACTAAGGCTAACAACCTAGATCATGTTAAGGCACAAACGATACAGAGTCGCCACCTAAATATTTTAAAATGGGGGAATTTAGGAAACCCTGACTCGGTGCCGAAGGCCACATGTCCGTCATCACCGGAGTTGTCTCGGCTCGGGAGCTTGGGTACGATCGGGGAAGGTCAGCTATGAGCACCCCCTTTCGCCCGGTCCGAAGACCGGCCTCTACTAACCGTGATATCCGTTTTTGAAAACGTTATGTGTTCTTATTCCATTTATTAGCCTAGAGTTACTATGTTATGCGCGCAGCACACAAGTATGGACTAGATTGCTTAATTTGGAAATAAACATTGCATATCCGTTTGGTTTGAAAATGTTTTGGAATTTGCTACTCGCAAGTAGGCTAAAACGCGGATTTCAACAAGTCTTTCCAATTCAAACAATCCAACCTTCACCCACAGGCATTCAAAAACCGTTTAACACATAAGCATCTAGCCACATGTTAAGCATGCTGTCATGGCAATATTCACACTCATGCGATATGCTAAAGCGGAAATACTTACATAGTACTCCATGCCAAAACAAAGAACTTGTTAGCAAACATGCATGATCCAAGTCCATGTTTAAGTGCCTAATGCATCGTATACAAAATGTTGCTAGAATAGGCTCGGCTATCCTAAACATGTCATGTGAAAATGCACAATTATCACGCATTCAGTTTGGGAATTGAAGTATTGATGCAGTTAGCGTGATGTACCGAGCCTAATGCATGCAATACAAATGCATGGATACACACATGCATAGCATAAGGTATGCTAAATTAAACGTGCCCTAATACTAACCATTAAAGCAGGTAAGTAAAAGGGAAGAAAGAAGTGAGGTTGGAAGACATACACACCACCCACATACACTTATTACAGATTTGCCCTCGCTCGGAGGAACCGAATAAATATTACAAATTAATTAACTACACAAGCTAATTAATATTACAAATTGCCTAATTTAATTAACTAATTAACTAAACTAATTAAAACAGGAAAACGCCTCGGGAAGCGCGCCGCCATGCGCAAGCTGCCTCTGTTTTCCTTCTTTCACTCCTCTGGAGGCTGTTAAAACCTCAAGGTTGCATCCCTGCGCACTGGGGAGTACCACCGGCTGAGTGGAATCACCACTGGCACTGGTGTGTATCCATCGGCACAAAATTGAATCTGTCGGCAGAGAAAAGATTGCCGGCCGGCACCTTACACTGCCGGTCGGCAAAGAAAGCCTGCAGAACCTGCAACTCACAGCAACAGAGGGCAAAACAAGGCGTGGCAGCACAATTCAAGGTATGTATGCATCAACCATGTCCCTTATCATTATAATGACTCAAAGGGACATGTGCCTCGATTCTAGGGCCACCAATCACGCATTTCCATGCATGATGGCCCAAAGAACCAAGTATGCAACTTTGATTTCAAATGTATGCAAACCAATCAAACAAAACTCCCAATCCCTATCACCTAAGTCAAGGGACAAGGAATGCACGCAAGATGCAATGCAACCTAGGCATACAAGCTAAGGATGCAACATGGCATGGCAAGGCACTTATGCAAGCATACAAGCATACATATGGCAATGCAAATAGATGGAAAGATGGACTTATCCGTGAATTAGGCAGCTCTAATAAGGCCTAAAACAGTGGCCATAATGACCAAAACAAGAAGCCAAAACACATGCACACATACACATGATGGAAGGCCCACACTTGGGCACAATTTAAACAACCCTCAAGCACATTTGAAAGGGATAAACAAGAGCAATTAGCATGCAACATAAGCATTGAAATCATGTCATAAAATGATGCCAAATCATATCAAACAAGACAAGCAAATGTATGCAAGCATGGTCTAAGTACTTGAGGCAAGTCATGAAGCTTTGAAGCATGTTTTATCATAACAAATATGGCATGCATTAAGAAACCTAAAACAGGTTTTTAGCACCTAACATAAGGCCCAAAAGACCACTTAGATGGCATCTAGATGGCTCAAAAACAAAGGCATGCAAAGGCACCAAAACATGGAGCAATGCTACACAAGCTTATGAGGCATTAAAGAGGCATGCAAGGCAATCAAACAAGCATGGAAATGGGACTGAAATGGCATATAGAATGATCCCAAATCACCAAAACAATGCAAAGATGCCATGCTACACATGCACATACTCAAGGCTAACAAGCCCAAATACAAAGGAGCTATATAATGCATGCAAAGATCAACCCAAAAGACTATGGACAGAGCTAAAACATGGCAAAATAAGCACATAAACTTCACAAAGGCAAGCCTAAAACATGCTCCAACAAAGGCTAACAACCTAGAACATGTTAAGGCACAAATAAGGCATTACATCCAAAGACTTATTGACGCTTTTTTGACCCCTTCAAATGATGTCATTAACAAAATTGGTCAAGTTTGCCAAAATTATGGCTTCTTTCAGGTTGGTGTTATATATATATATATATATACTAGCGTATGCCCGTGCCTAAAGGCACAGTGTAAATAATTTTAAGATTAAAATGTAGTTATAATTTATACGTATTATGTTGAAATTTATAAAGTTTGTGTCATTTATTGATAAGGATACTGAAAAAATATATTGAAATATTTTTCTTCTTAAAGAACGTATAACAATTTTGCTTGTATTACACGCTCTACAAAACTCAAATAAAATAACAACTCCCCCTAATCTTAATGCAAATTAAGAAACAAACATATAAGATTTAAAGTTATATTGCATATCAAAATATAAAAGGCAGTAAAAAAAAGTGTAAACACTGAACAAAAAACAGAAATTAAAGTTATATTGTCATACACCAAAAGAGTGGGTTAAAACTTTACAAAAAGTGGGTTAAATCTTTTCAAAAGATGTGTCAATAACATGTCTTCAAATATGTGTTTGCCCAAACTTCCTCCTCATTACTTTCCAAAAAGTCTTTGTATCAACTTGTATGTATCTCCAATGAGGAATATGCACAGAGGTATGGCCACTACGAGTTTTTAGTAATGCCTTTTGGAGTGACTAATGCCCCTGCTGCATTTATGGATTTAATGAACAGAGTCTTCAAGCCATATTTAGATGAGTTTGTAGTTGTCTTCATTGATGATATATTGATCTATTCCAAGAGTAAAGCTGAACATGAAAATCATTTGAGACTTGCCTTACAGATTTTGAGAGACCAGAAATTGTATGCTAAGTTTAACAAGTGTGAGTTTTGGCTTCCTACTATCTCATTCTTGGGTCATGTGATTAATGAAGAGGGTATCTCGGTTGATCCTAGCAAGATTGAAGCCGTAGTAAATTGGCCGAGGCCGACTAATGTGTCTGAGATTCGTAGTTTTCTGGGTTTGGCAGGTTATTACAGGACGTTTGTGAAGGATTTCTCAAGGATTACAATTCCATTGACGCAATTGACTAAGAAGGGAACACTGTATGAATGGACTAAAGATCGGGAGTCAGCTTTCCAGGAACTGAAGACGAGGTTAGTTACAGCACCCAAACGAACACAAACAAGGATAATCACCGAGTGTTCAAACGGTGACATCCAAGTCTTGAGGACGGTCAAAAATGGGGTGTCTACAGTTGTGCATTGATGCAAAAGGGTAAAGTCATAGCATATGCATCTCGTCGGTTAAAGCCACATGAAAGGAACTATCCCACCCATGATTTGGAGCTAGCAGCCGTCGTATTTGCTTAAAAGATTTGGCGTCACTATTTGTATGGAGCTTCTTGTCAGGTTTTTACAGATCATAAGAGTTTAAAGTACCGTTCACTCAGAATGAATTGAATTTGAGACAAAGAAGGTGGCTTGAGTTGTTGAAAGACTATGATATGCAAATTCAATATCACCCAAGTAAAGCTAACAGCGTGGCCGACGCTTTGAGCAGGAAGTCAGATGAAAATTTGGCGTGTTTGACCATGATAGTAGTGGAACCGACTATTTTTGTTGAGGTAAAGACAAGACAGATGGACGATAAATTCTTCAAGAAAATAGCCGAGGAGATTGTCACAAAGCCGAGATCAAGATACACCATCGAAAATCAAGTGCTCAAGTTTGAAGGAAGGTTATGCGTGGCCGACATCCCAGAGTTAAAAAGGAAGATCTTGCAAGAAGCCCACAACTCCAAATTTGCCATCCATCCAGGAAGCACCAAAATGTATCAAGATGTGAAGCGGACCTTTTGGTGGCCAATTATGAAAAGAGAAATAGCCTGAGTTTCGTAATTCTACGTGTTCTGTGTTGTTTCTTTCCCCCCCCAAAAAAAAGAGGAAAAAAAAAGCGAGAAAACAAAAAAAAAAAAAAAAAAAAAAAAAAAGTGAAAGCAGAACACCAGAGACCAGAGCAGGACTTACTCGTACAACCCTTGCCATTCCCTGAGTGGGAAATGGAACACATCTCCATGGACTTTTGTCGGTGGGTTTGCCGAGGCGCAGCAAAGAGGTATGATTCAATTTGGGTGTTATCGTTGACCGGGTTCAAACTAAGTCAGCACACTTCTTGCCAGTTAAAAACTACGTTCAGATGGCCCGATCGAATTGCCGAACATGTATATGAAATGAGATATATTAGACTTCACGTGTGCCGGTGTCCATTGTATCAGACTGAGATTCGAAATGTCGTATTTCTAGATTTGCAAGAGCCTGCAAGGAGCCTTGGGAGACTGAGTTGAGGTTTAGGCACAGCTTTTCACCCCCAGACTTGTGAGGGCCAAACGGGAAAATAACCATTCCAGATACACTCGAGGATAATGGCTAGAATGTGTGTAATTGGAGTTCAAGGGAGGGTTGGCGAATATCGCATCTGCCATTAGTAGAATTCCATACAATACAGTTATCAAAGTCCCAGCATTAAAAATGGCGCCATACGAATGCTTTGTATGGACAAGGGAGTGCAGGTCCGCCGATATGTTGGGCACGAGGTGGGAGAACAGCTATATTGGCCCCGAGTTAGTTCAAGGAACGACCGAAAAGATTAAGCTCATTCAGCAGAGGATTGAGAAACCGCAGAGTCAGACTAAGAAGAGTTATGCCGACCCAGAGGAAAAGAGCTAGAATTCGAGGTTGGGCGATCATAGAGTATTTTTTAGGATCTCGCCGATGAACAGGAGTTTCAAGATTTTGGAAAGAAAAGGTAAAACTAGCACCCCGGATATATATTGGACTGTTTGAAAATTCCTTGAGAGAATTAAATCCGCCGTTGCCATACAGACTTGCTTTGCCGCCAAAAATTGTAAAGCCAAGAGTCCAAATGTGTTTCAATGTTTGTGATGTGAGAAGTACATCCGACGAGTATCTGCAACTACATATAGTATAGTGTGATTAATTCGCCTAAATCGATTAGCGGTTAATGAGCGATTTGGCTCCGAGGAGAAACCAATGAGGATTATCTGACTAAGGCAAGTAGGCATTGGAGAAACCAAATCGATACCATAGAGTAAAGGTCGAAATGGAAAGAAAGCGATTATGGCACAGAGATGCCACGTGGGAAAAATAGGAAGAGGGATGTGAGAATCCGTTATCACGGCAAGTTGTTTATAGAGCAGGTAATTTAGTTTTGGGGACTAAACCTTCTTTAAGGGAGGGGTAGACTGTAGCAAACCCTCACCTTACTACTTTTGTCATAGCTTGCATACCATTCATGTGCAGAGCATCATATCTGTGCTTGATTATGTGTGGTTTTGCAGTTTTTATGCCGTATTGCCATTTGTTTCTTGTTAAGTATTGAGCTGCCAATGATTTTGTGTTGCCTATTGCTTTGGTGTGTTGCTCAGATGGCATCCGTGAGCTTAGTTCGACCTCTCTCTGAACCTTTTGTAACTTTAGAACTGTTTGGAAAGCCACTTGTGTGACCCCGATCTTCACACACCGGCATGTTTGCGAGATGTTTTATTTGCACTAGTGATGCCTTGGTCGTTGGGGCAGGTATGGCCTAGACCGAGGTGTGGCACACCTCAAGGCAAAGGTGTGGCAACAGCTTAGTCAAGTGTCGTCCTCCCTAGCGCGATGTCTTTGTTAACCTTGTTGCGCGAAGCTTTGACTTTAGCTGATGTCATTACTTGTCGATGTGTCTTGCCTTAGCTTGCTGCATACGCTTTGTCATAGAACTTTGTCTTATCAATCAATCACTTTTGAGTTGAACAACCTGGTAAGCGCCACGTGTCCGAGCTGACTGTTAAGACAGCCGGCAGACCTAGAAACAAATCATTTTGTCTCAAATCTTTGCCTTTAGAAAGAGAAGCTCTAGAGAAAGGAGGAGAAGTTCTTGAGTGAAATAGATCTTCCCAAGCTTGATCTTCGAGGTTTGAACTGTTGGGTTTCGAGTTTTGAGGTTAAATCTTATCCAACTCTTGTTGTTCTTATTGATCATCTAGCTGCATTGCATGATCGAATCTGTTTTGCATGTCATGCATCAATTTGAAGTTGGTTTCAGAGGAGAAAGATAAGTATTCATGTGTTCTTGAAGAAAAGTCTCATTTAATTCCGAAAGTTTGGAACAAGAACCAGTTTTTGTGTTTGTTCTTTATGACCTTCTTGTATGGGTACCCAGGTCCATGTTTTGAACTCATGGCATGAAAATTCAGATTTTTGTAACAAGTTATGATCTTGCATTCATCTTCCCACGATCATGTTCATCATGTTCTTCATGTTCTTCAAGGAAACCCAATTTTCCAGACTTTGCTTTGAATGAGGGTATCGGGACCACACCTCGGCAAGAAGGTGTAGGACCTCGGCAAAGACCTGGTTGGTGTACACCGTGTGTTTTCATGAGACGGGAGCAGTGTTTAAACTCCCAGCATGTTTGCTTTGTTATTGACTTGGATCTGGTGAGAATGCCGGGATCATTTGCATGCAATATAAAGCTTGTTTTGAGAATGTGATTGCCATGTGATTGTAGGTCCTTGATCTCTCTTGAGCCTACACCCGAGGAGATCTATGTGAGTGGTATTTTTAATAAAGCTATGGTTATACGTTTTGATAAATCTTGCTTTGCTTTGTTTTGACGAAAGTATTTGTTAAGCATGAATGAATAGCTCTGTTTTGATGTATCAAGTAAAAGCTTTGTTTTGGATGTCATCCTTGAAAAGTCCCTTGTGCTGGAGGACTTTAAACTTTCGCAGCACTATGTATAAAAGGATACGGTCCTTTTTTTGGAAAGACTATCATGTTAAAGCGGGCTACGGGCCTAAGTAACACAAGACCATCGTGTTAAAAGGAGCTGCGGGCTGAAGTAACACAAGTCCCTTGTGCAGGAGGACTATAAACTTTCGCAGTACCTTTGACTAATCGATTACGGATCGTGCAGTCTTTGTTTTGCCACTGACGGTTTACCGCGTGGACTTGTTTGTTCGAAAAGCTTGATTTGTGTTTTGCCAATGCCAGTAAGCATCCCTTGAGACTTGTAAGACTTGATAGATGAATACGGTTCCTCTCTCGTTTTGATAAAGTTTTGATGTGTTTTGCTCTGAAAGGATCTCGGCTAAGATTTGTGTGGTTTGGCATGTTTTGTTTGGAAAAGACTTCGGCTATATTCATGCAAAACCTTTATTACTAGTACAATTCACTGAGTATCCAAGCTCACCCTCTCTATATATATGTCGGTGATGAGCAGGACGTCGGCGACGCCTAGAATGTGTTTTGAAAGCTTATTTTGGATCCATGGTTTTGTCGGCTTTGTTTTGTATTCATGTCGGCGATGTCGTTTCTTTTATGTCGGCGAATCTTGAAAATCATGCTTCTTGGCTTGTATTCACTGTATTTGTATATGTCGGCTCGAGAAGCCTTTTGATCAAGATGTAATACGTATTTTACTTTGTTGTATTCAAGTTGTTGCCAGATTTGGACTCTTTGGTTCAGATTAAGAACCGTGACACAAATCGAGTCCGAACTGTAGCGAGGCCCACGCGGGCGCGCCTACAGCCCTATATACTATACTCTGATTGTGTTAAACT
The DNA here is from genome assembly GCF_004153795.1 of Camellia sinensis. Classification (NCBI taxonomy): domain Eukaryota; kingdom Viridiplantae; phylum Streptophyta; class Magnoliopsida; order Ericales; family Theaceae; genus Camellia; species Camellia sinensis. The sequence continues at coordinate 560,883 of NW_021024508.1, read as the reverse complement.
TTTGAACGTTGGCCTTCAGTAATCTCGGATTACTGGCCATCACGGCACCAAACTACTAGGGGCGGTTTGGGGTCGTGACAGTAGAATTACTTCCTGAAAGTTCAACTCCAACTCAAATGGTATGCAATTCCATATATAACCAACATCTAAAATGAATCTATTTTAACAACGAAATCTTTAAGTTATTATTACTCATCAAATTTCATTCTTCTACAGATAATGGCTTCCACCCTAGAGAGAGAATTTATAAAGACATTCTATCACCAGGTGCTGTATGAGGGAATTTTTTATTTTATTTTTAGTAGTAATAATTAGTTAATGCAGAATGACTGGTTTTTGCTGAAAGTGAGCACTTTTTTGGGCTGTGCAGGTTTTTACTGAATATCAGAGGGTACTATTTGCATGTAAAGGAAGCTCATATGTATGCAGTGTTGTGGAAATTTCTCTCGGTGAGAATGAGGAGAGTGAATCTCTGAGGAGCCCAAAGCAGGGAATGATCCGAAAGCGCACAAAAGTGATAGTTGAAGTCCCACCACAATCGCTGGTAATGATGAATCCTAAATAAAATCACACATTCATTAATTGTCAATCTTTATGTGTGTGTGAAAATGCTACACACCCCAAATATTTTATCAAAATATTTATCAAATGCTTATACAAGTGTTTAATAGATCTTTTGATAATGTTTTTTGTATTCTTAGGTTTCGTTTGACAACATTGTTTTTTAGCTTAAAAGTTAAAAAAGTCACTAAAAAAATCAAAAAACCAACAACCTATACCAAAAAATCAATGATTTTCTTTTCTCTCTACTTTTTGCATATCTTTTCGTAAAAAATTAAAAAAATATCTTAAACATACTAGTTTTTTTTACATTATATTTTAGCCAAAAAATCAAAAAAAAATACCAAAAAAAACCTGTTCCTAAACAATGCCTTAGTACTACTCTTGTGTGTGTCGTGTCTCTGACACATTATTCTCTAATATTATATTATCTGTATCTATCTTTTCTTTTCTTTTTTGGTAAACATCTATATCTATCTATATGGAAATTTTTTTAGTGTGTAATGAATACCATATGCAATCGTAACATAAAATTATGTAAATTGAGCACAAACTCGTGAAAATTTATGTAATTTTATATTAAGATTACATATGATGTGCACACCAAAACATTTTCCTTATCTATACTATTATAGAGTGAAAACTTTCTATAATATTGACACAATAGTAAATGGGAGCCCAAGGGTTTGGTTTAGTAAACATCTTTTAGGAAAATGTCATGGTGTACACCTTATCACAAAATATATAATTTTATTATTACAAAATTTTGTAATATTAATCACAAAATGCATAATATTGCCACAAATTAGCGTAAAAAAATGTCTACAAGTTAGGACATTTTTTGTTACACTAAATTTGTGATGATGTTACATATTTTATAATTGATTTTATGAAATTGTATGATAAAATTACACATTTTATGATAGGAATATATATGGTATGCACCGCACGAGAGGTGTACACCATAGGAGAGTCCCATCTTTTATCACTTGCGTAATACATAACATATATATTTTTAAATCAAAATTAAACTTTATATTTTATAAATTTAACAGCACACCTATTGATATTGATGGACATACACCTGCTAGTTCTTGAGGAAAATTTTTATTCATATATAAAATTCATAAAATAAAATTAGACACAAATAATACGGCATTAACCATTATTGTAAATAATTTAATTTTCATTTATATTTTATTTTAAAGCAAAAGTTTCACAATAAGTCATATTATTATTATTATTATTATTATTATTATTATTATTATTATTATTATTATTATTATTATTATTATTATTATTATTATTATTATAACATTAGTGTTGTGGGTGAATATTTATAACATTAGTTGTAGTCCAAAGGCCATGGAATTGTAGTAATTTCATAGAGCCCACAAAAATTGTGTTTGGTTGGAACTAGGGCTGCAAATGGACAGAACCGTTCATGAATAGGTTCGAGTTCGGTTCGGTAAGAGTTTGTTCGAATTCGGTTCGTTAATTTTTTTTTTTTGCATTTGAGTTCGTTAAATTTTTAATAAACAAGTCCAAACATTCTAAAGCTCGGCTCGTAAGCTCGACTCGTTAGCTAGCTCATTTAATATTTATTATTTATATATTAAATAATATAAAAATATGTATAAAAAATAAGATAAATATGTTATTTATATATTTAAAAAATATAAATGTAAATAATAGTTAACTATAGATAACACATTTATATAATAGTGGTGGTAGATATTATTATTTTGGTAAAATATTAACTTTTTTTTTTTTTAGTATATTTATATATATTGTATATATAATTGTATAATCAAAATTTTAATTGTAACTTTAGTCTCATATGCAAATTTGAATATAAATTTTTTGGCTCGTTAAGGTTCGTGAATAGGCTCGAACTTGAGTCAAGCCTAAGTCAACTCGGTTCGAGTTCGGTTTGTTAAATTTTTATTGAGCTCTCGAGCTCGAGTACGTTAAAAGCTTAATAAATAAGTCCAAACATACTAAAATTCGGCTCGGCTCGGCTCACTTGCAGTCCTAGTTAGAACAAGTCTCTATACGGAAGCTGCAGGAGCTTCTATTTGCACACACCCATTCCTCTATTTGCACATCCTTCTTAATTCACACACCTAAAAAAAAAATACTCATTGCACACACTTTTATTCCAATTATATCCCTATACACATAACTTTCCAACAATCTCAATCCACACACCTTCTATACCCACAACTACCTTGCCGGCGGTTATGCAGCACAATTGTTACCACCTCCCTTCTAGTAGCCATCCTCACCCCTTCCTCGACCCACCGACGACACTACCGCAACCCCCACCTCATCCCTCTCTCTCTCTCTCTCTCTCTCTCTCTCTTCTCCCCGTCTCAAAAAAGGGGTTTCGAATGTTGATGGTTGAACCAATGTGTTTTGTTCAGATGTTGTTAGTTGAACCAAATTCATTGGTTCGATGATTGATTTCTGAATGGAGGCGATTCTTTCGATACTGGTAGTCCGAGTGGTAAGAAAATGAGTCTTCTTCCCAGATCTAGGTTCCACGATGCCCTTCCTCTCTCTCTCTCTCTCTCTCTCTCTCTCTCTCTGTGTGCAGAACTAAGGATCATGAAGGGGTAGGAGCTGCGATGACGATGGTGTTGCGTAGTAAAGTGGGGGCTTACGGGGGTAGTGGGGAAGGTGAGTGAGCGATGAATGATAGGGTGGAGAAGGGCTTCAATTCGAGAAGAGCAGAGCTAGGAGGAGGCGACGGAGGGAGGGACTGTGTTGAGAAAGGGGACGACTAGAGGGGTAGGGACTATAGGATTAGGATTAGGGTTAGGGTTTTGGTTGAAGAAGAAAGAAATATTTTGATAATTTTATTTTAAAATAAAAATATAATAAAAAATATCATTAAATGTGTGAGAAGAAAGGAAGTGGTGTGTGCAAATAGAAACTCTTGGAAGCTGCGTTTGCTTATGCCATCCAAATGACAGTTTTACCCTTACATCAACTTATCATATCTCTCATGGCCGAAACCACGCATGCTCCTTATTCATAACATGGCCCCCACTGTGATGTGTGTTCTTCTAGTTTGGATAAGCGGTCGGTGCGGAGGCAACACATGCTTAGCCGGAGGCGTCAACGCGGATGGATCAGACGTCAGGGATTTGAGGATGGAATGAATGAAGATTAAGGCCCATCTCTATAGGGCTCTGGTCGTTCCGTCTTCCTCGTCTACCTACCAATGGTCGGATCTGACTTTCAACAGTGTGCCTTAATCGCTGGGTGAAGGAGTGTACGGTTTGCTGATCTTTGCCTCATTGGGAGCGTTGGTTGAGTGTGTTGGCCTTTTTTTTTAAATAAATTTTTAAAACTCCAACCAATATGATGATTATTAGCTACTTTATTACCAGTTATATATGAAGATTCCATATGTATCCATCTAGCAATGATGGATCTAGGGGGGACTAGGGGTGGCCGCGCCCCCAAAAATTTGAAAAATATCATATATTATACTAGAAATTTTAAAATAATTTAAAATTATAAGAGTTCGCACCCCCAAATTTTTTTTAGATAATTTTAAAATTATATAGAGTAATCCCCAAAATTTTTCAAACTATAGAATATCCCCCCATAGTCTCAATCCTGGATCCATCCATGCTATCTAGTATCTATCATTGTCATTTGTGAATTTTAAAAGTTGTTGCCATGTTTGATCATAGGGTACCCTAATCCATGGAGCTGAAACATTTAAAAATATATTTAGGGAAGACTTCAGTATGGAATCACTGGAAGAAATACTGATATCACTTGGTATTGGAGGTATGACTTCCCAATTTGCTCAGATCCTACAGTCAGCATTTGGCTCACGGATGGTTCCTTCTTCTCAAGCAAAGAGGTATAATATAATCCTTCCACTTTTATTTATAGTATAGTTGTCTGATTTCCTTTAGTAGTTCAACTATTCATTCAAATTATAATCCAAATCAATATTCATCCATTTGCCCTAAAACAGAGGCTTCCAGCCTTGCTAAAGAGGATCAATTTCTATCAAAAGAGACTTATATGAGTACTTTTTTTATTTATTATTATTTTTATTTTTCTAAATGTACAAAACAATAAATAAATAAATGTGTGGTGCAGATTCACACTTTATGTGATGTGGTTCACATACTTCATTTTTTTGACAATTTTTTAAATTAATTTTTCAAACTCACTAACATTACCTATTAGTTGTTCCTCCCAAAAGTTTGTTTGTTTGTATGAGGTTTTCAAATGTATAGAAATTGTATTGCTATAAAAGAAGGAAAATGCTACTAGGCACATTCTTATCATTAAAAAGGGCTATGAAAAGTTAGGAATAGCGAATGTATCATGTATACTCCTAAGTGAAAGTTACAAACCATTGTGGATATGTTATGAATGTTGTGATTATGTTATGAACTATGTGGTGTAAATATTATGAACTATTTTTGGTGAGAAATGTTACAAAAAAAATTGGTGAGAAAAGTTACACATTTTTTGGTGTTTGTCACGAAATGTTATGGTTATGTTACATATGTTGTGTGGTAGGTGCATACAATATTGTAGACACCCCATTTTTGACTGTCCTCAAGACTTGGACGTCACCGTTTGAACACTCGGTGATCATCCATGTTTGTGTTCGTCCTGAGTTATCGGAGGTCTCGGCCACGCGCCTTGCCTGAAGACCTCTCAACTTGCCTGTTTTGTGTTTGGTTTTGCACCAAACACTTGTTGTTTTGCTTCTGAGGGTAGGGAATGGCTTGTTGGCCATCCCCACACATCACCGGCCATGGCTTGAGGCCACCGGCCATGTTTTGTTTCCACCGGCCATTGGTAATGGCTGGCCGGCACTATTTATGGTCGGCCGACCATTGTTTTGGTCAATTTGTCATTTTTGGCTGGCCGATCACTGTTCATCTGCTTTTAGCATATATTTTATGCCAGCTGTGATAGCTGGCATCCACAATGCAGCCCCTCCATACACGTGTATGGAGGGATTTCCCTCTTGCTTAGCTTGTTTTGTAAGCTTTGCAAGAGTAAATCTCTATAAAGAGAGGGCTTCTCCTCCCTCCTCAAGGGTTCTAAGAAGTTCTAGAGGTTTGGTTTTAGGGTTAGGAGTCTTGTATCTATCCTATCTCTATATATCACTCTCCTTGCATATTTGTGTGTGTTTAGGGTGTTTTTGTTCTTAGTTTTGCACTAAGACACATAGTATTACACCATACCTTGGTTGCTGAGGTGCCAAAGGGTTGTTCTTGAAGTTCTTGGGCTAGTTTTAACCTAAGGAAAGTGTTGGAGCTCTCTTCTTGAAGAAGGTCTTCAAGGGTAAGAACCTTAGCCCTTTATTCCCCATTTTTGCATAGGCTTTTAACCTATCTTTCATCTATTTTTGAGCTTAGTGTATAACTGAGAAAAATTTTTTTTTACTTGCTTTTGATCTTTGTTTAAGGTCTCTTTGGTGTTTAGGATTTTTTACCCCCTCTTAGGTCTTGTTTGGTCTCATTTTGTACTATTTTTGGTGAGCTCCGGGACCACCTTGTATTGGCCTCCTCACCACTGAAATTCCTTTCAGTGGTGAGGATGGTGTTTTGAGGTCCTAAGAAGGAGAGGGTTATCCCCTCTCCTTGTTGTCTTCAAAACTTGTCATTTTAGCCTCATATGTGAGCACCTTTTTTAAGTTCATTTTGGCCATGTCTTAGTTGGTATTTGTGCTTATTTTGTCATGATATAGTACTGTTTCAAGTTGGTTTAGACACACCATGCATGCTTTGCATACTTGTCTTGTAATGCCATGAAATTACCTTAACATGCTTTGTGCTTTGAGCCTTGTTTCTAGCATGATTTTGGCTTAGCTTTGTGAAGCTTTTATGCATGTTTTGATGTGCTTGAGGTTTGATTTTGGTTATTTGACTTGCTTTGTATAGCTACCATGCAACTTAGCTTGTAGGCTTTGAGTATTGGATCCTCTAGCATGCTTTACTTGCACTATTACAGTGGTTTGGCACCACTTATCATGTCACTTCAGTCCATATGGTATGCTTGTATGCTTGCATTTGATACTCCTTTGATGCTTTAAAAGGTTGTTGTCTTATGCTCTATGTTTCGACCATTATGTATGCTTCCATGTGTAGGCCATTTAGATGCCATCTAAGTGTTTTTTGGGCCTTGTCTCGACCTACATTGGGACTGTTTTGAGTCCCCTCGACCCTTTGGGACCCGCCTTGCATAGCCATGGTTTGATCCCTTAGGTTAGCCTTAGGCCTTGGGCTTGGTTGCATGCTATGCTTGCCTTGTGTAATTGGTTTGGCCCCTTTTCTAACATGATTTCAGAGCTTGCTATGCTTGCCATATGTCCATGTTCATCCCTTTTAAGTGTACTTAAAAATTGCCTCTTTATGCTTAAGTGTTGGACCATGTTCGCATGCATGTTTGTATGTAAATTTGCCTTCATTTCCATAGCATTTTGGCTACTTATTTAGACATGGCTGAGGCTTGTCCATATTAGTTTAAGTCCACCGTTTGCATGTTGTTAAAATGTTGTTACATTGCTTCATGCTTGTATGCTTTGGTTGTATAGTGTTTTGCATGCTCATTGCTTGCATTATTGATACATGCTTAGCTATATTGCATTTTGTTGCATTGCTTGAGCTATATGGCATGTTGTTGCATGCTTAGGTTGTAATACATTTGGCATGCATTCTCTCTTTTAGTTACCTAACATGTTGTTGCATGTTTTGCCATTGATGTGTTGTTACATGCTTGCATATGTGCATGTTTGCCCTCATGTTCATATTGCATGCCTAGCTTGCATGCTTAGCTTGCATTTGGCATGCATGCCTTGCCTCTTAAATCACCATGATAGAGGTTGGGCCCCTTAGGTGTTTGTGTGCATTTCATTTGACATCAAAATGCACAACTTGGCACCTCAGACCATCATGCATTGAAATGCGCAATTGGTAGTCCGAGAGTCGAGGACCAAACTCCCTTGAGTTCATAACATGACAGGGAGGGTGGTGGTGCAAACATTTGCTTGAAAATGCATTACCATGCCTAGTTTGCCCTCTGCTGCTGTCAAAACAGGATTCTGCAGGAAGATATGGTCGACCGACCATATTGAGTGCCGGTCGACTAAATATATTTGGCCGAGAGCCATACCAATGGTCGATGACCAGTTTCCCCTAGCTGGTGGTGTTCCCTCTTGGTCGGTGACCTTCCACAGTGATCAGGAAGCGATTCTGGAGCATCATTGAGACTTGCACAATTTTCAGAGGAGCAGAGTAGGGTAAACAGAGGCAGCTTGTGCATGGTGGTGAATTTCCGAGCGAAGCCGAGCACGCATGCATTGGACCCTCTTCCTGAGGCTGTTTTACGGGTTTTTTTTTTAGCTTAGTTAATTTGCTTAACTAGTTAAATGTTCTGTAACTATTTAATTAGCTTGTTGGTTAGTTAAATTTGTATTATTCTTTTGGTCCCTCCGAGAGGGCGAATTGTGTAATAAGCGTGCGTGTGTGTGATGCATGTCTTCCAACCCCCACCTCTTTCTCCCTTTTACTTACCTGCTTTTGATGGTTAGTATTAGGGCATGTTTTCAATTAGCATCCTTATGCCATGCACGCGTGCATCCATTCATTCATATTGCATGCACCAGGCTCGGCGCATCATACTAATCGCATAGTGTTTCAAATCTAACTTGAATACATGTTATCCGTTGCATTTCACATGCCATCCATAAATTAGCCGAGCCTATTCTAGCTGCATTTTGCCTGCGATGCATTAGCCATCTTAACATAGACTTGGATCATACATTTGATTACTAACATGTTCCTTGTTTTGGTTTGGAGTACTAGGTGAGTGTTTACGCTTTAGCATCTCGCATGAGTGTGAATGTTAACATGAAAGCATGCTTACCATGAGGCTATTTGCTTATGTGATTTACTGCTTGAATTCCTGTGGGTGAAGGTTGGATTGTTTGAATTGGAATAATTCATTGAAATCCGTATTTTAGCCTACTCGCGAGTAGCAAACCTCAAATCATTTCCAAACAACGGATATGCGATGCTTTGTCCCAAATTAGGCGATCTAGTCTATACTTTTGTGTTGTGCGCATCACATAGTAAGATTAGCTAATTAACTGGATTAAGAACACGTGACGTTTTCAAAGCTAGATATCATGGTTAGTAGATGCCGATCTTTGATTGGGCGAGCGGGGGTGCTCATAGCTGACCTTCCCCAATCGTACCCAAGTTCCCGAGTCAAGGCAACTTTGCCGATGACGGACACGTGGCCTTAGGCAAACGAGTCAGGGTTTCCTAAATTCCTCCATAAAAATATTTAGGTGGCGACTCTGTATCTGGCAAAGCAGTCCATGTTTGGCACTTCTTTCTAAAAATCATTTTTCCAAAATGATTTGACGGATTTGGACTCTTTGGTGATTTATTAGTCTTGCATTGCACTTTGGTCCTTCTGAGTGCTGTTAGTTGTGTAACCTGCAATTTGTGCTATACATATGTGAGTTTCACAATACCAGACTTAGGTTTTCTACATGGCTCAAGTCTTTTTTTCCTTGTTAAGGTTTTACATCATTTTGGTTTCCTCGTGTTCACATGTATTAGATGTTCTGTTCCTCCATTCCATTCCCATGTCATAACCTGGCCAATTTGTTGTTTGTGGGATGTCATTTTATTCTTTATTCCTTCTTGGTAGTAGTGATATGTACTCCAGACTTAGTAAGTGTAATGTAACTCATTTTTTGAAACATTGAGAATAAGATAAGATACAAGGCTTGAGTTTCATGCTTCTACATCAATATGCTTCTAGACTAGCATTCACTATTGAGTGTGTAATCCAGATTAACAAATTAGAACACATTAATGTGTGTTTGGGAGGGGAAAGATTGAGTACACACCATTGAGTGTGTAATCCAGATTAATTAGCATTATTTTCTATGCCCTATTATTTGCAATTCACCTTGTTATCCACTTTTAAATTTTTTATTGGTTTAAACAAAATCTATGTTTTAATTGGTGTGAACAGTCAACATAGAAATGCTATTCTATATGAAAAAGGTTGCTCATGATTAAAAGTCTTGAATTTAGAAAATATCGAGTAAGAGGGGCAGTGTATCTTATCTGAAGACCCCAAAGGTAATGGTCATCCAGAAACCATTTTTTTAGAAAGTAGTTGTTTTGGGTAACAATCACTTGTCTTTGTCCCACATAGAAATGCTTCCCTTTATCCCAAAACATCTACACACCGCACGATGTGGTATCTCTCACATTAAAATTGAAGTAGGCTATCTTCAAGGAGCCTTGTAGATGCACTCGGCCTTCCTTCCAAGATTAAGGGCTCTTCACGTTGGCACGCTCATATCCACTTGGGCCCCCTTGGGCAAGCCAAGTTTGCATCTAAACTTACATCTCTTAAAATGATTCTACACTTGGTTTCCTATCACCCTTATACGCTCGTGCCAGTCTAGATCGATAGAAAAGCCTAGGGATACCTTTGGGTTTGGTTCCACCCAAGTGACCTCATGACTCTCGCGTGAGCTTGGAGGGATTTTGGACTTGGTTTATTGGAATTAAAGATTTGTGAAGATGATGCATCCTATTCTTGTTGGAAGGATCTGCACTTGACTAACCTTAGAGAGGTCTCGACATGAAGACAACGCTAAAACATGATAAAGACAAGTGATTGTTTCATATCCGAGCACAAGTGACCACCATTCCAACCACTAGATGAGTTGGCCCATATAGCCCAATCCTTCTATAAATATAGCCTCCACCTCCATGGATAAAGATGATCTAACAATCTCCATCTCTTGCTTATAGTTTTGGTTTTTCACTTTTAGACCTCTATAACAACTCCCTCACTCTTTCTTTTCCCAAGGCTGTCTTTGCTTTCACCTAGCTAGTATTCGATGACCTAGTGTCATCTCAGAATCTACCATTCTTCCTAGAAAGCTCCTTTACTAGCTCATGTAGCCTCAAATTACCCACACAACCACATAGAACTTCAATTTCCTTCCTAATATTGGGAGGTTGGAAAGATTGTTAACAAAATAAAGCACGAAGCAATGTTAGACTGAAAAGAATTAAACAGTTTTGTGCAATCCCTAAGATTCTTTGTTAAGCACAATCTTGTTGTATATTATTATAATATTGGAGGCATTTAACCCAAAATCTATTGGTAATAGGTGAAAGGGCCCTATAGACTATACGAACCAAACTTGAGTGAATTAGAGAAATGATGTGGGGCAAGTCCTGAACACTTTTGCACATGCAGCACAGTTGCTTGTGGAGGTAAAAAAAGAATTTTAAGAGTTTTGTGCAAGTCCTAAGATTCTTTATTAAGCACAATCTTCTTGTAAATTATTGGAATATTGGAGGCATCATCCCAAAATCAATTGGCAATAGGTGAAGGGGGTCCTCTTGACAATATGAATCAAGCTTTGGTGATTTAGAGAGGCGATTTGGGACAAGTCTCTAACATTTCTCGAACACGAGGCTGAATTTTGGCATTTCCTAAACATGCGGTCCAACTGCAAGTGGAAATGAGAGAAACCAAAGAAAGGCACCTAGGGTGGAGACTTAGCCCACAATAGATCACTTAAGACTCAATTCTAATACCATATTAAAAATACTAGAGGCATCCAACCAAAAACTGATTGACAATAGGTGGAAGAACCCTTTAAACCAAGCTTGAGTGGCTTAGAAAGGCTATTTGTGACAAGTCTGCGACATAAATAGAGGGCAGAGGACACAATAATGAGAATAGTAATCATAAGCATTAAGAGAGAGTGAGAATGGTATTTTTTGGTTCCACATCTATTGTGATACCCCTGTTCTATATTATGTGAATTGGTTCCTAATACGTATGTGATTCTATGTTTTGATGTGATTTGTGTGCCATTATGTGAATGTATATGATCTTGAATTTCTATCTGTTCGCCGTAGGAATATCTGTTTGAATAATCTGCTTTGGAAATTAAATTGAGGGCCTTATCGGCCACAAAACCCAAAATTGATTACGCCATTGTGATTGGCATAATTTGTAGAGCCTACGGTGAAATTTAATTGAAAATTGATTCTGATCAATTTAAACTGATTAAATTGATGAATAAAGTGCCCAAACTTTTTTATATTAAAATATTTACTAGTGGGGCTCATTATGTATTGGCATTACACTCTCCTTTGTCCCTCTTGAACTCAAGATCTGAGTTAAACATTTGAGCGAGTGAGAGAGGGGCCGGCCATAGTGAGAGAAAGGGGGAGGATTGTGCTATTTAGCCTAAAGCTTGAAGATTTTGGAGGTTAAGCTCAAGAATCGCCATAGATTGTGAAGATTAAGCTCCTTGGTGAGTAATTCATGCATTGTTATACACTACCTTGTGAATTTAAGTCCATTAGATGGCCAAGAGCATGAATTAGTTTGAATGAAAAGGAATTGAGTTGTACATGTTGAATTTCAGGCTAATAGAAGCATGCATGTGAAGAATTGTTATAGATTTCCATGTTTGAGCTTAATTTGGCTCCTTGGTGAGTAATTCATGCATTATTATACACTAGCTTGTGAATTTAAGTCCATTAGATGGCCAAGAGCATGAATTAGTTTGAATGAAAAGGAATTGAGTTGTACATGTTGAATTTCAGGCTAATAGAAGCATGCATGTGAAGAATTGTTATAGATTTCCATGTTTGAGCTCAATTTGTGTAATCCATGTTGAAGTTTGAAGGAAATCCATGTGTGTGACCATTTCCTCACCAAATAAGTTATGAATAATGTGTATTTCTTACATGCAAGGGGAGATTATGAAAGGATAGGCTTTACATGTTAGAATTTGATATGTTGGTGATGAATTGGGATTAATTTGAGGCATGCATGTAAATGATATAAGAGATTGAGCTTCCTAATGTTGTAATATTGCATTGGTATCATATTAATATGTGTATGTTTGAGTTTTGAGCCATTGCATGCAAGAATTGTAGCTGGAAAGTTGAATTGGAGCTCAAGAACACGATCTGGGAAACCCAGAATTTTGATGTCCGCTTGAGCGGGGATTTCGAGCTCCCAGTATTTTGTTCTTGCAAGCTTGGTGTCCGCTCGAGCAGGAAAGTTCACGCTCGAGCGGGGAGCTATGTTGAGAGGCCTTCCGCTCGAGCGCTATATTGGACGCTTGAGCGTAAATTTCACCTATCCAGTACTTTTGCAGGCCTTAGAGTTCCGCTCGAGCGGGGAAGTTGACGCTCGAGCGCGGACCCTGTTTTCTGAAATTCTGGAAATGCATTATGTGTTCTGTTTTCCGTTCTCTTTCACTTGTAAGCACTCTTAGGCATATGTTAAGCATTGTAAATAAGCTAATGAAATGTGAATTAAGCCTAAAGAGAGATATGTGAATTAAAGAACGGATTGAACTGTTAGTGACCTTTTGTGTTCATGAAATGTGTAGGGTCAAGTTCCAGGGCAAATCCACAAGCCGATCACTGTGAGTAATATCGATATTCGAATGTTTGTGAATGTCCAATTGTTTATTTCCTTATAATCTTTATGAGTTGCTATTCGGGATTGTGGACGAGAGTCTGATATGATTACACATAAATGGACCAAAGGTCATTTGATAAACATGAATGGACCAAAGGTCGTTTTGATAGACATGAATGGACCAAAGGTAATTTGATAGACAAGAATGGACCAAAGGTCGTTTTGATAGACATGAATGGACCAAAGGTTGTTTTGATAGACAAGAATGGACCGAAGGTCATTTTGATAGACATGAATGGACCAAAGGTCGTTTTGATATAAATGAGTGGGCCAAAGGCCGTTTTGACATGAATGAATGGACCAAAGGTCATTTTGACAAGAATGAGTGGGCCGAAGGCCGTTTTGACAAGGATAAACGGGCCGAAGGCCGTTTCGACACAAATGAACGGATCGAAGGCCGTTTTGACATGAATGGAAATTTAGATGGGCCAGAGGCCAGAATGTTTGGAACTACAGTCACTTGACTTGGAATTTCGTATAGTTATATATACATATCTATTAAATAGAATTATGAACTGGGCCCAAGGCCGTTTGGAACATGTTGTTCTACGTTGTTATGTATATTCTGTAATTGATATTATTCATCGGGCTATCGCTCACGCTCATTCATGTGTTTGTAGGTGAGCCAAGAGAGGCACAAACCCAGCCTAGTGAAGTCTTCTAGGAACAACATGAGTTTTGGAGAGTCGGCCTCGTGTCTCACGCATGAGACCATCCTTGCCCTTTTATCATGTACTTATGTTTTGTCTTGTTGGCAAGGGCTTTGTTTATGCCTATACATAGTCGGTTATAGGTTGACTCGTCTTGGATGATCCTATCTGTAATGAGTTTTGTGATACAGTACTTTGATGTGGGTTATTAATGTATCTGAGTATGGGTTGTTTGATGTGCATATAAGCACGGCTCTGTGGACCGAGTTTTAAATTTTTACTTCCGTTTGGCCCCTTTACTCTGGTGAATTATGTCTGTTTTGGTCTGAGGCCGTAGGTAGTCACAGGATTACTGGCCGGTTATGTCCTTAACCCATAGGGGCGGGTTCTGGTCATGACAGAGTGGTATCAGAGCACGAGTTAATAACTTACACACTTGTCCAAAAAGAGCAATAAGCGTCTAGATGAGATCTAGGATGCATTCAAGTGTTAAATGTGAATTTGGAGGCGTTGATAATGTGCTTAACCCTTTTGATATGAACTTTGGAAGCATCAAGAACATGCTTAAGTGTTTTGATTTGAGTAATTGTGTGCTATGAGTTGTGAACTACTCACATTACGAATTAGTTGAGGGCATGTGTTTCTTAGTATATGCATACTTTTGTGCCTTTTGTATAAAATATAATGCAATTTTAATCAGATTGTGAGAACCAGAGGTGATGAGATAGAGGAGTCCTCTACTGCCAGGATAGACAAAATGGAAAGATTGATCCAAGAAATGGTAGAAGCTTTGAGACAGCAACAGGAGTGGCAACAACAGTAGCGGCAACCACGCCCGCCACCTCCACCTCAGTCACCACCCGTGCCAAATAATCAGAATGATGACCGGATTATAGCTCTCACCAAGGAATTCAAGAAAATGAAACCACCGCAGTTCCACGTGGGATTAGATCCATTGAAGGCCGAAGCGTGGGTCCTCGGCATTGAGAAATTATTTGAACTGTTTCCCTGTTCAGAGACTCAGAAAGTACTTCTAGCCACTTTTATGCTAGAAGACGAAGCTAGAAGATGGTGGATGTTGATGCGAGAAAACCACAAAGATGTTAACTGGGCAAAATTTTTGGAGATCTTTTATGACAAGTACTTCCCGCAATGTGTTCGGGATAGGAAAGTAGCCGAGTTCATGGAACTCAAGCAAGATAGCATGACAGTGGCTGAGTATGAGGCCAAGTTCACTGAATTGGCCAGGTTTGCACCACACGTGATTGACACCGATTATAAAAAGGCAAGACACTTTGAAGGTGGACTCCGCACTGACATCCTAGAGAGGGTGAATGTACTGAAGTTGGAAACCTATATTGGGGTGCTTGACAGGGCCATCATATCGGAGGCTAATATAGCTAGACAAGCCAAGCCAGTGGCAGAATGGAAGAGTAACAAAAGGCAGGGCTTCTTTTCGAAGAAGAAATTCCTAAAAAAGCAAAATACGGGCTCCTCAACTACTTCAAGTTCTTCCCGAGACACAGCTCCCATGTGCAACATCTGTAGCAAAAGGCACCGTGGAGTCTGTTACCGTGCATCAAGAGCCTGTTTCAAGTGTGGGAAGCAAGGGCACATAGCCCGAGAATGTAATCAGAACGACGGAAAACTAGCAGCCAGTTCCACGGCATCAATCTCCAAGCCGAGAAATACTTTGAGATCCGCCACTACTGGGGATACAGTGAGACAGGGAAGGGTTTTTGCACTTATTCCGGGCGATACACAGAATGCTAGTGCTATTGTCTCAGGTACTATTTCAATATGTAATCAAGATGCCTTTGTATTAATTGATTCTGGATCAACCCACTCATTTGTGACATATACATTTGCATCTAGACTGAGAAGACCCCTAGAGTTATTGCCTTATTTGTTATGTGTGTCTGCTCCATCGGAGGAACCTGTGTTATGTGACTATATATATCGGTTTTGTGACATGCATATTGAGGATGCTACCTTATATGTAGATTTATTGCCCTTGAACTTTAGACATTTTGATGTGATTTTGGGCATGGATTGGTTGACCAAGTATTGCGCCACCATAGATTGTGTGACAAAAAGGGTTGTATTTAAACCACCAGAACATAAAGAAATTGTGTTTGTGGGTAATGGGGTAGTGCCTCCACCTTATTTAATATCTGCAATGAAAGCATGTAAATTAATCAAGAAGGGGTGCCAGGGTTATCTGTGCTATGTGTTGACTGAGCAATCTGTGAATGTTGAATTGAATGATATTCCTATTGTTAGAGAATTCCCAGATGTGTTCCCAAATGAATTACCGGGGGAATTGGTAGACAGGGAGATAGAGTTTACTATTGAGACTGTGCCAGGCACCCAACCTATTTCTAAAACTCCCTACAGAATGGCTACTGCCAAAATGAAAGAATTAAAGGAACAGTTGCAAGACCTTCTTGGTAAAGGGTTTATCCAACCTAGCACTTCGTCTTGGGGTGCACCAGTGTTATTTGTAAAGAAGAAGGATGGTACTTTGCGCCTGTGCATTGATTACAGGAATTGAACAAGGTAACGATAAAGAACAAATATCCCTTACCCCGTATTGACGATTTATTTGACCAATTACAGGGATCACGGGTGTTTTCTAAGATTGATCTGAGATCCGGGTATTATCAGCTGAAAGTTAAGGCAGAGGATGTTGAGAAAACCGCATTCAGAACGAGGTATGGTCATTTTGAGTTTCTTGTTATGCCATTTGGAGTGACCAATGCTCCGGCAGCATTTATGGATTTAATGAATAGAATTTTTAAAACCTACCTTGATGAGTTTGTTGTAGTCTTCATTGATGATATTTTGATATACTCTAAAGATAGACTTGAACATGAACACCACTTGAGGACTGTCTTACAAATACTTCGAGAAAGAAAACTATTTGCTAAACTAAAGAAATGTGAGTTTTGGTTGGATGAGGTTGTTTTCTTAGGGCATGTGATCAACAAGGAAGAA
>NW_021024508.1:521045-541737 GCF_004153795.1 Camellia sinensis | reverse complement strand
AAAGGAATTGAGTTGTACATGTTGAATTTCAGGCTAATAGAAGCATGCATGTGAAGAATTGTTATAGATTTCCATGTTTGAGCTTAATTTGTGTAATCCATGTTGAAGTTTGAAGGAAATCCATGTGTGTGACCATTTCTTCACCAAATAAGTTGTGAATAATGTGTATTTCTTACATGCAAGGGGAGATTATGAAAGGATAGGCTTTGCATGTTAGAATTTGATATGTTGGTGATGAATTGGGATTAATTTGAGGCATGCATGTAAATGATATAAGAGATTGAGCTTCCTAATGTTGTAATATTGCATTGGTATCATATTAATATGTGTATGTTTGAGTTTTGAGCCATTGCATGCAAGAATTGTAGCTGGAAAGTTGAATTGGAGCTCAAGAACACGATCTGGGAAACCCAGAATTTTGATGTCCGCTCGAGCGGGGAAGTTCACGCTCGAGCAGGGATTTCGAGCTCCCAGTATTTTGTTCTTGCAGGCTTGGTGTCCGCTCGAGCGGTAAAGTTCACGCTCGAGCGGGGAGCTATGTTGAAAGGCCTTCCGCTCGAGCGCTATATTGGACGCTCGAGCGTAAATTTCACCTATCTAGTACTTTTGCAGGCCTTAAGTTGACGCTCGAGCGGGGACCCTGTTTTCTGAAATTCTGGAAATGCATTATGTGTTCTATTTTCCGTTCTCTTTCACTTGTAAGCACTCTTAGGCATATGTTAAGCATTGTAAATGAGCTAATGAAATGTGAATTAATCCTAAAGAGAGATATGTGAATTAAAGAACGGATTGAACTGTTAGTGACCTTTTGTGTTCATGAAATGTGTAGGGTCAAGTTCCAGGGCAAACCCAAAAGCCGATCACTGTGAGTAATATCGATATTCGAATGTTTGTGAATGTCCAATTGTTTATTTCCTTATAATCTTTATGAGTTGCTATTCGGGATTGTGGACGAGAGTCTGATATGATTACACATAAATGGACCAAAGGTCATTTGATAAACATGAATGGACCAAAGGTCGTTTTGATAGACATGAATGGACCAAAGGTAATTTGATAGACAAGAATGGACCAAAGGTCGTTTTGATAGACATGAATGGACCAAAGGTCGTTTTGATAGAAATGAGTGGGCCAAAAGCCATTTTGACATGAATGAATGGACCAAAGGTCGTTTTGACATGAATGAGTGGGCCGAAGGCCGTTTTCACATGAATAAATGAGCCGAAGGCCGTTTTGACAAGGATGAACGGGCCGAAGGCCGTTTTGACATGAATGGAAATTTAGATGGGCTAGAGGCCAGAATGTTTGGAACTACAGTCACTTGAGTTGGAATTTCGTATAGTTATATATACATATCTGTTAAATAGAATTATGAACTGGGCCCAAGGCCGTTTGGAACATGTTGTCCTACGTTGTTATGTATATTCTGTAATTGATATTATTTACTGGGCTATCGCTCACGCTCATTCATGTGTTTATAGGTGAGCCAAGAGAGGCACAAACCCAGCCCCAGTGAAGTCTGCTAGGAACAACATGAGTTTTGGAGAGTTAGCCTCGTGTCTCACGCATGAGACCATCCTTGCCCTTTTATCATGTACTTAGGTTTTGTCTTGTTGGCAAGGGCTTTGTTTATGTCTATACATAGTCTGTTATTGGTTGACTCGTCTTGGATGATCCTGTCTGTAATGAGTTTTGTGATACAGTACTTTGATGTGGGTTATTAACGTATCTGAGTATGGGTTGTTTGATGTGCATATAAGCACGGCTCTGTGGACCAAGTTTTAAATTTTTACTTCCGTTTGGCCCCTTTACTCTGGTGAATTATGTCTGTTTTGGTCTGAGGCCGTAAGTAGTCACAGGATTGCTGGCCGATTATGTCCTTAACCCATAGGGGCGGGTTCGGGTCATGACATCTATATTGCAAATCATGTCTTAAATGTGTTTTTGGTTTTTTGCAGAAAAGAGGGGTAGCTAAGGGACAATACCATATGGATGATAGGCTTGTAAACCAACTACTAACAATGGTCAATATCTCTCATATTTATTTTTTCAATTTTTCCTTTTTATTGTTTCTCCTTGACTAAGCAATACTTGAAAATTTGCATGCCTTTCAGATTGATGGCATGAAAGTATTGAACAACATTTTTATTATTGCTACTACAAATAGAAAGGAGCACATTGATGAAGCCCTACTGAGGTAACATTCTCTCCCTTGTGGTGTTCTTTGCTGATTTCTTTATTCTTTTTCAACAATATCCCACATCTTCTGAACTCGAATGTTTTTCAAATTTTGAATTTATCAAGTAAAGAAAAATGAAGTTATTTATACATATTTATCTTTTATGGGTAACCAAACAAATATGTGTATGTATATATTAAAATAACTATTCATTAACTTCTCATCTTTTTAACTCAATCAAAAATAGAAATTTAGTTTATTGTATTTATTTGTAGGGAAGGTAGAATCGAACTACATGTCAAATTAGAGTACCCAGATGAGCGAGGGCGTTTGCAAATTTTGGACATCAACATAAGGAACATGAGACAAGCTTTTGTACTCGATAAAGATGTGAATCTTCAAGAAATTGGTAAGTTGTTTGAGCAATATTGTTGTGTAAGTGGAAACATCAATTCATTATTTATGTAATGAGATTGTGTATGTGCTTGTTTGCACAGCTTGCAGGACAGATGGCTGTAGTGGCTCTGCCATTGCATCTCTAGTCACTCGTGCACATTCATATGTTGTGGTCCAGGCATGGGAGAGGGGACTAGTGAAGCATGTCCAGAAGGATGTCAAAGTAACAATGAACCACTTCCTCCATGCTATAGAAGATATTAAGTCTAGACTTCAGGAATCTGGCTTTGAACCATGCAGGTAATACACATCAAAATTAATTCTTGTAACTGAATGACATATCGTTGATATCATAGAATTTTTTTAATAGAAATTTTAATTTCAATTAAAACATGATGTTTCCAATATTTTGGCATGAAATCTTTCTTTGTTCTTTCTTGATCATGAGTCCTGACAACCTTAATAATTTAAAACTGGATACCTATTGTTTCCTTCTACCTGTGTCAAAATTGACTTCCCTACAATGGAAAGCAATATCCACTTCCAACCACGTGTTTGGAGTGGTGTAGAGATTTGTTTTCTGCTTAAAGGTCATATACTGTTGAAATTAGGAAATAGTGATATTATAATTATGGTAGTGTTAGAATTATGAAAGAGTGATATTGTAATTATAGTAGTGTGTATAAAATCTGTGATTGTGTCAATCACAGATTTAATACCCTTTTTATCTTTATTTCCTTTTTTGTTTGTTTCCTATTTTGTAATATTGTTTCATTATAAATACAAGGCTCTACCTCATTCATAGATAAGCCAAATAATTCTTTTCATTTTTTTTGGTATCAGAGCCAAAACACAAAAATCCTAGACCACCTTCTCCTCCCTATTGGCCCATGTTCTTCACTGCCCAACAATTTCTTTATCTTCTTTCTTCTTCCTCCAATAGCCAACAGACCTCATCTCCCCTCTAGACCACTCGACAGCCTAACCCACCACTCCTAGACCACCCAAAACCACTTACCCACCTTTCTATACCCCTCGGCAGGACTGTATTACACTTGCCGAGGGCCTTGCTGTTGACAACCAGATCTTATCCTGGCCTAGAGCACTTCGAATAGGTCTTCCCCTAGCCTAAATCGGTTCGATACCCCCTTTAGGGTGATTTCAACCCTTTTTCTCCGTTTTATAGGGTGTAGTGCTGATGCTTTAACCACTATAGCCGTTGAGTTTTTTTCCAGCTTTTCTAGTTGTTTACTCGGACTGTGTTGCTGTGTTGCTGTATTGCTATCTATTTCAGCCCTCATTATCTCCCCATGGATAACTTATCTTTTACCATTCCTACTGAGGTATCTACTGTAGTCTCCACCAAACCTGTGCCTGCTCCAAGTATTGATTTTTCTCTTTCCCATCATTATCAATGCTCATGCTCACAATGATGCCCGTATCTTCAAGCTTTACCAAGTTATAGCCTGGGCCTCTCAGTCCTCTCTTGGCCTTTTTGTAGCTGAATTCTTTGGCTATCTGCAGGCTCGTTGGGAGGAACTTGCTCAATATGAGCCTTTGACTAACCTTCCACTAGAAGCCGCCTCCCTTGTGTCCAAGAGGCTTGCTCGACAGCACACCTATTAGTTTCTCATGGGTTTAAACTCTAAATTTGAATCTCTTCGAATTCAGATTCTCAACACATCACCCATGCCATCTCTTTATCAAGCTTTTGCCACTATTAACAGTGATGAGCGTCGCTGACGATTGGTTCAGTCTAGTGTTTTTTTAGTACCTCCAGTTTTAGCAGATCAAATGGGTCTTGCGGCGAGTTCTGGTTCTCGAAGTTCCACCAGTTCTGTTACTTGTCATCATTGTGGTGCGCCTGGACATGTCAAAGCGCGTTGCTTCAAACTTAATCCTGAGTTAAGGCAACACTCTTCCTAACCTCGCGGTCCTACTATACGTAGTTCTGGCTCTGCTCGCACTGCTACTTTGGTGGAAGTTACTCCTACTTCTAAGACTCCTAATGTCCCTAATCTACAGCCGTTACAGAAGCAAATTGGTCAGCTTCAGGCCCAACTTGGGTCTCTCACCATTGGTTCTCTTGGTCCGTCATCCTCTACTGCCACCCTTGCTACAGGTACTTCTACTGCTTTCCATGTTCAGTCTGCTAATCCTTCATGGATTCTGGATTCTGGGGCTAATGATCATATGCTTGGTGAGTTTTCTTTTCTTTCCTCTCCTGCACCCACCATTGTTGCCCAATTTGTGTGTCTTGCTGATGGTTCTTTCTCTTCTGTCCAACATAAGGGTGTTGTGTCTTTATCCCCTGATATCACTTTATCTTCTGTGTTGAATGTTCCCAAGTTTGCTTATAATCTCTTATTTGTTAATCGTCTTGCCAAAACCTTTAATTGTGCCGTCATCTTCTTTCCTTCTTTGTGTCTTTTATAGGAACTCAGTTTGCTTATAATCTCTTATCTGTTAGTCATCTTGCCAAAACCTTTAATTGTGTCGTCATTTTCTCACCTTCTTCATGTCTTTTACAGGACTTGAGTTCGAAGAGGATTTTTGGCAGAGGATATGAGTGCGATGGGCTATACTACTTTGGGGATCCACTGAACCAATCTGCTTTGCCTTTAGCCAGTTTTCAGGCGTCTGTTTTGCTTGCTTCTATATCTTGTGTTTTTTTCTGTTCACACTTTAGAGTTATGGCACGCCTACATAGGTCATGTTAACTTTCAATATTTATGTCAACTTTTTCGTTATTAAATAAAGCTTGCAAGGATTCTAAATTTCATTGTGTTACTTGTGAGTTGTCTAAACATATCCGTACTAGTTATATACCACATATGACACGTGCTTTTGACACGTGCCCCCGTGCTTTTGACCTCTCATGTTCCTGCTTTTTCGGGTCATCGTTATTATGTGACTTTCATTGATGATCACACTACGTGCACTTGGGTCTATTTACTTCGCCACAAGTTTGATGTGTTTCCCATCTTTGTTCAATTTTTGCAAATGGTTAAGACATAATTTTGTACCATTGTTCGGAACATCCGCTCTAATAATAGTGCGGAATACATCTCCAATGAGTTTCATTCTCACCTTAATCGAACGGGTATTCTTCAACAACTTACATGTCCTCCGACCCCTGAACAAAATGGTGTGGCTGAACGTAAAAACCATCATATTATGTCTATCGTGCGTTGTCTTCTTCGTGGTATGAGTGTGCCCAAGTCTTATTGGCACATGGCTGTTCTTACTACTGTCTATCTCATTAATAGGACTCCTAGTCATGTGTTATATGGCCTTACTCCATTCCATATTCTTATGTCTAATACTATATTTTTTCCTCTTTTTCCTCGTGTTTTTGGGTGTACATGTTTTTTTTAGGACCGGCGTCCCACTCGCACTAAGTTAGATGACAAGTCTATTCGTTGTGTCTTTTTGGGGTATTCTTCCATGTCTAAAGGGTATATCCTGTGTCTCGTCATTTTTACTATACTCTGGATGTTACTTTTTGTGAGGATCTTCCTTTTTTTAGTCCTAACCCCCCGTTGCAGGTTTCCCTTTCAGCTACTCAGTGTTCGCCCGGTCCCCATTTTGGATGCGGTTGTGGATGAGGTTACCCCCCCTCTCATCCTCCACCTTCGCCTTCTTTCCCCCCTCCCTTGCAGGTATACTCTTGCCGCCCTCATGCTCAGCCCCCTCATGCCTCCTCTCTGAATCTTGGGTTAGGTACTTCTTCTCCTTTACATGCCTCTCCTTCCGTTCCTCATCGTAATCCTCCTCGGGATCGTCATCCCCCCAATCATTGGGGTTATCTATGTAGTACTAATCATTCCATTTCCCAGTATCTCTCATGTGACAGGGTTTCCGCCTCATATCATTCTTTTCTTGGCAAGCTTGAGTCCGAGTCTATTCCTCAGTCTATATCAGAGGCCCTTCAGAATCCAAAATGGGTGGCAGTAATGTTGACTGAAATGGTAGCTTTAGAACAAAATCATACTTGGGATTTGGTTCCTTTACCTTCTGGCGAGAGTACCGTGGGTTGTAAATGGCTCTTTGCTATTAAGTACCTACCTAATGGCTCCGTTGACCGTTATAAGGCCCGCTTAGTGGCCAAGGGCTTCACTCAAGTTCTTGGCAAGGATTTTGGTGCTACCTTTGCACCAGTTGCCAAGCTTACCTCTGTTCGTCTACTCATCTCTCTTGCAGCATCCCATTCTTGGCCCCTTTATCAACTTGATGACAAGAATGCCTTTCTGCATGGGGTTCTTCTTGAGATGATTTATATGGCCCTTTCTCCTGGTTTTTGAGCTACGGTGGAGTATTTGGGGCAAGTATGTCTACTGCACAAGTCTTTGTATGGCTTAAAGTAGTCTCCACGAGCTTGGTTTGGTTGTTTCAGCTCAGTCATCCTCTCCATAGGCTTTGTTTAGTGCCATTCAGACCATACTTGCTTCATCCGTCGTAATTCTGCAGGTCAGTGTATAGTCTTGTTAGTATATGTGGATGATATCATTCTCACTGATGATGACTCTATAGGCATTGATCAAGTCAAATGGGATTTGGGCCACACCTTTGATATTAAGGATTTGGGGAATCTCAAGTATTTTCTAGGGATTGAGGTGGCTTGCTCACAACAGGGGATTTCTTTATCTTAAAGGAAGTACACTCTTAACTTACTTAAGGATACTAGTATGTTGGGGTGTAAATCTGTTTATACTCCTATGGATCCCAATGTCAAGCTCACATCAAAGTCCGGTGAATTACTAGAGGATCCAGGTATATATCAGCGTCTTGTTAGGTGTCTTTGACCAATAATAGACCTGACTTGATGTTTGCGGTTAGTGTGGTTAGCCAATTCATGAATGCACCTCGTACATAACATCTTGATGTGGTTCATCACATCTTGAGATATTTGAAGACCTCTACTGGCTTAGGATTGTTCTTCATAGCTAATCCTCAATCTGGACTCTCCTGCTTTATTGATGCTGACAATGCAGGATCTAGAACGAATAGGCGTTCTACTTCTGGTTTCTGTACTTTCTATGGTGATCATCTTAATTATATCATAGAAAAGTAAGAAGCAAGCAATTGTTTCTAGGTCTTCTGCAGAAGCTGAGTATAGGGCTATGGCACAAGACATTGTGAGATTCTATGGTTGCGTTCTATTTTGGTAGAGTTCAGATTTGAGGAGACTACTCATACTTCTTTATTTTGTGACAACAAGTCTATTATTATGTTGTCTTTTGATTCTGTCCTACATGAGCATACTAAGCATATAGAGGTTGATATACATTCGAGAAAAAGTTCAGATTGGTATTGTGAGACCATCCTTTGTCTCTTCTTCTTAGCAGTTAGCCGATATGTTCACCAAGTTTGTTGGCCCAACATCACACCATTCGTTTATCGGCAAGCTGCATTTATTGAATATTTTCACACCAGCTTGAGGGGGAGTGTTGGAATTAGGAAATAGTGATATTATAATTATGGTAGTGTTGGAACTAGGAAAGAGTGATATTGTAATTATGGCAGTGTGTATAAAATCTATGATTGTGTCAATCACAGATTTAATAGCTTTTTTATCTTTGTTTCTTTTTTTTGTTTGTTTCCTATTTTGTAATATTGTTTCATTAT
This sequence comes from Camellia sinensis, assembly GCF_004153795.1. Classification (NCBI taxonomy): domain Eukaryota; kingdom Viridiplantae; phylum Streptophyta; class Magnoliopsida; order Ericales; family Theaceae; genus Camellia; species Camellia sinensis. Next base: position 533,534 of record NW_021024508.1, on the reverse strand, counting down.
AAATACAAGGCTCTACCTCACTCATAGGTAAGTCAAATAATTCTTTTCATTCTTTTTATACATCATAGCTGCAAGAATACTTCAAACCAGTGCATTTACACAGATAGAATAGAAGTACTATATTGTCAAAATTTCATCCACGCCTTTCTATTTTTCAACTTGAACAATATCCTATAAATTTTATTCAAATTATGAAGTGTTGCCAGGATCACTAACTAATACTAGTCTAATAGAAAAGACCAATAGAATAGAAAATAACTATCTTTTCTATATCCTTTCAACAAACATAGGTCATCGAAAGGATCTGTCTCCCATCTTCCTTTGTTCTTTCTTGATCCCAAGTCCTAACAACCTTAATTATTTAAAACAGGATACCTATTGTTTCCTTCTAACTTTGTCAAAATTGACTTCTCTACAATGGAAAACAATTTCCACTTCCAATCATGTGTTTGGAGTGGTGTAGAGATTTGTTTTCTGCTTAAAGATCATATACATTATAGCTACAAGAATACTTCAAACTAGTGCATTCACACAGAAAGAATAGAAGTACTATATTGTCAAAATTTCATCCACGCCTTTCTATTTTTCAACTGAACAATATCATATAAATTTTATTCAAATTATGAAGTGTTCTCCAATAAGGGAGACGCTACTATGTGCATCCCTAAAAGGGTGCATATGGTACGCCCATCATAACAACCCCACATATTTTGTGACATAAACCAGAAAATGACAGAACTTTTCTCATCACGAGAAGTATAACGTTTTGCTCACCACAAAAAGTATATCTTCCACTTTAGAGTAATTTTTACCTCAAATTGACATAACAAACCACAAACATTCGTAACTTTCACCACAAAAAGTCGTAACTTTTTTATGATGTGCCCTTTTTTAGGGGTGTACATAATAGATTTCCCCTCCAATAAAATCATTCTTCTACAAAATACATATGCTTGTTATTACATTCATTTCAATAATGGTATGTCCAAACTTGAGAATCTTCAAAGAGTTGCAAGCTACTTTTATAGAAGCATTATTTGCAATGTATTCCCTTGTCCTGGACTCAAGCTTTACAACTCCTAGGTCAGTAGATTATGAAGGTGAAGCTCAACTTATAACAGATTTTTTGCGGGCACTGGTTTGCCGAGACACGAGAATTTTGGAGGATGGCAAGAATGTTTGTCTTTACAAAAGTACCCTTCTTAAGGTTGTTCTCATTGTATCAGCATTCATTTGGTTTTTTATATTAATGGAGACATTATTATGTAGGTTTGTTTTGTGAGTTGGTAGAAAAATATATACACTAAGTGCTGACTTCAATTATTCCTGAAGTTCATGGATTTGATGTTATGAAAAGTTCTTGGTGCAAAAGGTTGGGATGAACACAAATTGTCAGCTTAATTCTTAATCTGATGTAACTATCTTCATTTATCAGTATTTATGAATCTAGATGATCCAAAGAATAAGTATGCATAAGTTAAAACCTAGTTTATTGGTTTTTGTTCCCTATTGATTTACATTTTTTAAACAATGGCAAATTATACTTGGAGTCCTTCTAGTTTGCCTCTTCTATTAATTTGTTCCTTATAATGAAGAAATTTGACTGAAATAAAGGGGCAAAAATATTCAATTCACTCTTCTCACAGTGATTGAGAGGTTGACATCCAATTTAAAATGGTCCATTCCCTTTTGAACAGACCATTTAGCCCTTAATTTTTGTCCGATTTCTTAATTGATGCTATCAATTGAACTAAATTGATATAATATGAAAAATTGCAGGTCGGAATTGATACAATTGGAATAATAGGGACCAAATTGACATAGGAGACAAATTATAGGGATGACAAGTATAATTTTCCGTACCAAATAGTTATTGATAGAGTCGAGTGGATATAGCTGACTCCATTTAATAAGAGTTAAGGCTTGGTTTGTTTGGTTGGTTGGTTAGCACAAGTATAATTTTCCGTTTAAACAAATAAGATTTCATAGTTGCTTGATATAATTACAAGTAATATCTCATTCCTTGAGAGAGATTTTGTAACTTTGTTAGATTGAAGAAAATTGTTCTTATTTTTGTTTTCTGATTAATTTTCTTGTTTTCTTCTGGTAGTTTCAGGATGGAAAAAGAGGCAATGGTAAGGATCTTGATTCTTTTATTTTGATAAGTAAAAGTGTCTGAACTTTTAGAATCATAATTTTAATTAGTAAAGATCTTACATAGCTGAATATTACTCTCGAAACTCTACCTCTATCACCTGCTCTATAATCCTCCTCATTTTATATTTTGTTCTACAGATTCTACAGCGGTTCAGCTCCAGTTACTTGACTGAAGTTTTACACATTCAACAAGACATTGCAAGGCTCAAGGAGGACAGTGCACATTTTCAGGCTACACTTGCTTCTTACAAAAAGGATACAGTCGAACTTGAGAAGGAACTTGTAAGTCCTCTTCTTTGTAAATTATATCGGATTCTCATTTCTTTTCTTTTTCATCAAGGCATTAACATTTCAGATCCGATATGGCAGGAGACACTTCACTGTACCCTTGACTGTACGTGAGTTTCAAGTGGTGTTTGACATTTTTTTTTTTTTTGCTTGCTGTTTTATAAACAATGTTCTAATTCGAAACTCTATTTGGTTATGTATGAATTTGTTATGTAAACTCTGTTTAACAGTGTTCCCACATGTATGTTCAGTGTTGTAAAATGATCAGTAATATATACTAAATTTTGATTGGCCAAAGATTTACGACTTTGTTCAGTCATTTTTATTTTCTCTGTTTTTTATTTTAAAAAAATAGTAATTTTGACCATTATTGGGAAGAAAAACAAAACTTTCTTTTAGGCTTCCCAAGACACAAATGGAGTGTTTGTTTGGATGGACTGGATAAGAGAATTTTGTAATCCACTAAATTGTTAGTCCTGAGATATATTATCCTCGGACTATTTGATTGGACTGGATTTATATCCTATATTTGTTTAGTATTGGGATTAGATGTCCGGATTGGACTATTCTATTAAATTTTAGGTTTGTTTGAGATATTATGGAGAAGGATAAATGCTCAAAAGATTATTTTGCCCTTTTGAATTGTTTACGAAATAATAGGAATATTAAATATGAGTTATAAATTTTATTTAATTTTTTTACTAGTACTTTTAAAAAATTAAATAAATAGAATATTAATAAAAATGACATAAATTTATTTTAATTTGTAGTTGAAAATTTTAAATTTATTATTAAAATAAATAATTATTTATACTTTACTACGTATAAAAAATTTAATAAATAAATTTTATATTTAAAAAGATATTAAATAGTAGAGGGTCAAAAATGTAATTTTATCATCTAATTTCATAGGACGAGTTATTTTAGGATTTGTGTCCCACCTCCCCTCGTAAGATAGAACAATTCAATATATATTTGAGATTAATAGTCGTAATAGACTATTTGTCCAATAAAAAAATTTAACCAAACAATGGACTATTTTATTCACCGAATATGAATCTTATCACATGGCTCAATCCTTCCAAACAAACATGTTGAAAAAGGTTCAGAGCATTAGAGGGATAATGGTAGCAAGAATGTTTGTTTGCTTTACAAAGCCTGCAAGAAGTAGATTTCTTTTCTGATGGGATCAACGGACATTGCGTGGGTGCCAACTTGGGCTGGACTTAGGTCCTGAAGTCCACCCAAGCCTGTCCATTATTTATTACGAATAAATATCATCGATTCCCATTACTCAAGACCTGTCAAAGCAGCTGAACTTATGGTAGAGAATCCAAGACACTTCATCTGTGACTCAACCCATTTCAAGGTTGGCCACCACATTCTTGGACTCTCTGCCAACGAGGAGCTCGAGCGCCGCTGCCAACAACTCTACTTTCCTTCTTCCCATGGAAATACTTTACGTAGTCCTTCAGGCAACTGTGACAGTGAGCGATGTTGCCGAGCCAGTGGAGGAGAGGTGTTTCTGGCAAAGATCTTTGACTCTTGCTTTGGAGATGAATTTGAGGGACGCGGCAATGGCAAATTTGAGAAAAGGAATGTAAGGGAGTACGAATCCGAGGGAGGCGGTCGAGGTGACTACAGATCTGCCGAAGCTGCCATCAGACTGGTGGCAGCATAGTTCTAAATCGCGGTATCGGGTAACGTAACAGTATCGATCGCGGAGTATCGGTATCGGTAGTATCGACCGGTACGTATCGGGAATCGGGTGTCACGGTCATGAAATTTTTAAAATCATTAACAATCCCTCTAAAACTCAATTTTATGCATTTTTTGACTCTTTTAGTCTTAATTTGTCACGTTTTAATCAAAATTTTGATATGTAGGAACACTTTTAACTATTTTCAACTAAATGGAATGTATTTATTTTAGTCTCATTTTCAACATAGTAAGCTTTTAACAGATGAAGATTTTGATTTCAATATTTATTTTTCTTGTTTTTTTTCTCTTGCTCAACTGAGAAAATATATATATATATATATATATTAATATAAACAGTGGCATAGATGTATAAACAACAGAAAAACAGTGGCTTAAAAAGGTGCAAAAATAGTAGCTTAAAAGATGCAGAAGAACAGTGGCCTAAAAAAGAAATTACGAAATAGAAAAACATAAGGAAAATAATAATAATAATAATATTGATATATGAAACAGAAATAGTAACAAGCTATAGAAGCTTGCAAGTTCAGCCTTCTGATATGTTACTATAGTAACAGAGTATAAGGATGAACCTATAGTAACAAAGTATAAGGAAAACAAAGAAGCTTGCAAGTTGCAAATTGGTGTGCTTGCCCAACAACAAAACAGAGCACAACAGCCCAAAGAATGAACTTGCAAAACAGAGCATAAAATTGAGCATAAAACAGCACAAATTTCTGGAGGTTTTTCTGCTATGCCCCAATTTCGTAAGCAACCGACGATTATTTTTGCTTTTGCTGAAGGTTCTCTGCTCTAATTTCATCCGTACCGGCCATGGCAAATCCGTATCGGAATTGTATCGCTGCATATATCGGATTCAGGCCGATACGTACCAGGAATCGGACGTTACGGCTGCGAATTTCAGTCTCGCCGGTATACCGGTCCATATCCGTATCGGCACTCCAATTTTCCACTACGAATCGGCCGGTACGTACCGTACCGTCCGATATTTAGAACTATGGGTGGCAGTGGTGCTGCCATGAAACTACCATGGATCGGCGGCGATGGGAGTAGGTGATGGTGGTGGTTTCCTGTCCGCCGTGGAACCCATTTTTTTTTTTTTTCTTCTCTCTCTCCATTTTTTTCTTAATGCTTGGGTCGTCCACGTTTCACAGCAGTGCCATATATTACATGTAATGTAACCTATTTATATGGGTCCTTCTAAGATATTTTCAATCTTAACGATTTGCATCTTGAGAATCTGTGCATTTTAAATTCAACTGTCATACTTATGACCATAAGGTTAAAGAATTCAATATTATAAATAACCCGATTTGATTTTTCAATGACTTTTTTCTCATTAATATCTTCAAAGCAACCTGTTAGTGTGGTGTCCTTTATAGCTCGCCATAATGTAGAATATTGGAAATGCTTGTTAGAAATGGTATGAAAATGGTTTTGGAAAAAACGTATTTTTTTCAACCTTTGGTCTAATCTTTAAATGGGACCCATGCGCCAAAGTTAGCGGGTCTAAGTGATAACGCGTTCTATGCCACGTTGTGATTCACGTACTATGTTTGGTTGCTCAAAACTATTATCGGGTGAATGGAAAATTGAAACCAAAATGGACTCCATGAAAATGGTGTGTTCGGTAGAATTTCCATAGAGGTTTGAATTAAGATTTTCCCCACATTGGTTTGGTGGGAAAACTTTGTGTGGGTTTATAATGCTTGGATTTGGAACTTGGGATAGGCCCCAAGGGGCACTCAAGTTTTGTAGATGGGGAGGTTATGGGTAAAGTGGGTTAGACCCATTGGACCCAAACTAAACACACACGCGCGCCGCAGCCGCCCGTCCGGTGGGTCAAGCAGGTTGGGCTGGCCTGGGCTTGGGCATGGATGCGTGGTGTAAGGTTGGGTTGGACTTGTCCGACCCAATAGTGGGCTAGATCCAAACCAAACACTCGTGCGCCGCCATCTAGGCGGGCTGGGGCTTGGGCGGCCCAATGCTTATCTTTTCGGGCCAAAAACTTTTTGAATTTTATTTTTCTAAAATTAAAATTCTTACCTTTTTCGGAATTTGAATTTTGAAATTAATTTTGAAATAATGTCTAGATTTTTCCTTCATTGAACAAGTTTATATACAAACAAATTCAAACCCAACAGGTTCCTTACCTGTTCAATCTTTACTGAACAGGTACAATAACTGTTCAAACAGGTTTGCTACCTATTTAATTGAAATCTAAAAAGCCACCTCTACATCTATAGATAGACAGGTCCCTCATTTGGATTTTCACTTAATTTTTTCGTTCTAAATTCTGTTGTTGCTCTTTGCATTTTGCTGCATTAATTTTCTGTGAGAAAGTGTATAAACATAAAGTGTGTTCGTTGTGCAAACAATTTGTAGTGCTGCTACTATTTGTTGTAGATCATTTCATCCTGGAAGATAGACGTCCATAATCTGTTAGCACCCGAGAGAGGACGAATCTGTCTTAAGGAGACAATGTTAAACACTGAACCTGATCATTTTAAGAAAATATTTTATGTAAGTATTTTTTGTTCTTATTTTATTTTCTTCTCTCATTCTCTTCTTCTCTATTTCCATTTTCTGTTTAGTTTATATAATTAAACAGATTTTGGAAACTCTTTTTTTTTTTAATTTATTTCTTGTGTATTCTGTTTGTTGTTGAGTACACAAACATAATTTATTCTTAATACAGTGAAGATTATCCAACAATCTTAAGACAGAATATTCTCTGGTATCTTTATTGTATTTATTTTTTGTACTTTTACAAAGTGATATTCTAGTTGGAAAATACAAATAATTGTCATATACTGTTTAATAAATAGTAGTAATATACTGTTTATTTTCTTTGACAAATAGTAGTAATCTACTGTTTATCATTAACAATTTTAGAATATTAATGTGTGTAATAGTGTTACAGAAAATTATTGTGTAGTATTTTATTTTTCTGGTTTTAGTAACTAGAAAAGTAAAATTATTTTGTGTTATAACTTTTTTTTTTGTTTGAGTAACTAGAAAATTAATTTGTGTTTTGGTTTTGGATTTTTTTTTATTTTTTGTAATCAGATATTATGGCTGCTGAAAATAGTACTCCAAATCCAATTGTTACAACAACTCCGGTCCCTATCCAGAACCATGTTCAAGTTCCAATAAATCATGGAGAAAAATCAAAAAAAAATTAATGGCACCGAATTTAAGAGATGACAGCAGAAAATGTTGTTCTATCTTACAACTCTTAATCTTGTCCGGTTTCTCCGTGAAGAGGCTCCAGTGCTTAAAGAGGGTGAAAGTGACTGGCAAGTTGTTGTCGCTGTAAACACCTAGAAACATTTTGATTTTCTGTGCAGAAACTACATCCTCAATGGCTCGCTGTAAACAACTAGAAACATTCTGACTTTCTGTGCAAAAACTACATTCTCAATGGCCTAGATAACATGTTGTATAATGTTTATAGCCCTCTGAAAACAGCAAAAGAATTGAGGGATTCTTTGGAGAAAAAATACAAGATAGAGAATGCCGGCACAAAGAAATTTGTTGTTGGTAAATTTCTGGACTTTGTTATGATAGACTCCCAAACGGTAATTTCTCAAGTTCAAAGTTTTCAATTAATTTTGAATGATATTCATGTTGAAGGTATGTCTCTTAGCGAGTCTTTCCAAGTTGCTGCTTTAGTGGAAAAATTATCACCTGCTTGGAAAGATTTCAAAAATTATTTAATACATAAACGCAAAGAGATGACCATGGATGAACTTATTGTAAGACTAAGAATTGAGAAAGATAACCGAAAGGCTGAAAAGAAGAATGATAAAAATCCCATTGAGTCTAAGGCTAATGTGGTTGAACAAGTGCCCAAACCACATAACAAGAAAAGGAAGTTTGCTGGAGATGGTCCTAAAGAATGCCACAACAATGGCAATAAAAAGTTCAAAGGTAAATACTATAACTGTGGCAAGATTGGACATTGTGCCTCTGATTGCCGACGCCCTAAAAAGGATCGCGGAAGTACAAGCAAGAAGACTACCAATCAAGTCAATGCGACAGAAGTTGATTACATCTCTGACGGGGTAAATGACATCAATCTCTCTATTGTGGTGTCTAATTTGGTTGGAAATCTCAAAGAGTGGTGGGTCCAAAAACATAATAGTAGTGGATTATGTGTTTATTGGTTATGCGCATAATAGTAGTGTATATTGGTTTCTAACTTATAAAGTAGAAATACCTTATATACATGTGTAGACGTCCCCGAACGCCCCGGGAGGGTTAAGTCCCGTTCTGTTCATTTTGGGGTCACTACAGCTCAGGACTCTCAAATTTGTCACGGTTCTAAGTCTGAACCAAAGAGTCCAAATCCGGCAAATCGTTTTGAGAAAACAGATTTTTGAAAGAAGTGCCAAACATGGACTGCTTTGCCAGATACAGAGTCGCCACCTAAATATTTTAAAATGGGGGAATTTAGGAAACCCTGACTCGGTGCCAAAAGGCCACGCGTCCGTCATCACCAAAGTTGCCTCGGCTCAGGAACTTGGGTACGATTGGGGAAAGTCAGCTCGTGAGCACCCCCGCTCGCCCGGTCATAAACCGGCCTCTACTACCGATGATATCTAATTTTTGGAAAACATGTGTGTTCTTTATTCCGGTTTATAGCCTAGGTTACTATGTGATGCACACAGCATTATAAGTATAGACTGGGTCGCCCGAATTGAACAAAACATTCATGCGTTGTTATTTTGAAAGATGGTTGCTATCTCGCAAGTAGGCTTAAAATTGCAGATTTTCCACCGAGGGTGGGCTTAGAAAAGATGAGTTTTGGCCACTATTGAGTGCGTCTTAAAACAACAGTTGAGATGATTACTTCCTCATATTCAAGTCTGATCCAGTAGCTTACTGGGGCTGGGAGTACCCCAGGCAATGTGCAGTTCTTCACTCACATAAGAATTTCAGCATCTTTATCGTCGGTGCAATGCACATGACATTATGCGCATATTAATCATCAGGCATTGCTCATAAGCAGTCATGTTCACTCACCACGCATGCAAGGATGCTAAAGCAGTAGAACTTACCGAGTACTCCAAGCCAAAATAGAAACTACATTAGAATCATTGCATGATCCTAAGTATACAAAAATGCCTAATGCAACACATGCGAAAATGGCAACTATAGCAGGCTCGACTATTCTAAACATGGCATATGGAATGCTACAACTAACATGTATTCAACTTGGAATTGAAATACAAATGCAGTTAGTATGACGCGCCGAGCCCGGTGCCTGCAAAACAGATGAATGAATGCAAAATGCTATCATACTGTATGCTAATTGAAATATGCCCTAATCTAACCATCATAAGCTGGTAAATAAAAGGGAGAAAGACGGTGGGTTGGAAGACATACATCACACTCACCCACACTTATTACAGTTGTGCCCTCGCGCAGAGGGTCCGAATAAATATACAGTCCCAAATGAAAGAATAGTACAGTCCAAATAATTTACAAATTCCTAATTAATTTACAAATTAACTAAGAAAGCTGTAAACTGGCATGCAAGCCAGGGATTGCCTTGACTCTGATGAATGATGCATGCTCGGGTTGCCTTTGCGCGGAAATCCATGACGATGCCCCAATTAGCCTCTGTTTGCACCTGTTCTTGAAATGCGTGCCAAGTCCCGAAAAGTTGCTGATTCTTCATTTTGCTGCAACAGAGAGCAGGAAAGGGGCATAGATATGTATTTTCACAGATATATGCATGGCTCGATCCTCGTGCCACCAATCACGCATATCGATGCATGATGACAGAGGAGTCGAAATGTGCAACTCAATATAGAACGAATGCACATGAAAACACAACAAGACCTAACTCCATCATGGATGATCCGGAGTGTCGGTGACTGGGGAATTGAGACACATTCCGTCACTCGGAGTACGAAATGCACCTTGTTTCCCGTGCCCGGGCTAACTCCTATTCCGAACACGATGCAATATGCATGACATGCATGAAATGCAACTAAGATACAATCCTAACATACACAATGCTATGGAATGACATGCCTCGAAATGCGTGCACACGGGCACACAAACCGAGAACATGACAGAATGCGATCTAAGATATAACCTAGTATGCATTATGCTGTGAAAATGAGATGCCTTGAAATGCGTGCACACGGGCACGCAAATTGAGAAAATGACATACGCAATGCAAATGATATGAAATGCGATATGGGCTTACACTAACATGAGAGAGCCTCAGCCACACTCACGTAGGAGGCCGACGGATAAAAATGAAGTGCCTCAAAATGCGTGCACACGGGCACGCAAACCGAGGAGATGGCATACGCAATGCAATGGCATGGAAATGGCATATAAAATGCAACATGGACTTATACTAACATGAGAGAGCCTCAGCCACACTCACATAAGAGGCCGACGGATGAAAATGAAGTGGCTCGAAATGCGTTCATACGGGCACGCAACCCGAGGCGATGGCATACGCAATGCAATGGCATGGAAATAGCATATAAAATGCAACATGGACTTATACTAACATGAGAGAGCCTCAGCCACACTCACATAAGAGGCCGACGGATGAAAATGAAGTGGCTCGAAATGCGTGTACACGGGCACGCAAACCGAGGCGATGGCATACGCAATGCAATGGCATGGAAATGGCATATAAAATGCAACATGGACTTATACTAACGTGAGAGAGCCTCAGCCACACTCACATAAGAGGCCGACGGATGAAAATGAAGTGGCTTGAAATGCGTGCACACGAGCACGCAAACCGAGAAAATGACAGAATGCGCTCTAAGATATAACCTAGTACGCACTATGCTGTGAAAATGAGATGCCTTGAAATGCGTGCACACGGGCACGCAAATCGAGAAAATGACATACGCAATGCAAATGATATGAAATGCGATATGGGCTTACACTAACATGAGAGAGCCTCAGCCACACTCACGTAGAAGGCCGACGGATGAAAATAAAGTGCCTCGAAATACGTGCACACGGGCACGCAAACCGAGGAGATGGCATACACAATGCAATGGCATGGAAATGGCATATAAAATGCAACATGGACTTATACTATCATGAGAGAGCCTCAACCACACTCACATAAGAGGCCGACGGATGAAAATGAAGTGCCTCGAAATGCGTGCACACGGGCACGCAAACCGAGGCGATGGCATACGCAATGCAATGGCATGCAAATGGCATATAAAATGCAACATGGACTTATACTAACATGATAGAGCCTCAGCCACACTCACATAAGAGGCCGACGGATGAAAATAAAGTGCCTCGAAATGCGTGCACACAGGCACGCAAACCGAGGCGATGGCATACGCAATGCAATGGCATGGAAATGGCATATAAAATGTAACATGGACTTATACTAACATGAGAGAGCCTCAGCCACACTCACATAAGAGGCCGACGGATGAAAATGAAGTGGCTCGAAATGCGTGCACACGGGCACGCAAACCGAGGAGATGGCATACGCAATGCAATGGCATGGAAATGGCATGCGAGCATGCTAATGAATTTTCAGCAATGAAATGTGGGGAAAACAGCCCCGAAATGAGGCGAAAACACACCCGATGCATGGAATAGGCCCGAAATATGAATTTTGGCACCCGAAATGGCCTATAGCTATACCAAACATGCACAATATGGACATGCAATGAAAATACAGAAGCAAGGAAATACCAAGATAAGCATTTTTCCAGTCCAAAACATGGCCAAATAGCAAACAAAGATAGGGCAAAACTAGCGTGCAAAAATGGCCCTAAACATGAGATTATGAAGCAACTCATAGCTGCTAACTCCAAATAGGTTAGGGCCCTTCAACAAAGTTGAAGAGGGGCCCAAAATATGATGTTTTCCAGAACTATAAAAACCCTAAAAACAAACATAGATATGGCTAAGCACTTATGCAAGAAAAAGGGCCAAAATGTGGCCAAAGAGGCAAGTGGTATATGCAAAGCCCAAAATGAAAAATTCCCTTCTACAACATTGAAGAGGGACCAAAAATAAGCATATTTACAGAACTGTAAAAAACCAAAAACAGTATACAAGTATGCTAGAAATGCAATGCAAAATAAGGCTCAAAAGAGGCTATAACATGAGGTATGCAAAATATTCCACCAACGGCCAAAGACCCTTAATGAAACATGTTAAGAAGGTCAAAATAAGGCCATCTCTAGGCCTGTAAATCATCCAAAAATGGAAGCATAATGGGCTGCCAAAGCATGCAAGAAAATGGCATTCAAGGAGGATATTGAAGCAAGTGCAATATGGAGGGCTCAAACAGGGTTGAGCCCTTAA
>NW_021024508.1:443629-521020 GCF_004153795.1 Camellia sinensis | reverse complement strand
TGAACCAAGAAAAGAGATCAAAAAATGACCTTTCAGTTTTGGTCGGAGCTCAAATCAGCAAGCATGTATGGCTTAGAGATGGTGGCAAAAATGAGCTAGAAAAGAGGGCAATTGGACTTACCTTTGAAGACCAACACTTTTGTTGCTTCTTGGACCAGATTTGGTGACTCTAAGCTGCTGGAATCCCCTCCTTTGCTGCTGGAATGGAGTGGTGATGGTAGAGCTTGAAGATGATGAAGAAATGGAGCCAAAACACTTGAAGGAAATCCGGCGTGATAATGGATGCATGATGGCCGAGGAGTCGAAATGTGCAACTCAATATAGAATGAATGCACGTATAAACACAACAAGAACCTAACTCCATCATGGGTAATCCGGAGTGTCGGTGACTGGGAATTGAGACACGTTCCGTCACTCGGAGTACGAAACGCATCTCGTTTCCCGTGCCCGGGCTAACTCCTATCCCGAACACGATGCAATATGCATGATATGCATGAAATGCGACTAAGATACAATCCTAACATACAGAATGCTATGAAATGACATGCCTCGAAATGCGTGCATACAGGCACGCAAACCGAGGCGATGATAAATGCAATGAAAATAAAGTGCCTCGAAATACGTGCACACGGGCACGCAAACCGAGGAGATGGCATACGCAATGCAATGGCATGGAAATGGCATATAAAAGGCAACATGGACTTATACTAACATGAGAGAGCCTCAGCCACACTCACATAAGAGGCCAACGGATGAAAATGAAGTGCCTCGAAATGCGTGCACATGGGCACGCAAACCGAGGCGATGGCATACGCAATGCAATGGCATGGAAATGGCATATAAAATGCAACATGGACTTATACTAACATGAGAGAGCCTCAGCCACACTCACATAAGAGGCCGACGGATGAAAATGAAATGGCTCGAAATGCGTGCACACGGGCACGCAAACCGAGGAGATGGCATACGCAATGCAATGGCATGGAAATGGCATGCGAGCATGCTAATGGATTTTCAGCAATGAAATGTGGGGAAAACAGCCCCGAAATGAGGCGAAAACACACCCGATGCATGGAATAGTCCCGAAATATGAATTTTGGCACCCGAAATGGCCTATAGCTATACCAAACATGCACAATATGGACATGCAATGAAAATACAGAAGCAAGGAAATACCAAGATAAACATTTTTCCAGTCCAAAACATGGCCAAATAGCAAACAAAGATAGGGAAAAACTAGCGTGCAAAAATGGCCCTAAACATGAGATTATGAAGCAACTCACAGCTGCTGTCCTCAAACAGGTTAGCGCCCTTCAACAAAGTTGAAGAGGGGCCCAAAATATGATGTTTTTCAGAACTGTAAAAACCCCCAAAACAAACACAGGTGTGGCTGCACTCCCATGTAAGAAAAAGGGCCAAAAGGTGGCCAAAGAGGCAAGTGGTATATGCAAAGCCCAAAATGAAAAATTCCCTTCTACAACATTGAAGAGGAACCAAAAATAAGCATATTTACAGAACTGTAAAAAACCAAAAACAGTATACAAGTATGCTAGAAATGCAATGCAAAATAAGGCTCAAAAGAGGCTATAACATGAGGTATGCAAAATATTCCACCAACGGCCAAAGACCCTTAATGAAACATGTTAAGAAGGTCAAAATAAGGCCATCTCTAGGCCTGTAAATCATCCAAAAATGGAAGCATAATGGGCTGCCAAAGCATGCAAGAAAATGGCATTCAAGGAGGATAGTATGAAATGGAGCCCAAAACTTGAAGATGATGAAGTTTTGGGCTGCCAAAGTTTTGGGCTCCATCTCTAGGCCTAGTTTTGGGCTCCATTTCTAGAGCTTGAAGATGATGAAGAAATGGAGCCCAAAACTTGAAGGAAATGGGGTGATATGTATCTATATCCTCCAAGTAACTCTTGTAACCTTTTTTCTTGAGTTGGGAGGCCAACAAAAAATGCAAGAGAGGGAGAGAAGTCCCTAGGCCAAAGTGGAGGGAATTGAGGCTCTTGTTCCCCCACAAAATATCCCCCGGATATAGATATTTTCTGGGGGAAATAGCTGTACAGCTGTAAAGCAGATCTTGCAAGGAACATGGCCGGCCCATTACTTTTGTTGCAGGTGGCCGGCCGGCCACCTCCCCTAGTCGGCCGGCTAGGGGTCAAAAGGGTCAACTTGAAATAGTGGCCGGCCACCACATAATGGTGTCCTCCCATGCCTCCTCATCACAACCCTGTGGTTCGAATTTGGAAATTCTAAAACAGGAGAGAGAACAAGCCAATTTTAGTAGGGGTTCAAAAGGGTCAAAAGGAAATAGTGGCCGACCATATGATATTAGGATCCTCCCATGTGTGTACAACACAAATATGTGGTTCAAAGTTCAAGAAAAATGGCCCAGGTTGTTCAACATTGGCTCGGAAGGAGGAGTTCAAAAGGGTCAAATGGAAATAGTGGCCGGCCATGAACTTTTAGGGTCCTCCCACGTGTGTACATCACAAATATGTGGTTTGGGGTTGAAGAAAGTAGCTCCAAGGTGTTCAACATTGGCTCGGAAGTGCGAAAAGCGGGTATCGGAGGGCGAAAATGGAATATAACTGGTTGCCAAGATAATTGCTAGCCTCCCACCCTCCAGTGACCTCCCTGGTGATAAAACAGAGGCACCTGCCAAAAATGAACAAGAACCGATGCAAAACGAATGTTCGGGGATCAAAATGCGCAGTTCGGGGTCCCGAAAATGGGCTGTTAAGCACCGAAAGTGGCACTCGACCACGAAGTGGGTCTCTCAGACCTCAGTGTCCCTCAAAAGGGAGTAAATAGGATGCATTCCAAAAACTGGAGTGATAGGAGATGGTTAAGTGGTCCCGAACCGAGGCATACGGCCTGACGGCTCTGAAAACCGAGAACCGGGCTTCGAAATGGGCAAAATGGCCTGCGGCCACAAAATGTAGCCCACGGCCACTGGGAGATGGTCTACGGGACCTCTCCCTCCCCTTAGGAAAAGAAACAGAGAAAACTGAGTCTGGTTCGCAAACCGAGGCAAGGCACAGAAGAGGGTTCGGAAATCCGGAGGCAGGGCTCACGGCCGCGACTCTGAGACTTCTGAAAGAGCACATTATGCAATATCACCAAGCGCTCAACTGGTGACGTCTGAGTCTCAAGGTCGGTCAAAAATGGGGTGTCTACAACATGTGAATACTATTATAGAGTCAGTGAATGCTATTTTCTTTGAACATATTTTTCCTTACAGGAAAAGACATGAATTAAGTTCACAGAAAAGAACTTATGATTTTACACAAAGTCAAGAGACTAATGACAATCAAACGCAAGAGACAAGTAATGGTCTCGACTAACAGGATTTAATTGATGATGAACCAAGATGAAGTAAGAGAGTGAGAACACCAAAATCCTTTAGTCCAGATTTTCTGACATACCTATTAGAAAATGAACTTCAAAGCTTTAAAGAAGTAATGACAGATCCTAAAACACCTTTGTGAAAATAGGCTGTTAATAATGAAATTGAATCCATTATGCAAAATCATACTTGGGAATTGGTGGATCTTTCACCTGGTTCTAAAAATCTTGGATATAAATGGATATTCAAGAGAAAAATGAAAGTAGATGGTTCAATAGACAAGTATGAAGCAAGACTTGTGGTAAAAGGTTACAGACAAAATGAAGGTTTAGACTATTTTGACACATATTCCCCAGCGACAAGAATAACATCCATCCACATGCTTATTGCTATAGCAAGGTTGTATAATTTAGAAATACATCAAATGGATGTTATGACAGCTTTCTTAAACGGTGATCTAAATGAAGAGATCTACATAGAGCAACCTGAAAGGGTTGTACTGCCAGGGCATGAAAAAAAAGTTTGTCGACTTGTAAAATCTCTTTATGGATTAAAACAAACTCCTAAGTAATGGCATGAAAAATTTGATCATGCTATGCTTACTAATGGGTTTAAGATAAATGAATGTGCGTCTATGTTAAAAACACTAACAAAGGTTATGTCATCGTTTGTCTTTATGTGGATGATATGTTTATCATTGGAAGCAGTCAAAACATGATCAAATCAACTTAGCAAATGCTAAACAAAAAACTTGATATGAAAGACATGAGAGTTGCAGATGTAATATTAGGAATGAAAATTACTAAAACATCTGATGGATATGCATTATCTCAATCTCATTATATTGAGAAAATTTTTGGTAAATATATCAAGGATGATATGAATGTAGTAAAAACACCTGTAGACATCAGTCTTTATTTATCAAAAAATAAAGGTGATACGGTGTCTTAGTTAGAATACTCCCAAATCATTAGAAGCCTAATGTACCTAATGAATTGCACTCGTCCTGATATAGCTTATGCAGTCAGTAAATTGAGTAAGTATACTAGTAACCCCAGAGAAGACCATTAGAAAGGGATCATTCGGGTTCTTAGATATCTAAAGATTTACCTATGATCATGGCTTAAACTTTACTCGATATCTGTGGACACCCCATTTTTTACCGCCCTTAAGACTTGGGCACTTGATTCTGAACACCCGATGATGAAAGTTACACTGTGCAATCTTTTGAATTCTCAGCGAAAAAATTTGATTCAAGCTTTAATCCCAAACCTTGCACCCCATTTTGGTCAAACCATTTTAGACCTTAAAACCCTCTTTTCAAAATATTTTTCCAAATGCTTCTACGATGTCCGATGCCTGCATTTTGTTTAAAACATTGCACTTTTCGGTAAACGGAGTACGAACAAAGTGGAAATGAATAGAAGAGGTAAATTCTTTGAAAACTATTTTAAAATCTTCTTATTTATAGGTTTGGAGTTGAAGAAAATAGGAGGGGTTGGAAGAAAACCAGTTTAGGAAAGGTGAGCATCAAACTGTTGAGAAAGAACTAAGCAGCCTTCACAAACCAGGCCTATCTCTTTGCACACTTAAACTTTAGTTATGAGGCTACCACTATTGGAAACTAGACTTCTGAGGCTTCACTTTGGACTCAAGAATCATCTAAAACCAAGTTCGGATGGCGGAGATGTGGCTGTTAGAAGTTGGGCATCAATCTGGTTAAGATAGAAATGAACAACCTTTACTAAAATAGGTATATCTCTTTGACCACTTAGAATTTAGATGTGAGGCTGCCACCATTGGAAAGTAGACTTCTTGGGCTTCAATTTAGACTCAAGAATGATCTGAAAATAAGTCCGGATGAGGAAGATATGCCCATTGGAAATCGGGCCTGAAGTGCAGTCATTGAGACCTGGTCGGGTCTACGTAGAACCGGTTGTGCCTCATCAAGGCCTGGCCGAGCTTTCGTGAAATTTTTTCCAGACCTCCTTTTTGGGTCGGCCGTGCATTATTGAGGCCTGGTCATGGGTTTTGAGGGCCAGTCGGGCCTCGATGGCGTTAGACAGACAACTGGCGAAAATTGAACAAATATCTTTGTGTGAAGATATTTTTGACCATTTTGGCTCAAATTCTATAAATAGAACCTTTTCCTTCAGATTTTAACGTTAGAAAAACTTTCAAAGAGACTTAGGCATTGATAGAACATTCATCTTCCTCCTTGTTTCCTTTAACCTTCAAAATCGTTTTTAACTATACATACGCAATACATACACCATTGGAGCTTGTTCTTGAAACTTTTTGCTAGAGTTTCAAATCATATTTCATAAACTTGAGGGTGCTTTGGAATCAAGTTTGTTTAACCCAAGTTTACTTTCTTCAAGAGGTATAAGCTTGTCACTTTTGTTTTGCTTTCATTTCAATCTATCTCTATCTATTTCTTGTGTTCTTGTGCTATTTTGGGCCCATTTCAAGTGTTGAAACTTGGGTTTAAATAACCTACCAAAGGTAGAGAGAGTAACACCCTTTCTTGCACCTTACTTCATAGCTCATCCCCTTTGTTTTATCACTATTTTCTTAGCTTACAAACTGATTTTCAGAGATTCAAAGGGCTGAAAAACATGGTTTAAAAGTCTCAAAAGTGGAGGGGTTAGCCATCTCTTCTTTGTCACACTTATTAGTTTTGTACCTCTTTGCTTTTGGCATGTTTTGTGCTATTTTAATATGATTTTAGCCACTGTTTTGGGGTTGTTTTGACTATTTTCAGATGCTAAAATATGGTTTAGAAGTCCCAAAAGTGGAGGGGTTAGCCACCTTTCCTTGGCTTTGCTTACTAGCTTTGTATCTCTTTGTTTTTGCCTATCTTTTGTGCTCTTTTAACATGATTTTAGCTACTGTTTTTTACACTTTAGGGGCTATTTAGGGGCTGTTTTAATTTATTTAATTAGTTCATGCTTTGATTAGTTTGCTTGTTGTCTCGTGTGTTCACATACATAGCTTATTGCATGTTTGTTCTAGCTTTTCTTTAAGTAATTTCCTTGTTTAAGAGCCTCTTTTTAATAAGCAACTTGCCACTCCTTTCTTTCATTTGAGAGTTGTTTCAAGTGGTTGATGGTTATTCAATACATGAACTAGAGTTTTGCGCTTAGTGGCTTAATCTATACGGAAGATTCATCATCAACAGTGCAATCTCTCTTTCATGTTGTGAATTACTTCCCATTTGACGCTTCTCTCCTTTTAGAGGACTTAATCACCATGGACAAATGGACTAATGAATGACAATGACTAAACAAATTGGTTTAAAATTGGATCAACGCACATAAAGAAAATGGATTGAATTGCTTAGACTTAGCCAGACGTTATGCCAAGTTTGTCGAGTCAAGAGTCATCATGCGCAAATTCATGGTGTTTTGATGATTCTTGAAGCGTCTCTACCATCCTCTTTGAGTTCATTCCATGACAAGAGAGAGGGGTGGTCATATTCATTGCATTTCATTGATTTTTGTCCAAAATTGTATCTGAGACCATCAAGCAATCAACTTGCTCATTGATGGATTTGGAATCAATTTCAACCTTTTCTCAAGGCTTTCCCATGGTAGAAAAGAAAGAAAGGGACAAACAGAGCTTGAGGACACTCTGTCTGCACTAGTTCACCTCAGAACACAAAAATAGAGTTGTACACCAAATTGAGGCATGGCTGGTCATTTGTAGACCCGATCGGCCATCACTGATGCACGGCCGGCCCTCGGTGCGTGGCCAGCAGTGTAGTTTTGCAGAAAACAGAGGTAGTGGCTGAAAGTGAAACAGAGTTGGCTTGGATAGACAAGGTAGCTCTCAGGCGCTGTGCATGCAACCTTTATCCACCTTCAATTACGCCTTTATCGAATGCGATTAATTGTTTTATTAGTGTTATAATTATCATAGTTGTAATTTAATCTTATTGTAATTAGTATTGTTGTAGCCATTGCTTATTGTTAATTGGTATAACTAGTTAATTTGTTGTAATAAAGTAGTTAATTAGCTCAGTTAGTTAATTAGTTATTCAAATTTTGTTTTGTAATTAGTTAGTTAACTAGAATAGTTAGTTGATTCAAGTGTTATAATAATTAGTTAAGTAGTTTAGCTAATTTCATTTGTGTTGTAATAAATAGCTTAATTAGCTTAGCTTTAGTTAATTAGCTAGTTTATTCATTCGGATTCTCCTTCGTGAGAGCGCAATGTAATAACATGTATGTCTTCCAACCCCATGTCTTTCTCCCTTTTGTTTACTAGCTTATGATGGATAGTTTAGGGACATCACATTTAAATTAGCATTCTTCATGTTTGCATCCACTTATATTGCATGCACCAAGGCTCAGTTCATCATTCTAACTACATTTTCGTTTTGAATACTTCTTTGAATATATGCTTAGACCACGTGCTATTTAATTGATTCATATACCATATTAGTAGCCGAGGCTAGTAATTTCATATCGCATATGTTGCATTAGTCATATTGTATAGTTAGGAATCATGTATTTTTTTTTTCTAATTCATTTTTGCTTTGGCTTAGAGTACTAGGTGAGCCTTTACTCACTTTAGTATATCGCATGCATGTGATTGTTGCCATGTTTAGCATGCTTGCCATGAGGCTAATTGCTTAAGTGCTATAACTGCTTGAATGCCTGTAGATGAAGGCTTGTTGTTTGAATTAGAATGATTGGAGTAATGTTTATATGCGATCACTAATGTTTATATGCGATCACTTTTTCAAGTGGTACATATTTCGAAACAATTTTCAAAACAAACATGACTCAAAGTATTCCAATTCTTGCAAGTTAGTCTATACTTATGTGTATGCGTATCACAAAGTAATGCTAGCACAATAAACCGGAACAAGAACATATAATGTACATAAGATTCATATCATGATTAGTAGAGGCCGATCTTTAATCGGGCGAGTGAAGGTGCTCAATCATGACCTTCCCCTCTCGTACCTAAATTCTCGAGCCGAGACAATCTTAGTGATGACGGACACGTGGCTTTTGGCACGAGTCATGGGTTTCCTAAATTTTTTCAAAATAAAATATTTAGGTGGCGACTCTGTATTTGGCAAAGCAGTTTATTTTTGGCAATTTGATTCAAAATCGATTTTCCAAAAGATTTGCCGGATTTGGACTCTTTAGTGTTTATCAATTTCACATTGCACTTGTGAGATTAGATTCAGAACTGCAGGAGTCCGAATTGTAGGGCTTTTATTTCGACCTATCGAAAAAGAGGGCATGAAAAATTCAAGCTACAATATCCAGCAGTACTCAAAGGCTATTGTGATGCCAATTGGATATCCGATACTAAAGATTCAAAATCCACTAGTGGATATGTCTTTACTTTGGGAGGCGCTGTTATTTCTTGGAAATCTACGAAACAAACATGCATCGCACGATCCACAATGGAATCGGAGTTCATTGCTTTAGACAAAGTAGGAGAAGAAGCAGAATGGCTTCGCCACTTCTTAAAAGACATTCTAATGTGGCCAAAACCTGTGCCAGCTATTTGCATTCATTGTGATAGTCAATCTGTAATAGGCAGGGCACAAAGTCATATGTATAATGGTAAGTCACGACATATTCGTCGTCGACATAATACCGTAAGACAATTGCTCTTAAGTGGAATAATCTCAATAGATTATATAAAATCTAAAGAGAATATTGTGGATTCGTTAATAAAAGGTTTGACAAAAGAGCAAGTGTATAGTTCATCGAAGGGGATGAGATTAAAGCCTATTACATAAGAGTCATCATAATGGTAACCCTGCTTAAATGACTGGAGATCCCAAGAACTAAGTTCAAAGGGACAACTAAGTTATGCGTGGCTCGCCAGAAATCACCAAGGGATTAAAATGTCCTACCCATTCCTATGGTGAGAGTGATATCTGCAACATGTGTTGTATGCAGGGGTTTAAGGATAAGCTTTGCTTTTAATGATTACTTATATCTTGATCTAGGCATAAAAATCAAGACGAGTATAAGAGATACTCACAATAAGAATCACCTATATAAGTGTCGAACTAGGGCCGGTTCTATGAGAATAAAAGAGGCTATATGCTCTAAAAGCACTCATGAACACCACGAGCGTTCAAGACCAAAATGAACACAACGGTGAGA
The DNA here is from genome assembly GCF_004153795.1 of Camellia sinensis. Taxonomy (NCBI): domain Eukaryota; kingdom Viridiplantae; phylum Streptophyta; class Magnoliopsida; order Ericales; family Theaceae; genus Camellia; species Camellia sinensis. The sequence goes on along the minus strand of NW_021024508.1, from coordinate 511,525 downwards.
ACCACGATGTGTCAGAATATATTTTGTGTGAAATCTATGAGAATAAGTCAAGGCATCGCATCCATTGGTTAGCTAGTAAGTCCGATAGGTTATCACTAGAGAAAGTTCAAAGCCAAAAGTTACCTATCCTGATGCAAGATATTTTCGATTTATACTCTTTTGACAAATTCTATATATTATTACATTTCCGTTGTCATCAAATTCCATTCATATGGGGATTGTTAGAAATGGTATGAAAAATGGTTTTGGAAAAAATATATTTTTTCCAAACTTTGGTCTAATTTTTAGGTGGGACCCATGCGCTAAAGTTGGCGGGTCTAAGTAGTAACATGTTCTATGTCGCGTTGAGATTCATGTAGTATATTTGGTTGCTCAAAACCATTATCGGGTGAATGGAAAATTGAAGCCAAAATGGGTTCCATGAAAATGGTGTGTTTAGTAGAATTTCCATAAAGGTTTGAATTAAGGTTTGTTCCATATTGGTTTGGTGGGCAAAATTTGTGTGGGTTTGTAATGCTTGGATTTGGAACTTGGGGTAGGCTCCAAGGGGCACTCAAGTTTTGTAGAGGGGGGAGGTTATGGGCAAAGTGGGCTAGACCCATTGGACCAAAACCAAACACGCGCGCGCCACCGCCGTCTGTCTGTCCGGTGGGTCTAGCTTGTCTGGACCAATGCTTATCTTTTTGGTCCAAAAAATTTTTGAAATTTATTTTTCTAAAATTAAAATGCTTACCTTTTTCGGAATTTGAATTTCGAAATTAATTTCGAAATAATGTCCAGATTTTTCCTCCACCGAACAGGTTTATATCTATTTTATATTTAAACCGAACAAATTCACTATTTGTTCAAATTCAAACCCAACTGGTTCCTTACATATTCAATTTGTACCGAACAGGTACAATACCTGTTCAAACAGGTTTGCTACCTGTTTAATTCAAATCTAAAAAGCCACCTCTACACTTATAAATAGACAAGTCCCTCATTTGCTCAATCTTTCTGTCCTAAATTCTGTTGTTGCTCTCTACATTTTGCTGCATTAATTTTCTGTGAGAAAATGTATAAACACAAAGTGTGTTCATTGTGCAAACAGTTTGTAGTGCTGCTACTGTTTGTTGTAGATCATTTTATCATGGGAGATAGACGTCCATAATCTGTTAACACCCGAGAGAGGACGAATCTGTCTTAAGAAGATAGTGTTAAAAACTGGACTTGATTATTTGAAGAAAATATTTTCTGTAAGTATTTTTTGTTATTATTTTATTTTCTTCTTTCCTTCTCTATTTCCATTTTTTGTTTAGTTTATATAATTGAATAGATTTTGGAAATTCTTTTAATTTATTTCTTTTGTATTTTGTTTGTTGTTAAGTACACAAACATAATTTATTCTTAATATAGTGAAGATTGTCCAACAATTCTCTCCGTACTTGTAGATTCCCGAAGTTTTCTACTATGCACAAAAAGTAGTACTTCATCTAATAGCTCCATTATATGAACAATAGAGAGAGAAAGTGTGTTTGTGGAGAGAGAGAGAGAGAGAGAGAGAGAGAGAGAGTTAGGGTTTGAACACTTACCAAAAAAGATTTTGACAGATAGGATAGGACGACTCTTTCTCCTTTCTCTTTATATATCTGTGTGTATGTATCAGATTTTGAACAGATAGAATAAAAATTGGACAGATAGGAAAATAAAGCTTAATGAATTTCAACCAATAGAAAAAAAAAATAACGATGAATTTCAACAGATAAATACAATTTGAATAGATGAGTTTCAAAAATTAAACAAATAGGTTAAAATAAAAATTTCAACACATAAGTATTAATGTTCTTTTGACCAACAAATTTATAACAAATGTTCTTATCTCCTCAATAAAACCAACATTGTCCTTGATGACTTATAGGCATAGGAATATGAATTTATCACAATTTTTTTCAAATTTTAAAATAAATTACAAATACATCTCTAAATATTAACTGAACTTATTTATTTTTTTTCGTGTTATCATATCATATTATTGTTTATCCATCTTTTTCAAAACGTGTTAACCTTCCATTTCAAAAAAAAAAAAAAAAACTTTTATAAAAAATGATTTTCATATATCATTACTCATACATTTATAGTTGGGACAATTTAAAAAAAAAAAAAAAAAAAAAAAAAAAAAAACCCAAAAGTTTGAGTCTTGTAAAAAAAATAAATCTGAATTTTTAATTTTGTCAATTTAAATCTTTAACTTTTAATTTATTTTTAATTTAAAAGATTCGCTTATTTTTGTTAAGTAAAACATACAGAAAAAGTGCATTTTAGTTATCAAACTCAATATAAATATATAAAATGTCAAAAAGACTCTTTTTTATTGAGTTTAATGACTAAAATATTATTTTTTATATTGATTTTACTTAATGAAAATAGACAAATAATTTAAATTAAAAACAAATCAAAACTTTAAAATTTAATATATTATAACAGTCAAACCTTAAGATTTTATTTTATTTTATTTTAAATAATTTCCCCTTTACATTTGTATAGGTGCATATGTGAAGGAAAATAATAGCATAATAATATGCATATTCGTATGTTAACCGAGGTAAGATGACAAACATAGACAGAGTAGGATTCCATTACAGGATTTAATTTGTTATAAGTTAAGTTGAGATTTTTTAAGATAAATTACAAATATATTTTTTGAGATTTACTAAAAATATGAATTGTCTTGTAATTTTAAAAATTACATCTCGCTTCTTTAAGTTTTTTCAATCACATAACAAACGACACATTTTACTAATAAAAAATTAAGTCAATTAACTATTTTAAATGATGTGATAAATATATAATTCAATTAACAATTCAGATAATTTTATTGTTGTATAAAAAAAGTAGTTAAAAATTATTTTTTTTGTTAAATAAATTTTTTTGATAAGGAAATATTTATAATTTTCATAATTACGGATAATTCGTATTTTAAATAAATATGAGGGGTGTACTTATATTTTATTCTAATTTTGATTGATTGAAATAATTTTTTTGTCTCATTTTAAGATAGACGTGGAGCAATATTTCAAAAAAATAAAAAAATCGAGATATATATAGTTGGGCAACACCATATGCACTTATAATTAAAAAAAAATAATAATATAATTTTAATTTTCTGAGTCATAACTAAAAAAAAATATCGTAATTAAATATAACATGAGATATGACTAAAAATAATTGATTATAATTCAAAAAAAAATGATATAACTAAAAGTTACACCCTTTTTAAAGAGGTGTATATTAGAATTTCCCAACATGGTTTGCCCACACTGCAATTTTCATGGTCAAGCACATCAGAGAGAAGTAGCTCAAGCCTAAGAAGGATGATCCACGTGGCTTTTATCTGGTGAAGCATGTCCATTTAAACTTCAAGTATGTGATTGCAGAGTGATGTTGGTGTTTTTGGTTGATAGCTTAATACATCTGATTGTTATATGATTTGTAAACAACAAATGCTATATATCTTTGTTTGGCTTAATCTTAAAAACTTTTTCCCCCATTTTTTTATAAGTATATATATATATATAGTTTAACAAACATAAACACCAATAAAGATAATTTAAAATTTTTAAAAGTTATTTTTGCCTTAAAAAAAAGAGAACTATGTGAAATAATAAGTTTTTATTTTTCTACCAAATTAATTTGTAAAAAAATAAAATTAAATAGATTAAAAAATCAAATTTGGCTTTTTTTTTAGAAGTGAGTTAGTAGTCAAAAGTCAGCTTTTAATCTATTTTAGGTTACATTATCTCTCAAGTCTTTTTATATATCTTTCCAAAAATAAAAAAAATAAAAAAATTAATTTTTAATTATCTTCTTAAAATAACCCTTTATTTACATATGAAATATTACTCAATTACTCTCTACTTTAAAAAAAATAAAAATAAAAATAGTAGCCTCCGTGTCTCACAAGACAGGACCCACTGAGGTGGATGGATAGAATCAGGATGGTTTTTTACTCTCTCCTTGTTTTTCTATTTGTTAGGCTATTAGGTTCACTTCTGTGTTCAATTTTAATAATTTGAATGGTCTATATTTCAACATTTGTTGAGTATTTTATATTTGTAAAATATAAGTTAATCAGATATCAGAAAGTATGTGTTTGAAAAATTATTTATTATTTTTTTAAAAAAAAAATAATTTTTAGTTCGATGATTTGAACACGTAATTTTTGATATTCAATCATTTTGATTTTTTATAGGTACGATATACTCAATAAATTTTAAAATATAAATAATTTATATTATCAAAATTAAACTTAAAAATAGATCCAATAACCTAATAAAATAAGAAGGCAAGGAAAGAAAGTGAGGAGAGAATTCGGATAATATGGCAGGACCGTAAGAAGCGGGTATAAATGAAAACAGGGGAACATGCTGGTGATGTTGATGTTGATGTTGTGGTTAAGCTAGGGCCGTGAGAAATTATTCATTGTCTAGGATAAATTTAGGTGGTGTTTCAATATTTGTTTGTCCTTTTTATAGAGACAATTAAACGCTTGTCCAAATCTAAATAAAGTGGAATAATACTTTTAGGTCATGTTTGATTCACAATATTAATAGTGAGGTATTAATAATCCTATTAAATTAGTGTGGTATTAACTATCCCACCCCTACCCCATTACTAATAATCCTACAAATTTGTTAGGACAATGGGCTCGTTTGACGTGTGGGTTTGGATGAGATTGAGATTATTTTAATCATAAAAAGGTAAAATAAGTTTTTAGTATAATAAGATAAAATGTCGTATTTAAATTATAATCATTTTATTTTCTCTCTTATAAAAGTCAAAAAACTTTTTAATCCCAAGTTAAAATAGTCCAAAAATCAAAAAGTCAATCTACATTTGTTTGGGAAATGAGTTGACTTTTTGACTATTTTAGTCTGAGTTAAAAAGTCTTGTTTTGGATAAATTTTTTTAATTTTTTTGATTTTATAAGGAAAAAAATGAAATAATTATGCTTTAAATGTGACATTTTATTTTATTTTATTAATTTTTTAACTTATTTTATTTTTTTATAACTAAAATAATCCCAACCTCACATGTGAAAATGTTTGAACTTTTGGACAAAGTTTCAAAGTTCCAATTGCAATTCTACAGTTAAACTTTGTGGCTTCAAGTGGCAGTTGAAACTCCACATAGTTAAACTTCGGGAAAATTATTCAATAATTTTCAGAGTATCACGTGATTATACTTTAAATTAATCATTAATTATTTAGCTCTATGTTATTATCTCATTCTCAATATAAATTGTGAGTTTTTACGCTTCTTCACTAATCAAAACATTACAAAGTATCACGTATTCATATTCCGACAATACTGAATAATTCCCCTAAACTTTGTGCCTTCAAAGTCAATTTCCGTAATTAAATTATCCCTGGTGGAAATTGAAAGTGACATATGTTTAGGAGGTCCCTTCACAAGAATTTAGTGCTGCAAGAATTTGGTGCTGTAATCATTGCCGAACCAGTTTGGAAGGAAGATTTTGGATTAAGGCTCCCTCTGGGAAGAAAAAAGTCAAGTTTTTTTTATTAAAATAGTCACAAAAATAAAATAGGTTATTTTAGCTACAAAAAATATAACATCAAATTCAATTCATAATCATTACAATCCTCTCTCATAAAAAAAGTCAAAAAAGTCAAAAAGTCCTTCCCAAACCAGGCTAAAATAGCCAAAAAGCTAAAAAGCCAACCCACTTCCCAAACAGAGGCTAAATTAGTTAATAAAAATAAAATAAATTAAAATAATTAATAAAATAAAATATTATATTTAAATTATAATTATTTTATTTTTTCCCGTACAATTATCAAATTAATTACAAAATAAAAAATAAAAAACCAACTAAAATAACTAACTTTTTAAATGAGCTCTCAAGCTTCTTTTGGAAAGGTAAAAAAAGAAAAATCAATTTAATGACTTATTTAAATCATATCATCTCTTTATTTTATTAGACATTTTTTTTTTTCATAATAAGCTAAGTTAAAAATAAGTCACTTCTCAAAATAGGTTTCAAATCCCGTTTAAGAATAGGCTATTTTAATATTTTTTAAACTTTTTATAAAAAAAATAAAAAAATAATAATATAATAATTTATAATAAATTTTAATTTTTTTAATTAAAATATTTACTCTCCAAATAAGAACTCATTGACCTCTGATGTTGACAAGATTCTTGGTCTTGGCCTTGGCCTTTGACGTTGACAAGATTCTTGGTCTGTCGGAGAAAAGTCCTATAGCGTGAGTAAATTTCCTTCATTTGGCCGTCTTTTGATAAATACGTAAATAAGTCGGTGGACTTGCAATTGAAAGATGATGTGCCTGTTTCGTGCAGTTTAAAAGCTACTTATTTTAACATTCAACTTAATTTAAGTTATTTTGATATGTTTGGTTTAGCTTAACAATGCAGCTTATAACTTTTTATAAGTCAGAAATCAACTTATTCTTTGAGTGGGACAAGAGATGCTTAATTTATAAGTCAGAAATCAGCCTATGTTCATAGTTATAAGTTATAACCTGTTAAGGCATAAGTTATAAGTACTTTCCCACAGTTCTACCAAACAGGGCCGATACCATACGAAGAATCCAAATTAGCAAATAAATGGCATCATATCATTATAATGGGATGAAATAATAAATTAGTAAAGTGATTCTTATAAAATTAAATAATTATCACAAAAGAACTCATTGACCTCTGATGTTGACAAGATTCTTGGTCTTGGCCTTGGCCTTTGACGTTGACAAGATTCTTGGTCTGTCTGAGAAAAGTCCTATAGCGTGAGTAAATTTCCTTCATTTGGCCGTCTTTTGATAAATACGTAAATAAGTCGGTGGACTTGCCATTGAAAGATGATGTGTCTGTTTTGTGCAGTTTAAAAGTTACTTATTTTAACATTTAACTTAATTTAAGTTATTCTGATATGTTTGGTTTAGCTTAACAATGCAGCTTATAACTTTTTGTAAGTCAGAAATCAGCTTATTCTTTGAGTGGGACAAGAGATGCTTAATTTATAAGTCAGAAATCAGCCTATGTTCATAGTTATAAGTTATAACCTGTTAAGGCATAAGTTATAAGTACTTTCCCACAGTTCTACCAAACAGGGCCGATACCATACGAAGAATCCAAATTAGCAAATAAATGGCATCATATCATTATAATGGGATGAAATAATAAATTAGTAAAGTGATTCTTATAAAATTAAATAATTATCACAATATATATTTTACAAATACTTACAATGCACATATAATAATAATAAATCTTCAAAAAAATTGAGGAACATGTAATTTCGTCTCAGATTGTGATTTTCTCTATTATATATTTGTAATGAAGAGGGAGAAGGTAATTTATAAATAAATTAAGCCGAGCTAAGGAAGAATCTTCTCTGGAAGCTAGGCTGTGCATTGGGCCGAAGTAAGAGCTGGAGTAGCTCGGTCGTAAAACTAGCGAGCTATGGGTCGAGGTGAGTGGGCTTCACAACTTGGACCTTGCTTCTGTTAGTCCGGTCAGAGGCAACCGCAGTTAGCTCGGTCTGAGTAGTCCCAGCTGAGGTATAGGTGGGGTGAGGACTGAGCTAGGCATTACCCGTAGAAGCGTCGAGCTAAGTATGTTGGAGGACCTTAGTTAGCTCGGTCGTTTTGTCGTGCTACCGAGGTAAAACCATTTCACTTGGTTAAAGCAGTGAGAAGGGTGCTAAAGGATACTCATTATCTTTTAGAGAGGTGATTCCTAGAAGGACTCTACATTGAGGAATAAGAGTCCTACTAGGATTATGCCACACAGAAGCTACAAAAGCTCGTAAAAGGACCTATGTACAAGTATTGCAGCTTTGATTCTCGAACACACAAACTTTTTGTCTATTTGTCTATTTTGCTGACTTGGGCATCGGAGAGGTATTCGGCGTACATCCGCCGGCTAGCTCACGTTTGTGTTTTCAGGGAATAAAGCGACGACGTTTGGAGGAGCGCAGACTTGATCAAGATGATTATACGAGAACATTATTTCGTGCTCGTATAATTGGCGCCGTCTGTGGGAATTTCACGAAGAAGTAAACCTCTTGATCAAGTTTTCCTCCCTAGTTGAAAGCAATGGCGCACAATGAAGACTTGCCGCAATCTGCTATTGGTGGGCAAACACCAGAGGGGGATGAGAGGCGCGAAGGTTACCCTCTATCCCTCCCATGGCGGGTTTAGAACCCCGGCGACGGAACTCCCGGAGGGACACAAGGGAGAGACGGGGCACTAGCCCTCGTCGCTCCCAAAGTCCTGAAAGACAGAGGCGAAGGCTGGATCCTCAAGTTTTGGAGGATCGCGTAAGGGCACAAGAAGAGTTAATAAGGAGAATGACAACAGACATGGAGACAATGAAGCGCCAGATTAAGGGAAAAGGGGTGGCGACAAGAGAGGTGTGCAAAGGCAACACGCCTCCTCGCCACTCAGAAGATCGTGACAGACATATCACACCATCACAAGCAAAAAGTAGGAGCCTTAGAATAGGCGACACTCAATCGAGGACTTCCAGGACTCGTTACTCCAGATCTGAGAGAACGAGAACTGAGAGGTCGTGTACTGAGGGAAGCACTTATCGGCCCTCGCACACGCACCAAACGACGTCTAGGTACACGGAGTTGCCTAGATCATCTGACTTGCGAACAGTACTTGAGGAAAGGGCCCGATGGAAGGAGGACACCAGTGCTCGCGACCCTCATAGAGTTTCAGCGCTTCAGCGGTTAGCCCCTCGGACGCATGGAAGTGTCGAGGTAGGAATGCCAATGCCGTGCCTTGCTTACGAACCAGCAGACAAAGTATTAGCAAGGCTACGGAGCTCACCATTCGTTCCGGCAATTGAGAATGCACCATTACCCTTAGGCTTCCACCAGCCCAAATTCACCACTTATGAGGGGAAGTCAGACCCCTATACGCACTTAAGGCACTTTTGCCAAGTTATGGCAGTATATCGACGAAACGCGGCTTGAATGTGCATCTTGTATCCATCCAGCCTTGGCGACTTAGGTTTGACCTGGTTCGAAAGGCTGCCAGAGGGCAGCATTGCCTCATGGGTGCAGCTGGCAGAAGCGTTCGTGACTAGATTCAGAACAAATACCAAGACGCTAGTGGAGATCGACCAGTTACTCTCCATTGACATGGGCGAAAAAGAAACATTGAGTTCTTACAATAGTCGCTATTGGGAGACCTTCAACCAGACTGGGGATTGTCCTACCAACCTCACCATTGCATAATATAAACGAGGTTTACCAGTCGGAAACAACCTTAGGGACTCAATAACAATGACGCCACCCCTCACGATGGAGGCCCTAATGGAAAGAGTACACCAACATATTCGCGTAGAGGAAGATAGCGCCTGTGCTAAAACGAAATCTGGCATAACAGCAATACCAGATAAAAAGACTATAACAAAAGTCAACACGGTAGAACAATCAAGCAGGGGGCGAGGCAGGCGGGACAACAGAGAGGACCCAGACAAAATGAGGTTAAGAGTTTGCACTGCCATGACCACAGTATTCAATAAACCGATCTACTAGATTCTCAGTGAGATACGCAATGAACCTTTCGTCCGGTGGCCAGCCAAGTTGGGAGAAGCATAAAAAGGTTATGACAAGAGGTCCCGGTGCACCTTCCATGATGAAAAGGGGCATTGCACTAAAAATTGCACGCCATTGAGGCAATATATGGAGGAATTAGTGGCAGCTGGGCACCTGGACCAGTACATTGAAGGAGGGACACAGCTAGCTCCCCAAGACCCCAACCAACCGAACGGGATGCCAGTCAATGGCCCACCCCAAGGCGTAATCAACGTCATGCATGGGATCATCGAACCTGAGCGAGCATGTGAACTCAGGGGGATGATAAAAAGGGCTTAACACTTGAGAGAGGTATTAAGTGCACAACCTACCATCAAAAAGGGGAAAACAGAGGCCACAAATGTCATATCTTTTTCAGACAAAGATCTAGCAAGGTTGTATTGCCCTCACAATGATGCACTGGTTATCACTCTGCGGGTCAGGAATTTCGACGTCAAGCGGATTTTGATTTACCAGGGAAGCTCATGTGAGATAATGTATTATGAGACCTTCAAACAACTGAAGTTGGAGGACAAAGACTTGGCAGCTGCGACGTCTCCACTCGTTGGTTTCAACTTGATGCCAGAGTGGCCAGTGGGCAAGATAATTCTCCCAATCAAGGTAGGAACCATGACAAAACAGGTGGAATTCTAGGTATTGAAAGTCCCTTCCACTTACAACATAATCTTAGGGAGAACATGGTTGCACGCCATGCGATCAGTAGCGTCAACCTACCATCAAGCATTGCGGTTCCCCCAAGGAAACTGGAGTAATTGAAGAGGTCTTGAGAGACTAGATTATGTCAAAATAGTGCTTCGTCATAGTAAATGGCAGCAGGGCTGCAAAAAGGTTTGTACAAATGATGGAAGAGCCAAAGAGCAACAAACTATTTACGGATGTTGGCAAGGCAATCGAATAGAAGACAGTGGAAGACTTGGTAGAGGTAAGGATAGATGAAAAGAACCCAGAAAAGTTCTTTTTACTTGGCTCGTCTTTGTCCAGCACTGAGAGAATAGAGGTCATGGAATTCTTAACATCTAACATTGAAGTGTTTGCTTGGACACCAAACGACATGCCTAGCATTGACCCAAACTTCATCTGTCACCAACTTAATGTCCACCCAACTGCCAGACCTATTATACAGTGCACTCGCAGATCGGCACTCCACCACGCAGAGATAGTGGCGGAGGAAGTGGGAAACTTGCTGGAAGTAGGAGCCATCAGAGAAGTGCACTATTCCAGGTGGACTTCTAACACTGTAGTAGTGCCAAAGAAGAATGGCAAGTGACGCGTTTGTGTGGAATACAAAACAGTCAACAAGGCATGCCCAAAGGACAGTTTTCACCTACCACGGATAGACCAACTGGTGGAGCTAACGGCAGGACATAACCGACTTAGCTTTCTTGATGCGTATAGAGGTTACCATCAGATTGTTATGTATGAACTAGACTAGGAGGTCACGTCATTTACAACGCCAAGAGGATTGTACTGTTACAAGGTCATGCCCTTTGGCCTAAAGAACGCAGGGGCTACATTCCAGTGGATGGTCACCAAAATGTTTGAACCATTGTTAGGGAAAACAATGGAGGCATACATAGACGACATGGTGGTCTAAAGCAAAGATGAGAGGGACTATCTAAGGGACTTGGATAAAATGTTTCAAATTCTGAAGAAGAACAAGTTGCACCTAAACATATCCGAATGTGCATTCGGGGTGGGGTCAGGCAAATTCCTAGGCTTCCTGGTAACCAACCGGGGTATAGAAGTTGATGCCTCTCAGATCAAAGAAATCCAGGATCTTGAGAGGCCTAACACAGTCAAAGAGGTACATTATCTCACTGGCCTAGCAGCCGCACTCAACCGGTTCATAAGTTGGTCGTCAAATAGATGCCTACCATTCTTCCAAGCATTAAAGGCCAAGTTTGAGTGGGATGAAGAACGCGACCGCACCCTAGAAAGCCTGAAAGAGTACATGACCTCTTCGCCATTACTAGTAACCCCAATACCAGGAGAAGAGCTTTTTTTGTACTTAGCAGTCTCACAGCATGCAGTTAGTGCAGTGTTGGTCAGAACGGAAGGAATCCAACACCTGCCTATCTTCTATGTTAGCAAGACCTTATTGGGCGCTGAAACCAGGTACCAACCATTGGAAAAGGCCTTAGCTTTAATGATGGCCTCAAGGAAGCTATCACATTACTTCCACGCCTACACCATAAACGTCCTAACAGTTTTGCCCTTAAAAGCTTTGTTTGAGAGAGCAGATTTTTCAGGACGAATCTTGAAGTGGGCAGTGGAATTGGGACAATTCGATATCAAGTTTCAACCCAGAACCGCAATAAAAGCCCAAGCTTTGGCAGACTTAGTTGCGGAGTTCGCACTAGGAAGTCATCTCATCTCCCTAGTCGATTTGACTAACGCAAATGAATTAGGAGGGGAAAGTGCCACGGAAACTGCGCAACCCCTGATACAGGATACCCAACCACATTGTAAGCCACACTGGCTTGAGGATCAAAAGGAAGGAACGAACCAGGCTATCCCCAGCGAGGACTCATCAAAAAGCAAAGACTTGAGGTAGTCTGACAGTGAAGATACAACACCTCCAGCTGGCATGGACTTAGAAGAAAACACCAGCAACACACATGACCCCAAGACATCATCAGACCCCTCTACTTGCTGGAAACTATTCGTAGGAGAGATGTGGAAGCTCTTTGTGAATGGAGCATCCAATAGGCATGGTGCAGGACTTGACATAGTCCTTGTCTCACCAAATGGCCTAATACTGGAACAGGCAGTCAACCTTGGCTTCGCAGCATCAAACGATGAGGCGAAGTATGAAGCACTTTTAGTAGGCCTAAAAACATCACTTTTCATGAAGGCCACTAAGCTAATGGTTTACAGTGACTCCCAGTTGGTAGTAAACCAGATTTCAGGCGACTACGATGCGAAAGATGAGAGGATGGAAAAATACCAAGAGTTAGTCAGAAAGGAGATCATGAAATTTGAAGTAGTGCGGATAGAGCAGATCAGCCGAGAAGAAAACAATAGAGCAGACGAACTAGCAGGCTTTGCTTCAATGGCAGATACATCTATCCCACATCCATTACTGATCGACTTCTTACCAAGACTAAGCATTTAAGAAACCGAAGTAGCTGAGGTATGTGATGCCGAACTAGGCCCCTCATGGATAGATCCCATTATAATATTCTTAAAAGACGGCATCTTACCTAAAGAGAAAAAAAGGCCAACAAAATAAGAGCAAAGTCACAGCAATTCTGGCTCTCTCCATCGTTGGCGTTATACAAAAAATCCTTCACAGGACCTTACTTGAAATGTGTCCACCCTAGCAGGGTCGAGGCATTTTTGTTCAAGATACATGAAGGCATATGCGGAAGCCACCAAGGGGGAAGATCATTGGCTTATAGAACAATCTCACAAGGATATTGGTGACCATACATGCAGGCAGATTTTGAGAAGTATGTCAAAAAGTGCGAGAAATGTCAGAAGTTCTCATACCAAATACATCAACCAGTCAGAGAGCTTCTACCGTTAACTAGTCCATGGCCCTTCGCAATGTGGGGCTTGGACATAGTAGGACCACTTCTAACGGTACCCGACAACAGAAAGTTCTTTCTTGCAGCAACAGACTACTTCACAAAGTGGGTGGAGGCAGAAGCACTCGCATCAATAAAGGAGAAAGATGTGAAGAAGTTCGTCTAGCAGAATATCATCACTCGGTTCGGCATATCTAAGGCTCTAATATCTGACAACGGCACTCAGTTCGATGGCAGAATTTCTAGAGGCTTTTGTAAGGAATACAAGATAGAATTCTACAACTCTACACCAACATACCCCCAAGCAAATGGCCAAGCGGAAGCATCAAACAAAGTCGTCTTAGATGGATTGAAGAAAAGGTTGGAGAAAGCAAAAGACAAATAGGCTGAGGAGCTTCCTTATGTTTTATGGGCTTACCGTACCACACCTCGGCAGTCAACTGGAGAACTCCATTTTCCTTGGCCTATGGCATGGAGGCAGTAATCCCACTGGAAGTCGGCCTCCCCACAATTAAAAGTGAAAATTTTGATCCAGACTTGAACAGAGAAGCCATAGCCTTGGAACTCGACCTCGCAGAAAAAAGAAGGAAAAAAGCTCTAGTTCACATTGCCTCATGCCAGCAGGAGTTATCCAGAAAATATAACAAAGCAGTGCATCCGAGACTGGGTATTACGCAAAGTAATGGGCAACGCGTTGGTACCTGGAGATGGCAAGTTATGACCTAACTAGGAAGGGCCATACAAGGTGGTTGGTTTAGCCGGAAAAGGGGCATATCACTTGGAAGATGGAGACAACAAGGCTATCCCTAGGCCTTGGAACACTACCAATCTTAAGTTATTTTATTTTTAGCTTTCTCTTAGAGTACTTGTAATTTTTATTTTTTAAATAAAAACAAGTAGTTTCATTTTCAACATAATTCTTTCTACTGTAAAAGTTGTCCTCAGTCATTGCCAGCAAGGGGCAATTAGAAAGTTTGGCCAGAATAACCAAACAAGCTAGCTCTCTTCAGCCAAGACAAGGATCTAGGCTGAAGAACGTTGGCCAGAATAACCATCATCGAGCTCTCTTCAGCCGGGATCAGGATCTAGACTGGAGAGGTTGGCAGGAATAACCAACATTCATTTCTCTTCAGTCGAGATAAGGATCTAGGCTGAAGAGGTTGGCAGGAATAATTAACATTTATCTCTCTTCAGCTGAGATCAGGATCTAGGCTGAAGAGGTTGGTAGGAATAACCAACATTTATCTCCCTTCAGCCGAGATCAGGATCTACGCTGAAGAGGTTGGCAGGAATAACCAACATTTATCTCTCTTCAGCCGAGATCAGGATCTACGCTGAAGAGGTTGGCAGGAATAACCAACATTTATCTCTCTTCAGCCGAGATCAGGATCTAGGCTGAAGAGGTTGGCAGGAATAACCAACATTTACTTCTATTTAGTCGAGATAAGGATCTAGGCTGAAGAGATTGGCAGGGATAACTAACATTATTTCTCTTCAGCCGAGATAAGGTCTAGGCTGAAGAGGTTAGCAGAAATAACATTTATCTCTCTTCAGTCGAGATAAGGATCTAGACTGAAGAGGTTAGCAGGGTATGAATCGGGCAAAAAGAACGAAAAAAGAGCAGATTTCATTCCATTTTCAAAAGTGCAGTACAACGGGTGGGGCCTCAGCCCAGTTACAAATTCTTTCAAACAGTTAGCATCAAAAGAAGAAAAACAAGATCAGGCAAATAGATCGTCCAGATCTACATCCAAGTCAACCCGAGCTTCACCACTCGGTAGCCCAGTCTTGGCAGGTAGGTCGGTCACTGCCACATCTTCAACCGTAATAGGCACCGGTGGATCCACCCAAGTTGATTTAGCAGCTTGGAGACTGTGATCATCTGTAGCAGCTGGGGCGTTGTTTGGCTCTAGGGATGCCTCTGCCTCCTCCCCCACATGAAGTAATTTTTCTTGGATAGCATTGGCGTAGTCTGCCATATAACTCGGAATGAAGTGGGGAGGAGGGTTCTGGAAGACCTCGGTTTCTTGGCCAAAATCGAGCTTTGAGGCAGCCGCCTTCCATCCGCATTTGAAAAATATATCCATTGCAGCCTCACACTGTAGGATGTAGGTGGCTTCCCCGTCTTTGTAGCCGCGGTCCTTAGCGTCTTCTGCGCTCTTCTTCAGTTTGGCTATTTCGGCGTCTTTTTTCTTCTTAAGCTTGGCCAGCTCGCGCAGATAGCGGTCTTTCTTTTCGGCCAAAGCCTTCTCATTGTTCGCCTCTGCCAAGTTGACCAGCTCGGTAAGTCGGGTGATTTCAGACTCAAGCCTGGTCATTTTTTGTTTGGCCTCGTCTAGCTCGGCCGTTTTACTGTTGGCTTTTGCGATGGCCAGCCATGTTGTCTTATGTAGCTCTAACACGCGCTTGTGAGCAATGTGGTTCTTTTGCATGGCCTACAAAAAGAGAGATAGAAATTGTGATTAAAACTGTGCAAACAGATGTGTGAATTAGAAAGACAATCAAAGGGAGAACTTACCATCACCATCGACTTTGTTGCCAAACGGATGGTCTTCAGCTAGGTCAGATGGTCATGATGCTCCATGTCGGCTGGCAGGCATACGCTCTTGGCGAGGTTGAAAGCAAGCGAGTGGTCTTTCTCGGCAACCACTGAGTCTGTATTTGTTATAGCTCGGTTCTTGCAACTCATTCTTGGTGCCCACTTTGAAGGGCTAGCCCGGTCAGAACGCATGGGTTCTGGGCTTAGTTGCGTGGACTGTGGGAGCACAGTGTCATCCTCATCCATAAGTTATGGCTCGGTCGTGGAAGTGCGAGCACGCTTCCTAGATCGGGATGACGAAGCTCGAGCTGTTAGAAGGGCCACCACAGCTTTGCGTGTTTGACTGGCTTGAGATGTCTCGGTTGGATCACCGCTGGCTGGAGTAGTCGTTTCAGTGATCAAGGCTCGGACAGCTCGACGCTTTGCCATTTCTTGCTCTTCGATTAAGGGAACAAGGTTGATTTGGGGAAGAGTTGGATCTGGTTTTGGTGAAGGTTCCAGAAAGAAGTTGTAGACACCCCATTTTTGACCGTCCTCAAGACTTGGACGTCACCATTGGAATACTTGGTGATTACCCTTGTTTGTGTTCGTTTGGAGTTCCCGGAGGTCTCGGCTACGCGCCTTGCCTCAGGATCTCTGAACTTGACTATTTAGTGTCCGGTTTCATACCAGACACTTGTGTTTTGCCTTGGAGGGGCAGGGAATGCCTTGTGAGGCATCCCCACACACCACCGGCAGTGGCTAGAGGCCACCGGCTGGTTTTTGCTGCCATCGGCAATCTTTTCTGCCGGTCGGCACCTTTTGTTGCCGGTCGGCACTCTTTTTTGTCAAAATAACATTTTTGGGCAGCCGACCACTGTTCATCTACTTTATGTAGATATTTTGTGCCAGCTGTGATAGCTGGCACCAGCTCTGCTTCCCTCCATACACGTGTATGGAGGGATCTCCCTCTAAGCAAGCTTGTTGTATAAGCTTTGCAAGAGGGACTTCTATAAGAGGAGGAGCCTTCTCCTGGTTCTAGGTTAGAAACTTTGAAGGCAAAACCAGAGCTTACACATATAGATACACCCTCTCTCTATACTTCCCTCTCTCTCCTCCTTTGTGTGTGTTTCTTGGCCTAAAAGTGTGATTTTACCTTACTTTTGCACTAAGACACACACTATTGCACCTTGCTTCGAGTTTGAGGGACTTTGAGGGTTGATTCTTGAGTTTTGGGGCTGTTTTTGATCAGAAGAAGAGGGTTGCATTGGCTGTTCTTGAAGTGTGCTTCAAGGGTGAGCATTTTACTTTAGTTTCCCCAAACTTGCACTAGTTTTTTGCCTATCTTGCTTGCTGTTTTAGTTTTTGTACATAACATAAAAAAGGCTTTTATTTTCATGCTTTAGAACTTTCATTAAGGGTCTTTAGTGGTTTGAGTTCAAACTCACCCTCTTAGGTCTCATTTGGCCTTTTTGTTACCTCCTTGTCAAGGGCTTATTTGCTTAGGTGTTTTGGTCTCCTCATCACTGAAAATCAGTGGATTTTCAATGGTAAGGAAGGTGGTTTGAAGTCTTGCATAGGGGAGGGACACCCCTCTCCCTTCATTGTCTTGTTTCCTTGCATTTTGGCTCAAAAGGGTAACATACATGCTTGATCATTTTTGGCCCCATTTCAGAAGTTTTTTGGGTGTTTTGGGTCATATGTGATCTCTGTTTTTGGCCGGATTTGTACCCATTTGCATGCATAATATACTTGCTTTATATCCCTCTATTTGGCCTAGAAATGTATCTCATGTTTAGGCCATGATTCTTGCATGTGTTGGCTTAGTTCCATGAAGGTGTTGGCACTATTTTACCATGTTTAAGGTCTGTTGGCCATTCATTTCAGTCATACTTGTCTCGGTTGGTGTCATCTCTTTGTGTTTTGGCTTGTAAGCTTTGAACATATTGACCTCTAGCATGCATAACTATGACCATCCTCATGATTTGGCATCATTTAGGACCATATTTCAGCCCATGAATCATGCTTATATGTGTGCATGTGTGACCTCTTTCATGCCTTGAGGGTGTGCCCTCTTATGCCTAGATATGAGCTTTGGTGCATACACCCCTTTGGAGTCATTTAAGCTGCCGTATCAGTAGGTTTGGAGTCCATTTTGCATGCTAAGTTTCTGTTTTGACTTGTCCAATTCATGCCATGAGTGGTCATGTTGGTGGAGGTGAAATGCCTTCCTTTTGTGCCTTAACTTTAGGACCATTGGTTTGCTTGTTGGCATGGGTTTTTGTCCACCTTTCTAGACACTTTTGGTCACTGTTTTGGATTGGATCAAGGTCTGCCCCTTTATGGTTCAAAGCCCTCTTGCATGCTTATCTCATGTCCATTGCATGATTGCTTCATTAAATGTTGTAATATGTTGATCCCATTCCTTAAATGGTCCATGTTGCATTGCATTTGCATCTTGCATGCCTAGCATTACATACTTGTCATATTAGTTGCATGACATTTGGCATGCCTTGCACAATTAGTATCATGTTGCATTTTGAGCCATGCGAGCAT
The DNA here is from genome assembly GCF_004153795.1 of Camellia sinensis. Classification (NCBI taxonomy): domain Eukaryota; kingdom Viridiplantae; phylum Streptophyta; class Magnoliopsida; order Ericales; family Theaceae; genus Camellia; species Camellia sinensis. Next base: position 493,296 of record NW_021024508.1, on the reverse strand, counting down.
AACATGCATTGCATTACTTGGTTTGGGGTGTCAAACCAAGTGTGAGGGTCAAGGAACATTCATACTAAGAGTGATGTAATGTGCCTTGATTCTCGGTCACCGGGACCCTTGACTTCGGCATGATAGGGTCTTGGTCCTCATTTGTATGGTTGCATGCATCTTTATATCAAGTGGCAAACTTGATCCTTTGGGCTATCATGCACTATTGATGGCTCGAGGATCGAGGGTCATGCTTCCCTGAGTTCAAAGCATGATGGGAAGCATGACCATGCTCACATGTGCCTGAAATCCCATACCGTATACCGTCTGTTCTCTGTTGCTGTCAAAACTGTCTTCTGCAGGAAGTTTCTGCCGACCGGCAGAATTCAGTGCCGACCGGCCAATTTTGAATGGCCGATAAATCCAGAAACAGCCGATGGAAATTATGCAGTGCCAGTGGGAATTCCCCCTAGCCGGTGGTACTCTACAGCATGCAAGGAACCTGTCCTAGGGCTTTGGTGATTTTCAGAGAGACAGGGCAGTGTAAACAGAGGTGACAGTGGTACGGTACGGGTTTTCCAGGCGAGCCGGGTTTCGAGCATGCATCGCACGCGCATCCCGAAGCAGGGGGCTGTGGCCACCTTTTCTTCCTTTTGCATTCATTCTGTTAAGTAAATTAGAAATTCTGTAATAATTTATTTGTTTATTATTTGGACTGTAATATTCATTTGGCCCCTCCGAGTGGGGGCAATTATGTAATAAGTGTGTGTGAGTGTGTGTATGTCTTCCAACCCCACATCTTTCTTCCCTTTTATTTATCTGCTTATGATGGTAGACTAGGGCATTTTTAAAATTAGCATACCTTATGCTATGCATGCGCGCATTCATGCATTGGTATTGCATGCATTGGGCTCGGCACATCACGCTAACTGCATTTGTACTTCAATTCAAAATTGAATACATGCATCAAATTGATCGCATTTCACATGCCATGTTTAGGTTAGCCGAGCCTATCTAATTGCATCCTGTATGTGTTGCATTAATCAATTTGACATGAACTAGAATCACGCATGTTTGCTAACTAGTTTATTGTTTTGGCACGGAGTACGATGTAAGTATTTATGCTTTAGCATCCCGCATGCGTGTGAGTGTTGCCATGACAGTATGCTTGCCATGCGGCTAAATGCTTATGTGATAAACTGTTTGAATGCCTGTGGGTGGAGGTTGGATTGCTTGAGTTGGGAAAACTCGTTGAAATCCGTGTCTTAGCCTACTTGCAAGTAGCAAATTCCAAAACATTTTCCCAAAACAAACGGATATGCAATGCTTGTTTCTAAATTAGGCAATCTAGTCTATACTTGTTTGCTGTGCGCATAACATAGTAATTCTAAGCAAATAACTGAAATAAGAACATATAACGTTTTCAAAAACGGATATCACGGTTAGTAGAGGTCGATTTTCGGATCGGGCGAGAGGGGGTGCTCATATCTGACCTTCTCCAAACGTATCCTAGCTCCCGAGCAGAGACAACTCCGGTGATGACGGACATGTGGCCTTTGGCACCGAGTCAGGGTTTCCTAAATTTCCCCATTAAAATATTTAGGTGGCGACTCTGTATCTGGCAAAGCAGTCCATGTTTGGCACTTCTTTTCAAAAAAATCTGTTTGTCAAAATGATTGCCGGATTTGGACTCTTTGGTTCAAAATTAAGAACCGTGACACAAATCGAGTCCGAACTGTAGTGAGGCCCACGGGCGCGTCTACAGAAGTCTGTCACCCTGGTCTTCCTCCTACTATTGTATCTGTATGTTGGTTCAAAATTGAGTAGCTTGCCCCAACCTCGATCGCGGTACCGAAGCGCGGCGCGGAGTACGTCTAAATTGGGGTATTAGTACTGCGACTTTTGCTGGTTCAAGTCTGCATAAAGAAAAAGGCAACGGTTAGCACGGTGTAAAACTTATAAACAGTAAGAGTAAAGAACGCATAAGCTAAGTCGAGGTATTCATACCGGCTACTCCTTTATTCCAGTTAATACCGTATCCCAGTATTTGGGTTTCCTGGTCTTCAAAATTACCAGAAACCCAGAAAAAGTCCTCGTCATTCACGTCTTTGTCCAGTGTGTTTTTAATTATTTTCTCTCAGTGTCTTCTTATTCTTAAATAATATACCCAGCCGTCTTCATTTTGGCCAAGTGAGTATTGATGAAATAGCTCGGCTAAACAGATGTTGAGGCCAGGCCGACGGTTTAGCTAGGCGATGCCATTTGTTATTCTATATGAATTTATGGAGAGTTGAGTAGGGCAGAGTCATGTTTGCCTAAGGAATTCACAGAGGAGTGGCTGGACTGGGAATCGGAGACCGGCTTTAACAATGGATATTATGGTAAATGGAACGAAACCTTGTTTTCCCCAAGGCGTGGTATCTAGTTCGGCTAAAGAAAGATGAACATCATCAAGGATGCTGTAGTCCTTACGGAATTCGGCAATGGCCCCTGGGGAGTCTACTAAGAAACGGTATTTACCCATTTAACTTATGTATAAGTTAGCGCGGTAGCTTATTTCGGTGGTGAGATGACGTTGAATATCACAGTTGAGCGTGCAAAGGTGTGCCTGGCCAACCTAGTCAGTCTGCAAAGGGGAGATAGAAAGTGTTATGCCCAGATAACTGAACCGGGCTAAAGAAAGAAGGGTAAATAAATATAAAAACTTTAGATCGGCTAGGTGGGTTGCAACCCTTAGCTCGGTTATAGCACGAGTTTTAGCCTGATTATTGAGCATTAAAGATCTAAGGTTGGTCAAAACACGGTTTTTTGCTTGGTTATCGGCTAGTTTTCTAGTCCGGTCGGGGGTGCACTTATCATAAAATTGTCTCCAAGTCTTAGCTTGGTTCGTGGGTAAGGCTTCTAGTTCGGCCTAATACGCATCCGTTGCAAACAAGCTCCTATCACGGTCCTAGTATTATTTGGGATCAAAAGCATCATTTTCCATATTACGAATTCAGTGAAGGATCTATTACATGGTTTCTAGGACCAGGTGGATCTTTCCCATTGTTATGAAAACTATACTAGTATGTGTTTTGAAGAAACACACACACATATATATATATATATATATATTTTATGTATTGCTGTACTATACAAAATAAACTAAAAGGACAAAAGATTAGAGCCACTTACAGCTTTGAGATGAGGAGATGGAGATCAAGACCGTAGGAATGGCAGTGAGAGTGCAAGTTTTGCAGGTGCTGTGTTTGGGAAATGGAGGCTCAGAGGGCAAAGAGAGAGAAGATGAATAGTGGTATGTTTTGTTCAAAAAGTAGGGTTTTGTATAAAGCATGGATTTGGGCGGGACTGTTCAAAATTCGCAGAGTACGAAGACAGCTGTGACAGCTACACTTGGCCAATGGGAGCCAGCCACGTGTCCAAGGGAATAGAAAACGGTTCAGATATACAGAGCATTTGAAAAGACGTTTACGGACCGGCCTCATCAGTAGCTCGGTGGAGAGTGAGCTCGGTTGGGTTGAATGTCTCTAGCTCGGTTGGAGAAGAATAAATCCCAAATCATGTGATGCAGATGGGATTAAGGCGCAATTGAGAGGGTAATTATAAATAAATTAAGCCGAGCTAAGGAAGAATCTTCTCTGGAAGCTGGGCTGTGCATTGGGCCAAAGTAAGAGTTGGAGTTGCTCGGTCGTAAAACTAGCGAGCTATGGGCCGAGGTGAGTGGACTTCACAACTTGGACCTTGCTTCTGTTAGTCTAGTCAGAGGCAACTGCAGTTAGCTCGGTCTGAGTAGTCCCAACCGAGGTATAGGTGGGGTGGACCGAGCTAGGCATTACCCGTAGAAGTGCCGAGCTAAGTATGTCGGAGGACCTTAGTTAGCTTGGTCGTTTTGTCGTGCTACCGAGGTAAAACCATTTCACTTGGTTAAAGCAGTGAGAAGGGTGTTAAAGGATAAACATTATCTTTTAGAGAGCTGATTCCTAGAAGGACTCTACATTGAGGAGTAAGAGTCCTACTAGGATTATGTCACACAAAAGCTACAAAAGCTCGTAAAAGGACCTATGTACAGGTATTGCAGTTTTGATTCTCGAACACACAGAGCTTTTGTCTATTTTGTTGACTTAGGCATCGGAGAGGTATTCGGTGCACACCCGCCGGCTAGCTCACGTTTGTGTTTTCAGGGAATAAAGCGACGACGTTTGGAGGAGCGCAGATTTGATCAACAGGATTATACGAGAACATTATTTCATGCTCGTACAAAGATGTTCTATTTCATCATCTAATAACTAGCATATCACCCGTGCTATGTACGGGATAAAATAATATATTATTTATTAAAAATACAAAATCAAAATATGAGAATTTCAAAATCTCATACAAAATTATTTTTAAAATCAAAACCTCTATGTAGGATTGTAAAATAAAAATTAACTAAAAGCTAACCAATGGGAATTTTCTTAATTATTTAAAATTAAGAAAATAGTATGAGATATTGATCGTAAGGCTTCTCACTAAAGATCTCATTTTGCTTAGATAAATGGGAGCATAAGATTCACTTTATGTAAATGAAATAATTCACTTTTTCCTTATTTTCTCGATGTGAAATTATAAGATAAAAGCTAAATAGAATCTAACTAATGAGAATTTTCTTACTTATTTAAAAGTTAACAATTGGTTGGGCGGGAAGTTTATTTCAAATCAAGTAATCTTAGTCGCTTAATAGTTAATTAGGTCAATCATTAATTTATTTCGAATTTAACAAATTTAACCAATATATTTTGATAAAACTGCTAAAATCCTAGTTAAACCAATGAATCAGTCAAACCGAAAACAGTTCACTCTATCCGCTAGGTCAAATGACCAACTAATTTATACAAAAATTAATTAATTAAAACTTTTAAATTTAATTTTAATTTTAAAATTTAAACTGTCTGGAACTGAAACATACACAATACCACAATATTAAATGGTAACATAAGGTTTATATAGTAAAATAACTCACTTTTCCTTCTTTTCCTAATGTGAGATTGTAAAATAAAAGTTAATAGTTATTTGGACGGGAAGTTCATTTCTAATTAAGCAATCTTAGTCGTCCAATTTTTAATATGGTTAATCTCAGTTTATTTCAAATCAAACAAATCTACGCAATATATTTTGATAAAACAATTAAAACCGTGGTTAAACCAGTGAATCAGTCAAACCGAAAACGATTCAGCCTAATCGGCTAAGTTAAAAGACCAACCAACTTACCACGAAATTAATTAATTAAAACTTTTAAATTTTATTTTAAAATTTAAACCATCTTAAACTGAAAAATGTATAAAACTATAATATTAAATGAGAGTATAAGATTCACTTTATATAAGTGAAACAACTCACTTTTTTTTTCTTTTCTCGATGTGGGATTGTAATTATTTTAAAATTAAATATTATGAGAGTTTCAAAATCTAATACAAAATTATTTTTTAAAATCAAAACCTCTATGTGGGATTATAAAATAAAACTTAAATGGAAGCTAAACAATGGAGATTTTCTTAATTGTTTAAAATTAAGAAAATAAAAAAAAAAATTGGTATTGATTATAGAGCTTCTCACTAAAAATTTCCTTTTGCTTATATAAATGGGAGTATAAGATTCACTTTATATAAGTAAAACTATAGCAATTTCGGTTTAGACCCGACTTATTTTGTATTCTAGACTCGAGTTTTATGGTTTCGTACTGTTGTTCATGTCTTACTTCCCTTGTACATCCTTAAATTTGGTTATTAGATTGTAGTGGCTGTGTTTGGAACAGGTTGGTTGCTTGGTTTTCAAACCTTTGTTGCCCAGAATTTTACTTCTCCACTCGAGCGGTTGTGCGCTCATGCGGTCGTTCTTGCGCTCCAGCAATGTTCTTCTGTCTGCAAAATTACTGGATATGTGTATTCTGCACTTAAGCGCCACTTCTTGCGCTTAGCGGAACAACTTCTTGTGTCTGATGCTCGAGCGCCAACTCTTGCGCTCAAGCGGACTGTGCGTATATCAGTTTGTAATAGTCACTTTTTACATCACTTTTTCATCTCTTCCTCTCTCTAAAACATTCTAAAACCCTAGATCTTGAGTTTTTCTCTCTAAAACTCATCTTCTCTCTACATTTTCACTTAGATCCATTGGGTTCTCTATCTCAAGGGTTACGTTTTCATCCGAATAGAGTTGTGTTTGAGCATCTTTGAAGTTTCCTCCTTGCTTGGTCGACTTCTAGCTTTGAGGTAGGGACTTTCTACACTCTCTTATGATTTTTAACTTATTTATTTGTTGATTGTGTAAATAATGTTGCGATTTGGAGGATTTTAGACAAACTTAGGGTTTTGATTTAAAATCAAAAGATGGGTTTTCAAATGAAGGTATTGAAAATGGTTATGGGTTTAGATATGAGGATGTGTTGTGCTAAATTTGTTGATTTTGACACATGGATTGGTTTGGAAGAAAATGGAGTTTTTCCCTAAAAAGTTTCAAATAATTATTTTGTATAAATAATGGAATTGGTGGAGTTGGATACTTTTTATCTCTCATCTATGGAATTTGGATAGTTTATCTGTTTTGGAGCTTGTATATCTGTTTATAAATATTTGTTTTGGGCTATCGGTGAAGGATAGCTATGATTGTTGTAGAAATTACATGAGGATTAGGGGAATTGAAACTAATATCTTATTGGATATCATTGAATATGACTGTGTTTTAATACATTGTGTATGTATGATGTTTGGGAAGAGAAAAGGGGGTGTACTCCACATTTGAGAGAAGAAAGGAGATGAACTCCATTGAACTAAGTTGGAGTATGTGTCCAGGGTGACAGTCCCGAAAACCGCATGTATATATGGGTGCCGATTCCCGCGGACGAAAATTTCGTAAAATGGAAAATTGAAGTATTTGTGTGAAAGGGTTGTATTGGTTAGAGAACCACAGAGTTGTAGGCTCAGTTGGGTTGTTTGAATTACAAAGGACATAACTCATGAATCGAGGTGAAATGAATTGAGATAAAACAAATTGTGATATAGAACTTGGCATGTTGTGATTTGTAAAATATGAATGATTTTATCATAGGTATAGTACATACACATCATACTTATATCTTTGTTAAGATTCATATATTGTGTTAGATTGTTTCTACTAGGCTTTGGCTCACCCTATTTGGGCAAAACCATTTTCAGGTGCTGGTGATATGCCTCCGCCAAGGACTTAGCTTGGGAGGATTGTGGAGCTGAAGGCTCACTTTTGTTTACTTTGTATTTACCTTTTGTACAAGCCTAGAGCTTTATTTGTACTAAGCTTATGACTCATTTTGTTGTAACCAAGTACGGTCTTGGAAATATGTAAGTCTTTAGGGCATATGAATATCTGTATAACTTTCATTCTTTATTACATCTTGTAACACATGCTGTAGATTCAGGATCAACGGTCTATGAATGTATATCGTATGTGTCACCTTTTGTGTATTAACTCTGATTAATGAAAGTTTCTTATTTTATCTATATTATTTTGTACTAGTGTTTGGGGTTGGATTATTGTACTCCCTCCGTCCCAAAATAATGGTCTCTTTTGGAGAATCTAACTTTTTTTTGTAGTACAATTATTGCACTTTAAAAAAAATTAAATTTTCAAAATTACCCTTTGATAGTACATTTTTTGGGAAATATCAATGTCATAATTGTACTTTTTATATTGTTATTAAATTTAAAAGAATGGCAAAATGAGAAATTTATATTATTTTTGTACTTGATTTTTTAAAAAGGGACTAATATTTTGGGACAATGAAAAATAGAATAAGGAACTAATATTTTGGGACGGAGGAAGTAATTATTTTCGAGGCGTTACAAAAACAATTCACTTTTTCTTTCTTTTTTCGATGTGGGATTATAAAATAAAAGTTAAATGGAAGTTAGACAATGGAAAATTTTTTAATTGTTTAAAATTAAGAAAATTCAATAATTTATATAAATTGGAGCATAAGATTCACTTTATGTAAATGAAATAATTCATTGTTTCCTTTTTTTCCCGATGTGAGATTGTAAAATAAAAGATAAATGGAAGCTAGCCAATGGTAATTTTTTTAGTTGTTTAAAATTAAGAAAATTCAATAATTTTAGAATGAGAGTTTGGAGCTTCTAGAAGGTTTTTCCCTCAAAACCCCCTTTATAATATTCACTTTATATAAGTGAAACAACTAACTTCCCCCCCCTCCCCCCGATATGGGATTGTAACACTTTATATAAGTAAAACAACTAACTTTTTCTCTTTTTCTTCTTGATGTAGAATTGTAATTATTTTTAAGTTAAATATTATGAGAGTTCCAAAATCTCTTACAAAATTATTTTTAAAATCAAAACATTTATGTGAGATTGTAAAACAAAAGTTAAATGGAAGCTAGCCAATGTGGATTTTCTTAATTGTTTAAAATTAAGAAAATAAAAAACATAAGTATGAGATATTAATCATAGGACTTCTCATTAAAAATCTCCTTTTGCTTATATAAATTAGTTTATTTCAAATTTAATCAATATATTTTGATAAAATCGCTAAAACCGCGATTAAACCAACGAATTAATCAAATTAAAAATGATTTAGTCTAATTGGCTAGGTCATAATTAACTAATTAATTTTTTTTTTAATTTAAACTATATTGAATTGAAACATGCACAACACTACAATATTAAATGAAATGGGAGTATAAGATTCACTTTATATGAGTAAAATAATTCATTTTTTCCCCCTTATCTTCCCGATGCGGGATTATCAAATAAAAGCTAGCCAATAGAGAGATTTTCTTAATTGTTTAAAAGTAAGAAAATCAAGAAAAGTAATATGAGATACTAATTCTCACAAGGCTCCTCACTAAATGGGATGCGAGTATAAGATTTACTTTATATAAGTGTAGACGCGCCCGCGTGGGGGCCCTCGCTACAGTTCGGACTCGATTTGTGTCACGGTTCTTAATCTGAACCAAAGAGTCCAAATCTGGCAAATCGTTTTGAGAAACAGATATTTTTTTTTGAAAGAAGTGCCAAACATGGACTGCTTTGCCAGATACAGAGTCGCCACCTAAATATTTTATTTTGGGGAAATTTAGGAAACCCTGACTCGGTGCCAAAGGCCACGTGTCCGTCATCACCAAAGTTACCTCGGCTCGGGAACTTGGGTACGATCGGGGAAGGTCAGCTATGAGCACCCCCTCTCGCCCGATCCGAAGATCGGCCTCTACTAACCATGATATCCGTTTTCGAAAACGTTATGTGTTCTTATCCCGGTTATTAGCCTAGAATTACTATGTTATGCGCACGGCAAACAAGTATAAACTAGATTGCCTAATTTGGAAATAAGCATTGCATATCCGTTTGTCTTAAAAAGCACTTTGGAATTTGCTACTCGCAAGTAGGCTAAAATACAGATTTCAACGAGTTTTTCCAACTCAGACAATCCAACCTTCACCCACAGGCATTCAAACAGTTTATCACATTAGAATCTAGCCACATAGTAAGCATGCCGTCATGATAGCATTCACATGTATGCGATATGCTAAAGCATGAAAATACTTACATCGTACTCCGTGCCAAAACAATAAACTAGTTAGCCAACATGCATGGTCCTAGTTCATGTCAAATTGATCATGCAACACATACAGATGCAATTAGAGTAGGCTCGGCTAACCTAAACATGGCATGTGAAATGCAATCAATTGATGCAGTATTCAATTTGGAATTGAAGAGTCAAATCACAATTAGCATTGATGGTTACCGAGCCCGGTGCATGCAATACTGATGAATGATGCACGCATGCATAGCATAAGGTATGCTAAATTAAACATGTCCTATTACTAACCATCAAAGCAGGTAAGTAAAAGGGAGAAAGAAGTGGGGGTTGGAAGACATGCACATACTCACCCACACTTATTACAAATTTGCCCTCGCTCGAAGGGACCAAATAAGTATTACAGATAATTAACCTACAAGCTAATTAAATATTACAGGCCATCTAATTAGCTAAGCAAATTAACTAATCTAGGGAAAATAGATAAACCATCTCGGGAAGAGAGCCTAATGCAATGCATGCTCGGTCCTGCTCGGAAGTACACTGCCAAGCGCAAGCTGCCTCTGTTTTCCTTGCTATACTCCTCTGGAGACTTCCAAAGTCTCTGGATTGCTTCCCTAGACATTGGGAGACACCACCGGCTGAGTAGAATGTCCACCGGCAGTAGTGTGTAATCATCGGCTGTTGATGAAGCTATCGGCCCAGGAAGGATTGCCGGTCGGCACTTAACACTGCCGGTCGGCAGAAAGTTCCTGCAGAATCTGCAATTGACAGCAACAGAGGGCAAGGCAGAGCATGCAATGCAATTCAAGCAATGTATGCACTAATCACACCCCTTATCATGTTTATGACTCGAAGGGCCATGATCCTTGGTTCTTGGACCATCAATCGCGCATTTCAATGCGTGATGGGACAAGAGACCAAGTTATGCATTTTCATGTCAAATGAAATGCAATGCACACAATCAAACCAAGGGGCTTCTACCTCCATCATGACTTGGTCAAGAGGTAGAGCATGCATGCCAATGCAATGCAATCCTAACCATGTGAGCTAGCATGCAACATGAGCATTCAAGCAAGTGATGTACACTAGGTACACAAACTAACCAAACAAGCAAACAAGCATGCCATAACTATGCAAACTACTAAAGCATGCAAGATGCAATCTAATCATGCGACATGCTAGCAACTTGACCAAGGGAATGCATGCCAAGTGCGAGTGATTTCAAGCATGTAACACATGCAACCAAAGCATGCAAACATGGGATAATGTAACAACACTTGAATAGCATACAAGGGATGGACTTACACTAATTGGACGGCTCTAAGTTACGTCCAAAATAGTGGCCAAAGCTTAAGAAGATGGGACCAAACACACATACACACATGCGCATGTTAAGGCCTAAACACTCAAGCATCAAGGGGCATCTTTCAAGCACACTTAAAAGGGAATAATCATGGACATGGGGCATGCATTAAGCTCTGAAAATCATGCATGGACATGGTGCCAAACCAAGCAAACAAGATAGGCTAAACATGCAACAAATGGCCTAAGCATTCAAGGCAAGCTAATGAAGTATTGAACTACACTTGACATGACCACACATGGTAAGACCTAAATGACCAAAAACAGAGTTTTAGCACATAAAACAAAGTCCAAAAGACCACTTAGATGGCATCTAAATGGCTTGAATTCAAAAGCATGCACAAATGCACTTTCAAGGAGCATACCACACAAGCTCATAAGGCATCAAAGAGGCATCCAAGGCAAGCATACAAGCATGCTAAGGGGACTGAAATGATGCTATAAATGGTGCCAAACCATTAAAATAAAGCAAGTAATGCATGCTACACACTCACACACTTAAGGCCAACAAGCCAAAATGTAAAGGGGCTATACCAAACACGTCATGGCCGACCAAAATGACTAAGGACAGACCTCTAGCATGGAAAAATAAGCACAAAAGCTTCACAAAACTAGACCTAAAACATGCTTGAACAATGGTTTACAACCTAAGGCATGTTAAGGCTTAAACATGGCATTACAAGGTAGGTATGCTAAGCATGCACGGTGTACCAAAACCAACATATAACAATGCTATTTCATGGCAAAATAAGCATAAATAACAGCCAAGGCATGGTCAACATGAGGCTTAGCTAGGTGCTCATTAAAGAGGCAAAAATGGCCCTTTTCAAGGACAACACCAAAGTCCCGGAGCTCACTCAAAATGGCACAAAATGGAGCCTCTCAAGGCTTAAGAGGGGTCAAACACCTCCAAACCACAAAACACTCTAAACAAACTATTTAGAGGGCCTAAAAACAGAACTTTTTTATATTATACACTAAGCTAAAAAACAGTTCTAAGATAGGAAAAAATAGTATGCAAAAATGGGGAATAAAGGGACAAACTTTTTACCCTTGAAGACCCTCTTCACAAATGAAGCTCCAGCAACTTCTTTGAGCTCAAAACAGCTCCAAAGCTTCAAGAACAATCCCTTAGAACCTCAATAGCCAAGGGAAGGTGTAATGGTAGGTGTTTGTGTGCAATACTATGAACAAATACACCTAGAACACTCGAGAGAGAGAGAGAGAGAGATAGAATATATATCAATCCTAACCCTAGAACTCAAAACCCTAAAATGGCTATCTAAAATGTCTAACCTCTAAGCCAAGAGAGGAGACCTCCTCTTATAGAGCTTTTTGTCTTGTAAAGCTTACAAGACAAGCTTCTAAAGAGAGAGATCCCTCCATACACGTGTATGGAGGGCAGCCAAATGCAAGACAGCTGTGTCAAAATATCTGCAAAAGTAGATGCACAGTAGTCGGCCGGCCAAAGATGCAATTGACCAAAAAAAGATAGCCGACCGGCCATCTATAGTGCCGGTCGGCCAAACATTTGGCCGGTGGCAACAAAACATAGCCGATGGCCTCAAGCCATAGCCGGTGATGGGTGGGGATGGTCTACAAGTCCTACCCTGCCTCTCAAAGGCAAAACACAAGTGTTTGGTGTAAAACCAAGCACAAAACAGTCGAGTCGAGAGGTCCTGTGACAAGGCGGGCTGCCAAGGCTTCTGGGAACTCAAGACGAACACAAATATGGATAATCACCGAGTGTTCAAATGGTGACGTCCAAGTCTTGAGGACGGTCAAAAATGGGGTGTCTACAATAAGTAAAGCAACTCATTTTTTTTCCCTTCTTTTCCCGATATGGAATTATCAAATAAAAGTATAAAATCGCAGCTAAACCAATGAATCCATCAAATCAAAAATGATTTAGCCTAATCAGTTAGGTCATAATTAATTAATTAAAACTTTTAAAATTTAAATTATATTGAATTGAAACATGCACAACACTACAATATTAAATGAGATGGGAGTATAAGATTCACTTTATATAAGTAAAATAACTCTTTTTTTTTTTTCCTTATTTTTCCGATGTGGGATTATCACTCTCACAAGGCTCCTCACTAAATGGGAAGGGAGTATAAGATTTACTTTGTATGAGTAAAACAACTCATTTTTTTTCCTATTCTTTTCCTGACGTGGGATTATCAAATAAAAGTTAGCCAATGGAGATTTTTTTAAATGTTTACAATTAAGAAAATCAAAAAAATTAGAATGAGGATTTGGAGTTCGTAGAAGGCCTCTCACTAAAAAGTTCATTTTCTTTATGTGATATATAGATAGATAGATAGATGAGTGTAATGATTTTTTTTTTAATTTATAAATATTTTTAATTTAAATTAATTATAAATTTATATTTGGATTTTATAGTCATTAGATAGATAAATAAAAAATTGTAAAATTTACCTATAAATCCCATATTGAGGAATAGTGATCCATCTAGTCATAAGGATTTTCTTATAGACCAAATAGTCTCATCGATTTTGGAAAGGTAGATTTAATATATTATCTAAAAATTAGATTTACGGTTAAACCCTTACTTATATTATGTTCCTTCTCTTTTTTTTCATTTGTGCTAGAAAGGAAATGTACATAACATATGGGAATCAAATTTGGGATGAATTTTTATATAACTTTTTTTTAAATTATTTGGAAAACATTTCAAAAGGAATATAAAAATGACTTAAAATATGGGATTATTCAAACATTCCAAAAGGATGTGAGATTTTTCAAACATTTCAAAAGGAGTTCAAAAACTACTGGGTAAGTTTTGTCCAAATGTATAATTTTATAGCGATCCCGGATTTTATCCCGAATTTTAGGGTGTTCCGGACTCGGGTCTTGTGGTTTAATGCTGCTATTTATGCCTTTTCCCCCTCTCACTCTTTGAATTTGAGTTTTGGATTGTCTTGGGCGTGTTTAGAATAGGTTGGTTGCTAGTTGGTCTAGAACCTTGTTGCCTAGAATTATGGTTCACTCGAGCAGGCCTGCTCGAGCGGGGTTTGCAAACATTCAGTACTTTGTGCGTCTGGAAAAAATGCTGGGGAAGTGTTTTTCACGCTCGAGCGGCGTTTCTTATGCTCGAGTGGCTATCTGAAGTTTGTAAAAAAATACTAGGAGTGTGTATTCTACGCTCAAGCGGGTAGTGCCTTGTTGTTGTGTCTTGGCGCTCAAGCTGCCTTTATTGCACTCGAGCGGACTGCGCGTATATCAAATCATAAAAGTGACTTTTTACATAACTTTTTCATCTTTTTCCACCCAAAACACTAAAGTTGAGAGCCTCTCTCTCTAAAACTCACATTCTCTCTAAATTTTGACGTAGATCCTTTGATGTCTACACCCTTGAGCCTTCAATAAAAAGATAAAGCTCCTCAAGATCTACTCTTTAACCCGATTAAAGTTGAATTTTGACATTTTTGGGGTTCCATCCTTGCTTGGCTCATCTTTTCTCTTTGAGGTAGGGATTTTCTACACTTTAATATGGTTTTTAACTTAATTATTTGTCTAATGTGTAACAATGGTGGTGTAGACACTCCATTTTTCACCGCTCTTAAGACTTGAGTGCCTTAGGTTGATCACTCGGTGATTAAAGTTGTGCTATGCAAATGTTCAATTTCTTCAGCAAGGAGAGCCTTCAAATCCCAACCTTACACCCCATTTTTTTACCAAAACCATTTTTGACCAAAATTATTTTAGACCTTGAAACCCTCTCTTTCAAAATATTTTTGAAAATGTTTCTACGATGTTCCGAGGCTCGCATTTCGTTAAATGTTGCACTTTTCGGTAAACTAAGCAAGGACAAAGTGGAAATAAATGGAAGAGAGATTAAATCTTTGAAAAATATTTCAAAACATTTTGTTTATAGGTTTGGAGTTGAAGAAAATAGGAGAGGAGGGAAGAAAACTAGTTTGGGAGAAGTTAGGCATGAATCCAGTTAGGACAAAACAGAGTAGCCTTCACTAAAATCAGCATATCTCTTTGAACACTTATAATTTAGATGTGAGGCTGCTTCCATTGGAAATTAGAGTTCTGGGGATTCAATTTAGACTCAAGAATGACGTGCAAAGGAGTCCGGATAAGGGAGTTATGCCTGTTTGAAATCGGGCCAAAAAATAGATTTTTGTAGCCGGCCACTGGTGATAATTTTGACCTCTTTTTGAGTTGATTGACTTACTTTTTTTTGGGGGGGGGGGGCCCCGAAGGAGGTGGGCGCCGTTCACCAATTTATTTTTCCGTCCACCAATGATGGCCGGTCAGCCACTGGTGCAAAAAATCAGATATTTTCATGCCAACTGTTGCCAGCTATTTCTAGATTGCTCTACCTGTCCCTATATAGATATTTCAACCTGAAGCTCATATATTTCTATATATAGAGGACCTTCTCTATTGTTTTCAAGGTTAGAAAAATTTTTGGGAGTCTCTCTCTTTAAATCTGTCTCTCTAGATTTTTTTATCTCTCTCTCTCTCTCGCTCGCAATTTTGTATACATTTGCTCACAAATCCTATACTTTTGCATACACTCCCTTGACCAAAGTTGCTTCTCTTTGGGCTTTGGTTACTTGAGACCCTCTTTGAGCTTTAGAAGCTGGTCGGGGCTTGCTTTGTTGCCTAATTTGTGCCTTGGCGTCAAGAGGTATAACACTTGCTTTGCCATCTTCTTCTACTATTTTTGGGCTGTTTTGGGACTGATTTTGAATTGTATAAAACTCTATTTTTGTGGCATAAAACTGGTGGTTTGAGGCCATTTTCAGTTAGGGGGTGGTTCACCCTTCTTATTCCTTTGTTTCTAAACCTTTCGTACCTTTGTTCACCACTTTCAAACCAATTTTTTTGGGCCTTTTAGCCACTGAATTTCAGAGGTTTTTAGTGAAAAAAAAACTCATTTTGAAGTCCAAATTTGGAGGGGTTAGCCTCCCCTCCTTGTGTCCTGTTTGCATGCTTAGTTAGCTTTATATGTTAGCATGTTTTTCTAGCTTAACTTAGCTCAAGTCCAGCATGTTTTAGCCTCTGAAATAGCCTGCTTTAGCTCTATTTTGGACTGGTTAGTTCATTTGAGTCTTGTTTTGCATGATTGTAGTGTAATAGTCTTCACAAGTTGGTGTTTTAGGGTCTTAGACACCTCTTGTTTGAGTTAAGAGCATCTTTTGGTGTTGTTTTTCACTCCATTTCAGCACTATAATCTCTGCAACCTCCCTCTTTGCTTCACTCTTTCATTTGCTTTTGAGAGTTGTTTCAAGCTTGGGATCCTTTAAGCTTGAGATTGAGGTTATGCTTAATGATTTAATCCTCTTTAAGGGTTCATTATCACCGGCATGATCTCTCTCTTACCTTACATTATCCCTTGGTTGACACTTTTTTCATCTTAGAGGCCACTCACCGATGGACAAATTGATTAAACAACGATTTGGTAACTAAAATGTGCAAACAAAATTGACAAGTAAAAATGACAAGATAAGTATTTCTTTGTGTTGCATTGCATGTGTTCAAATCGGAGGTTAATTTGAACACAAAGAAAATGGGACATTTCATACTCAAAAGTGATGAAATGTGCCACTTTCCTAGGTCTCCGTTGCCCTTAATCATGCATGATAAGGTGATGGCATTTGAGCTTGTTTTTCATTCATTGAACTCGTACAAATTGGTCCCTTAGCCATCATGCCTGGAATTGCTTGATTGATGGTTTGATAGCTAAATGTATCACTTCTTTGGGCTTGTTTTGATGATAAGGAGAGGTACATAGTACATATAACCTGTGAGAATACCCTCTTTTCGCCTTGTTTTCTCTCTGTTGCAGCATGGGATTGTGCATCACCAGTGGTCGGCCGGCCACTGTTACTGGCTGGTAGGCCATCACTGTTGGACGACAACCCCTCAATGGTGGCCAGCCGCCCACCACTTTTGGCTTGCCGGCCACTAATGAATTTTGAGCAGTGTGCTTGTGAAGCATGACATAGTTGATCTAGAGAAGGAAATGGTGCAAGGGTTGTGCAAACAGAAGCATTTGGGGGCAAACAAAGGATGTTCTTTGAGTGGAAACCGAGCACGCATGCATCCTTCGTTTCCCGAGGCCATTGTAGTTAATTTGCTTAGTTAATTAGTTGTAGCTAATTTATGCAAATGTTGTAACTATTTAGATAGTTGCTCTGTAATTAATTAGTTAAGTATTTAGCTAATTAGCTTGCTTTGTAATATTTAATTAACTTAGATAGTTAATTATTTAATTGTAATAATTAATTAGCTTAGAATAGTTAGTTAATTCATTTCAAGTGTTGTAATAATTAGTTAAGTAGTGTAGCTTAGCTAGTTTCATAAAAATGCCATCTTGGCCAAAAAGAGTGCCGGTCGGCAACAAATAGTGCTGACCGGCAACAAAGAGTGCCGGCCGGCAAACTATATTGCCGGTGGCAGCAAAAACCAGCCGGTGGCATCTAGCCACTGCCGGTGGTGGGTGGGGATGGTCTACAAGCCCCACCCTGCCTTTCCAAGGCAAAACACAAGTGTTTGGTGCAAAACCAGACACTAAACGGTCGAGTTCGGGGATCCTGAGGCAAGGCGCGTGAGCCGTCTCCAAACGAACACAAACATGGATAATCACCGAGTGTTCAAACGGTGACATCCAAGTCTTGAGGACGGTCAAAAATGGGGTGTCTACACCCCTCAATGGTGGCCAGCCGCCCACCACTTCTGGCTTGCCGGCCACTAATGAATTTTGAGCAGTGTGCTTGTGAAGCATGACATAGTTGATCTAGAGAAGGAAATGGTGCAAGGGTTGTGCAAACAGAAGCATTTGGGGGCAAACAAAGGATGTTCTTTGAGTGGAAACCGAGCATGCATGCATCCTTCGTTTCCCGAGGCCATTGTAGTTAATTTGCTTAGTTAATTAGTTGTAGCTAATTTATGCAAATGTTGTAACTATTTAGATAGTTGCTCTGTAATTAATTAGTTAAGTATTTAGCTAATTAGCTTGCTTTGTAATATTTAATTAACTTAGATAGTTAATTATTTAATTGTAATAATTAATTAGCTTAGAATAGTTAGTTAATTCATTTCAAGTGTTGTAATAATTAGTTAAGTAGTGTAGCTTAGCCAATTTCATTCGGATCCTCCTTCGTGGGGGCGTAATGTTGTAATAAGTGTGTGTGCGTGTGTGTATGTCTTCCAACCCTACGTCTTTCTCCCTTTTATTTACCCACTTTTGATGGTTAGATTAGGGACATGTTTCCAATTAGCATACTTTATGCTTGTATCCATTCATTCGTATTGCATGCACCGAGGCTTGGTGCATCATTCAAACTACATTACAATTTCAATAAATCTTTGAATACATGTTTAATCGCATGTTATCAAATCGATCCATATGCCATATTAGTAGTCGAGCCTATTAATCGCATATTGCATGTGTTGCATTAGGCATTTTTTATAGTTAGGAATCATGCATAGTTTTCTAACTCATATCTTCTTAGCTTGGAGTACTAGGTGAGTTTTACGCTTTAGCATACTTGTATGAGTGTGAGTGATTGCCATATCTAGCATGCTTGCCATGAGGCTAAATGCTTACTTGCTAAATTGCATGAATGTCTGTGGATGAAGGTTTGTTGTTTGAATTGGAACGATTCGACGAATGTACGTTTTAAGCCCACTTTGTTGAGTGGAAAATCATGTTTTAAACCCACTATGTTTGGTGGCAAATCCGCAAACTTTAAGCCCACTTGGGGTGACAAGTTCAAACCATTTTCCCAAGCAAACATGAGTTGAATTGTTCCAAATTGAGCAAACTAGTCTTTGCTTGATTGTGCGCATCACATAGTAAAGCTAGCTTAATAACCGAAACAAGAGCATATAATGTTGATAAAAATCATATCATGTTTAATAGAGGTCGATCTTTGATCGGGCGAGCGGGGGTGCTCAATTCATGACCTTCCCCTCTCATATTTAAGTTCCGAGCCGAGGCAATTTTGGTGATGACGGACACGTGGCCTTTGGCATGAGTCATGGGTTTCCTAAATTTCCCTAAAATAAAAAATATTTTGGTGGCGGCTCTGTATCTTCATTACCCAGAGGGGGGTTGTTATGTGGTGGGAGAGGGTTAGTAGTGACATTTGGCTTCTCAGGAGGCACAATCACCTTGTTGTCAATGAGATCTTGAATCTCATGATGCAATCTGAAGCATTGGTTGGTGTCATGACCGTGCTGCTGGTAAAAGGCGCAATATTTGGCCGGGTTATGTGTTGGAGAGAGGTTATTTGGTAGTGGGCGTGGTTCTAGGGGCTTCAGATGCCCTTTTCTAATCAAGACCTTCAAGGCCGCTGATAAAGACATCTAGAGCGGGGAGAAAGTCCTCTGACCCTGGGGTGGATTTTTTGCTAGTTGTGAGTTGGTTCCGGATGCACCGGTGAAGGGTGTAGCTATTTTTGGCGTGGTGGTGACCATGCCAACATCAGAAGTTCTCGCGGCTGCACTACTACTTGTAGCTGCATTCGAACCGCGTGTAAACGCCCTCCTGGGCTGCTTCCTTTCCTGGTCAATCAGACCTTGCCTCATGGCATCTTCAATTTGTACCCCTATCTCATGCAAGTCAGCAAAGGTGGGGAGAGGTAAGATGATCATTTTCTGCATCAACTTGGGTTGTAGGTTACGCACAACCATTCTTATCTGATCTTTTTCAAGTGGCCGAGTTGTCATCATGGAGGCCTTGGCCCTCCATCGAGTAACAAAGTCAGAAAAGCCTTCTTTCGGCTCTTGCCGGGTCGCCTCAAGATCACGAGTCATGACCTCGATCTGGGTATTGTATGAATATTGGGCGACAAAGGCCTCAGCCATCTCCTCCCAACTCCTTTTCACTGAGTCCTCCAGCATGGCGTACCAGATAGTCGCAATACCCGATAGGGTCCGACCGAAGAGTGATAGTTTCTGGAGTCTCGTCAAGCCCATCGGGCCCAAAATATCAGACAACAACCTCAAATGAACCATAGGATCGCTCGAGCTGTCAAAGTGATCGATGTGCGGCATTTTGAACCTGTTCGACAATGTCATCGCCGAATCAGTATATCCATCTTCTATATCTGAGATCAAGTTAACTCCTTGGGCTCGCTTGAACAACTTTTCAAGCTTACTCACTTTCAGCGTGGTTGGATCAACCACAAATTTGAATGGCGTGCCCACTAGATTAGCCGGTGCTTTAGATATCTAAGGTGGGATGGTCAGTGGGACTGGCCCTGTTAGAATGTCTGTATTTTCCTGGACATTTGCTGTTTCCCCGGCTGTTGGAACCCTAGGTGGGGGTGGGGGTGGATGCGAAGCAGATGCTCCGGCTTGTTGTGGTTGCTGCTGTTGTTGGAGCCTGGCAATCAGTTTTGCCTGTTGGGCTACAACCTCTGCCTGGCGAGCAGCATCCCGCTGCATGGTCTGCATGGTCTCTTGGAGTTGACACATCATGTCCTCCATACTGACTATAAAGTGCTGATCTGACTGAACAGGTATGCATTCCCTCTTTGAGGTGAAAGCAGATATCTCAGCCCAACTACGCACATGTGAAACTGATAACGATCGCTGAACTGGCGACTACTGTACTGGTACTCTATGCCTGACCGCCCTCCGTCTAGTAACCGGGGGTAGCGAAATGAACACTGGTTGTCCACCAATTAGATCCTCTGAACGGGAAAGTCTTCTACCGCTAGTCCAAAGTGCTCGGGGGGGGGGGGATCTGCCTTTTCGGAAGCAATTGTGATACACTACCTTGCAAAAAGAAAAGAAACATCAATCAGGAAACAGACAGCATTTCGGCTTGCATAAAGACAATGCACAGTTGAAATCATAAGGTGGACAAACTGCACTCAAACACTGATTTCTGCCCCCAAACATTCTGCCTCAAAACTAATTCCCCAAACTGATGTCCTCTGACTGATACCTAAACTTGCAACCTTGATACATACATTTTTGGCAGAGTCACACTCTAAAAGCACATATCATGCAAGAGTGAGCCAAAACACCCCTATGGTGGGGTAGGGTTTCCCTGTCCTAATTTCGTCAAGGACTAGGGGTTCGCTACGCAAGCAAACAGTTTCAAACAACCTACATTCAGGTTAGCAGCATGTCCTAGTTTGGAATGGTCTTTATGGCTTCCGATATGCAACTAGGTTGAATGCTCAAAAAGGGTGCCTCGGCAAAACCGAGGTTTGTGTTCCCATCATGGTAGAGCCCGTAACCGGTCAGCCTTATGGCATGTTTTTCCAAGAAAGCCTCCGGCAAACCGTTCAGGAATAGCAGATGGCAAACACTGCGACTTAGGCGCACCAATGCAAATGCAATGCAAAGAAACACATAAGTGTAAATAAAACAACATATCATGAGTTCGAGTCAAGTTCTCTAAATCCCTAGCAGAGTCGCCAGAAATTGTAGACTCCCCCGAACTTCCTCCGCGCGCTCTCCTTTCGGAGAGGGCACGAATTAGGTTCCTGCTACTACAGTTTGGACTCCTGTCACGATTCTGAATCTAATCTCACCATGTGCAATGTAAGATTGATAAATCACCAAAGAGTCCAATCCGGCAAATCATTTTGGAAAATCAAATTTTGAATCAAAAATGCCAAACTGGACTGCTTTGCCAGATTATAGAGTCGCCACCTAAATATTTTATTTTTGGAAAATTTAGGAAACCCTGACTCGTGCCAAAGGCCATGTGTCCGTCATCACCAAAGTTGCCTCGGCTTGGGAACTTGGGTACAAGGGGGAAAGGTCATGAAATGAGCACCCCCGTTCACCCGATCAAAGGATCGGCCTCTACTAAGCATGATATGTTGTTTTATAAACCTCATGTGTTCTTATTCTGATTATTAGCTAACTTTACTATGTGGCGCACACATACAAGTATAGACTCAATCACGAGAATTGGAACAAAATAACTCATATTTGTTTTCAAAAATGGTTTGAAAGTGCTACTCGTAAGTAGGCTAAAGCGCGGATTTG
This sequence comes from Camellia sinensis, assembly GCF_004153795.1. Classification (NCBI taxonomy): domain Eukaryota; kingdom Viridiplantae; phylum Streptophyta; class Magnoliopsida; order Ericales; family Theaceae; genus Camellia; species Camellia sinensis. The sequence goes on along the minus strand of NW_021024508.1, from coordinate 471,384 downwards.
CCACCCTCAAGTGGGCTTGAAAACATGATGTGCCACTTCCAAAGTGGACTTAAAACTCACAATCATCAAGTTGTTCCAATTCAGGGAATCAAGCCTCCACCCACAGGCATTCAAGGAGTTAAGCACTTAAGCAAATAGCCTCATGGCAAGCATGCTATCATGGCAACACTCACACTCATGCAAGGATTCTAAAGCATAAATACTTACAGTGTACTCCGAGCCAAAACAGAGAACTAGTTAGAAATCAATGCATGATCCTAACTATACAAGATGCCTAATGCAACACATGCAATAATGCAACTAAATAGGCTTAGCTATCTAAGATGGCATATGCAACACTTGATAACATGCTTTGAAACACGTATTCAAATAAGTATTGAAATACAATGCAGTTTGAATGATGCGCCGAGCCCAGTGCATGCAAGACAAATGAATGATGCACATATGCGAGCATAAGGTATGCTAATCAAAACGTGCCCTAAACTAACCATAAAATACGGTTAAATAAAAGGGAGAAAGATGTGGGGTTGGAAGACATTCACACACACACACGCACACTTATTACAACATTATACCCTCGCGACGGAGGGTTTGAATAAACTAAGCTAATCTAAGTTAACTAACTAATTAACTAACTTAGCAAATTAATTATTACAAACCAAATTGAATTTGAATAACTAGCTAATCTAAGCTAATTAGAATATTACAAAAATGAATTGAATTAGCTAAACACATTAACTAATTAATTACAAAACTGTTAAATTAACTAGCTAACTAAAGCAATAAAATGGCCTAAGGGAAGGGAGACATGCATGCTCGGTGTGCTTCGCCCAAAAATGCATTGCCTTGCTATGGATTGCCTCTGTTTGCACTCACTGTGATCTCAGGATACTGCACAAACTTCCAGATGGCTTCTGCCCCAAAACAGGAACACTTTGGACAATTTCTCCAGCATGTGGCCCGCCGGCCACCTCAACTGGTCAGTAGGCTACCTCAACTGGCCAGCCGGCCAGTACAAGTGGTCGGCTGGGCCACTTTTCTTTCCAGAATCTTGCCTTTGCTGTAACAGAGAGCAACGGAGCCAAGGCAATGTATTTGGCTAGAAATGCGTGTACTACCACCATCCTCATCATGTCTCAAGCTTAAAGGAGTGTAGTACTTGGCTCTCGAACCACTAATCAAGCTTCTCAATGCATGGTGGCTCGAAAACCAAGCTTGTACAAGCTTGATGAATGCACACATAAGACTTGAAGTGCCTCCACCCTATCATGCATGATCAAGGGTGTTGGCGACCAAGAAATGCAACATGTTTCATCACTTTGAGTATGAAACGTCTCGTATTTCTTGTGTTTGGATTAACGTCCGATCCAAACACATGCAATGCAACACACATATATTATCTTTCCATGTTTTACTTGGCTTAATTCTTGTTTACTCATTTACATTACCAAACCATTCCTTAATTGGTTAAGTCCGATTGTGAAAAGTCCTCTAATTTGAAAGATGACCTAAGCTAGAAGCACCTTAAGTACGAAAGAAGCCTAATGTTTTTGGTTTGTAGAAACTCTCAAGAGAGGGCTAAAACCATTAGGCATGAGAGCCTCGATTTCATGCTTAAGTCAACAAGGGCTTAAGGCCACTTTTAAGGTGAATGAAAGTTTGAGACAATGGAGTGCAATAACACACATTTCAGCACTGAAATAGCATGCTAAGTGACTTAAAACAATGCAAACAACTCATGGAATGCATGGTTAAAGGCTTAACTCATTAAGCTAATGAAAGAGGGTTGTGCCACCTCCTTACAACACAATCCTCAAAGGGCTAAACCAAATCAAAACAGACCTCAAACATGCCAAAACAGCAGCCAAATCATGCTAAGATTGAAGTTTACAAGGCAATAAAATCAAGCATACCAATTGGCCAACAAGCAAGGCATAAGGCTTAACTCTTAGAAGCGATGAAAGAGTGATATGCATGAGAGTGTAATAGAGAAATATGCTCTGAAATCATGTGTGAAATGATGTCATGGCATGCAAACATCTCAAACAAAGCATGCTAGAGGCATCAAAACACAAGGCTAGTGAGGTCCATTACACTACAACTATACAAAGCAAGCCCCATATGACCAAAAACACTCAAAACAGAGTTAAAGCATGCTGAAACATGGGGAAAAACATGCTGGAGTATGGCCAAAATAAGCTAGAATGATGGGCTAAAGCATCAAGCAGACAAGGCTAATTAACAAGATTACACTACAAGTGTAAAAAGCATGCATGAGGTGACTCAACCAGGCCAAAACAGAGTTACAACATGCTAAAACAAGGTGAAAAGTAGGCTGAGACCAAGCCACGTGATGGTAGAAAAACATGCTCAACAAGTAGGCCAAAAAGACATGTAACCAAGAAGTAAAGAGGGGAGGCCACCCCCTCTTACTTTGGACCTCAAAACATGATTTCTACCACTGAAATTTCTCTGAGTTTCAGTGGTAGAAAGGCTAAACAAAGGGTGCCCCAAAAGCCTTAAGAGATGGCACAAGGCTTAAGCAAATAAGTCACACAAGGGGGTGAAACACCACTAACTCCCACAGGGCCTCAAACAATCACTTTTAACACTTAAAAAAAAAAGATTTTTGTAGTTGAAAGCTAGGCCAAAAACAACATGAAAAGGTGGCCAAACCAATGTACAAAAACAAAGCTTAAAGTGGTAGATTCTCACCCTTGAAGCACAACTTCAAAACAGCAAGCTAACAGCCAACTTCTGAGCCAAAATCACTGCAAAGAGCTTTAACAAGGCCTCCAAGATCTTCAACACTTAGGTGAAGGTGTTTGACTAGGTGTTTTAGTGCAAATGTATGAAGAAAACTCACTTTTAAGCTCAATATCACACAATATATATATATATATTGAGAGAGAGAGAGAGAGAGAGAGAAAGAGAGAGAGAATTCTAGAGAGAGGGAGATTTCAACTCTGAAATTTTGTAAACCCTCTTAAGGGGGAGGGAGCTCCCCTTATATAGAGCAAGCAAGCAAACAGGCTTGCTTGATCCCGCTATACACGTGTATGCAGGATGAGTTCAGTGAGCCATAGCTGGCTCAAAAGATCTGAAAATATCTAAAAAGGAGAAAAAATGGCTGTCGGCCAGTTAAGGTAGCCGGCCAGCCACTTCTCCTAGTCGTTCGACCACTTGAAGTGGCCTACAAGGGAGGAAAGTGGCTGGCAAGGCCTTCTTCCCTCCCCCCTTAGGCAAGAGACAACAAGGTTTGGCCCAAAAACTAAGGCCAAAACACAAACTGTTAAGAGGTTCAAAGACAAGGCACTCAGCCGAGACCCTCGGGCGCTCAAAACAAGCACAAGCATGCACAATCATCGAGTGCACAACCGATGATGTCAAAGTCTTGAGGTCGGTCACAAATGGGGTGTCTACAGTAACCCAACACCTGGAGCCACTGCCCATACTGCTAATATCCAAGAGAATCAGGGCAATCCGGCAGAGCCGATCCCACCACAAACTTCCAAAGCACCTATGTCTCAAACCGAGGCTCCGTTTGAATTCGAGGTTGACCCAACTTCCCTCAAGGTCAATAAACTGGAGAAGTTATTCAAACGAGTACAGGGAGTGAACTCCATCTCGGATATAGAGGACGGGTATACTGATTCTGCAGTTACCTTATTGGAGCGATTTAAGATGCCACATATTGACCGTTTCAATGGCTCTGGAGATCAGATGGTGCATTTGCATCTATTTTCTGATATTCTGAGGCCAATGGGTTTGACCCGGGCCTAGAAGTTATCATAATTCTACCGAACCATGTGTGGGATAGCCGCAATCTGGTATACAAAATTGGAGGACTCTGTGAAATAGAACTGGGAAGAGATGGCTGAGGCCTTTAATGCTCAATACTCCTACAACACAGATTGAGGTCATAACTCATGATCTCGAAGCCACCCGCCAAGAGTTAAATGAGGGTTTCTCAGAGTTCGTAACGAGATAGAGAGCGAAGGCCTCGATGATGACTACAAGGGCTTCCGAAAAAGATTAGATCAGGATGATTGTTCGGAATCTGCATGGCAAGTTGTTACAGAAGATGATCGTTCTACCTCTGTTTACCTTTCCAGAGCTTCATGAAATGGGGGTTCAAATCTAGGATGCCATCAAACAAGGGATCTTTGTGGAAGATAATAAGCCTTTGAAAAAGAATGTTGTTCGCAGTTCCAATGCTACTACTAATGGTAGCACAGCTGCAAAATGATCAGAAGCAAACACTGTCACCACTCCCCTCAATGGCCAAAACCCAAACACTTCAACTCGACCCCAAGCCTGAAATTTTCATCCTCTTTACATGAGTCTCTCTCAAGCTTTAAAAATGCTGCGAGAAAAAGGGTACCTTGAACTCCTAGAACCCCAACCCCTTCCAAATCCTCTTCCACCAAGATATGACCCAGCTAAATACTGTGCCTATCATCAATAGCACAGTCATGATACAAACTGTTGCATCGCCTCCATCATAAGATTCAGGATCTTATTGACGAAGAGATCATGGCTCCACCAAAAGGACCTCAGGCCACCCCTAACCTATTACCTCCACATCTCAATCTAATCCATACACTAAGCCCATTTACCCAAGCCTAAGGTGTTGATTTTATAAAGCATGTACTTGTGTATGATGGATGCACTTGCATCCCAATCATCTCAAACCCACGAACCCAATACTTCTGAGCTAATGAGCATGATTGAAGATCTTCAGAGAATTGTGGTAGATCTAGCCTTTGGGATATTAGCTCTGTCATCAACCACATCACATACCAGGAATCTCATGTTAAAAGGCTCCCTGATCTTGGAACGGGCTACATTGGAAGAAGGCCAATCCCTTGGCAAAGTGGAGGCAAATGGCAAGAACAAGGTAGGGACAGGCATTGGTCCCTATGAACATCTTCAATGGGCTGTTGAGGCTTTGAAAGCCAAAGGGCTGAACAAATAGCAAGTGCTCGTAGTTGTTGCAAGGACTGTGGATGACACTTTTGCCACTCAAGATGAGAGTATTTTGAATCAAGGGGCAAGCCGGAAAAATGGATGTTGTTCCATAAACGCCCTTTTTAGCTCTAATCCTACACCCATATGAGATCATCAAACCTAGTTAACACCTGTTAAGCCCTCTATCAAGCCTGTCAGAACTGGTAACCGCACCTTCAATCCCCTCTACATGACTTTGTCCAAAGCTCTCCAAATCCTTATAGGACAAGGCCATCTCAAACTCCTTGAGCCTCAGCCCCTCCTAGATCCCCTTCCAGCCAGGCATAATGCTGTCAAGTACTGTGCCTTCCATTAATAAACTGGTCATGATACTGACAGTTGTTATCGTCTTCTCCATGAAGTTCAGGATCTGATTGACAACGAGGTCATCATCGCACCAGGTCTTGCAAAGTCTATCGGTACTGGATCAATGAACTTAGGAGATAATGTGACTATGTGATCGGGGATGAACCACCTGTCGATGGTGCTCATTTTATCCCATATATGGCGGATAGCAAGCACTATTTTGAGCAATTTGCGAATGCTGTTTATTTTACTTTCTGACTTGGGTATTGGGTCAGTCTTGTTGTGTTGTATTGAGTCAGTCTTGTTATGTCGGAGGTTGGTGATTTAGGGGGTGTTAACTCGGACATCACTTCCCTGTTTGTTTTGTTTGTCTTTTCGCTTTTTCTTTTAAGTCTGTTTTTATCGTGGAGCCAATTGAGCCAGAAGTTCTAAATGAAATGACAGTACATTTTTACCTACTTTTTTTTCTGTATCTCTGAGTCATTGCATTGACCTAAGTTTTTCAAAACTTTTCAAACATTGTAGTGAAAACAAAGATGAAGGAATTCCTCAGGATTTGCAAAAATTTGATCAACTGAGAGAAAGAGAGGCATGCTAAGCCCTTAATGAATGAGATCATGTTCGTTAATTTGAGTGTTGAGAAGGATCCTGGCTTGATCTAAATTGGTTTTGCATTGTCTTCAACGCAAGCAACTAGTTGCTTTCTTAAAAGATTTCAAAAAATGTTTTGCGTGGTCTTACGAAGACATGCTTGGAATTGATCTTGAGATTGTACAGCATAGGATCACTCTCAGTCTTGAGACTTGACCCCTTGCTTTCAAACCTTGAACTTTGTTTCAGATTGTTCAACAATCAACCAAAACATGAGGCTTGTATGGCCGGATCGGAAGTAACCCTTGAACTAGGGGCAATATGGTCAGATGTCATCAAAGGAAGCTTGCATGGTTGGATAAGAAATAGTCCTTGAACTAGGGGCAAAAAGGTCAGATATGCTCAAAGATTCAAAATTGGGTCATCTCTCAAACCAATGAAGACTGGCAAGAAAGCCCAATCCCAGAATTTGAAAGAAGAAAATTTATTGCTGAAAGGACAATCGAGTTCCAATCCACAACACTAGGGGCAAATTCAGACCGGATCGGATGGACTCCTACATCATCAGCGAATAGCAGCCATTCTCTTGGATTCAGATGGCTTCGAGATCTCAAAACCGATTAACAAGGACAAGTTAAACTTTTCTATCCTTGAGAGACTCGCGGGGTCGAAAACTCGAAAGGGCGACCTAGGCAAAAGTTAGAGCCAAAAAAAAAAAATACAAAAGAGAGAAAAAATACAAAAAAAAAAGAAACAAAAATAAAATATACAAAAGAGAAAAAGAAAGCAAAAAAGAAAAAAGAACAAAAATGAAAAAAATGGAAACAAAGAAAAAGAAAAGAAAAGAAAAAAGAAGAACAAAGAAAAATGAAAAGAAAAATAGCTCGCAAGGTTGAAAACCAGGAAGGGTGGCTTTGGCAAAAGTTAGAACACAAAAGGAGAGTGTCAACACCCGAGTGAACCTCAACCCCGGAACTACGTATGGCCTGATTCCCATCTTTGGGATACGTAGGCAACTTCATCGTGAAGTTCAGCCCTAACCATTTTCAACCTGCTGGTCTCATCCATGTTGATTGGCTTATCTTTATTCAAACTCGGCTATCTTATTTGTGTGCAAATTGTCTCATCTTCGTTAAAATTTGGTTGTCCTATTCCGTTAGAAGATTTAGCTGCAAGATAATTCCAGTTTAGATCTGAGGTTGTGCATCTCAAGAGTAAATTTCTCGTTGGTCAGGCAGTGGCCATATGCAAAATCTGTTTTGAGGATTTTTTTTTAATGAAGTTGACTAATTTTCTCGAAAATTATTCTACTTTTCCAAAACTAGACCATATCTTGGACCCATAAAAGGAAAATTTTCAGTGCTCATAACCTGACTTACATGATTTTAAATCAGAAAATCGAACAAGCATGTTGATCAAACTCTCATGTTAGTCAAAATTGTTTTAGCAGAAAGCCAAAAACAAAAAATTGTCAAAATAATAAACTAGGGGCATAGTCGAGTCAGGGTTTCTGTCTTTTTCCCATAATCAATGTACTTGCCAGAAAGGGCACAGCTGAAGTTAGTAGCAGGGGGCCATGTGCTTTCTCATCCTCCAAACAGTGAGGTATTAAGCCAAGTGCGAAGTACGAACTGGAATGGAACAGGATATTCCACTCCCTCATCTGGACAGGTCTGATCACATCTAAACTGGCCAAGGGCATCGTCAACCGATGTCAATTGCAGATTTGCTGCACATCCAGTCGCGCCATAACCCCTCTGTAGGAGAAGATCACTAGTTGTGAGCGAAAGAAAGAGAATTTAGCATAATACCAGAGGCAAGAGCCTACGACTTCCTGCTTATCCATCAATCACCCAAGGGAGGGACAAAAAATAAGAGAGATTAAAGAATAGAGAGATGTGCGCTGCGAGGAAAAGTGAGGAAAGGGCTTGTTAGAGAAATAGAGATTGAGTGCCATAGTGATGTGAGAATCACAAATAAGAAAGGGTGGGAAACAATACCCGAAGAAACAAGCTTCTTGTGAACTGAGAGGTGTCTCACCATTGGAACACATTTGAGTGATGTGTTTGTTGTTTGTGTTTGTCTCAATCCTTGTTTTGAGTCGTTTCGAGTGTCAATAGATATGTTTAGGTTAATTTACCTTCATTTTCTCTTTGTTGAGTCGTGGTGTACTATAGTCAATCGTAGGCTCAATACCCATTTAAGAACTCATTTCTCAATTTCAATTTCAAAAATAAATCATTTTGTGCTCAGAGTGCTGTGACATTCTCCACATTTGTACAAAACAGGATTCTTTCTTTCATAAACTGCAGGATTCAACCCAGGTCATGTGAGAACAATAGAACAAGGACCTATCTGAAGCTACGTAGGTTCCGGATTGCAAAGCAAAAGAAAAGAGGAAAAATCGGAGCATCTGAGTTTGTTTCAACTTCAGAAAATTTTGAGATTGCATTCTGGATGTACCTCCTCAGGCCTTGTCAATGCTCCGAAGTATGAGTGTACCTCTACCTCAAGCTTAAGCTCAAGCTTGCTTCAAGCCAGAATGGCGATCCAAAATGCTGTCCCTGAGCACCATTTCCCTGCCAAGGACGTCTTGGCTGTGTTTTGCAATGAGTTCCTAGGAGACCAACTGCGATGGTGGAAACTAGAGTTCAAATGGCAATGCCTAGAACACAAAGGTTTGGAATTTTCAAGACAAAAGTCTGGTTTAAATACCTAGGGGTGTATCCTCGGCTTGAAATCTGTATGGCAACCCCATAGATTGAGATAGCATGTATGCACCTCAATTCTGGATACTGAACCAACCTAGTCTGTCACCTTGTTGGAGAATAGGGAAAGCTGCGAATATGATCAGCGACATCCATCACGTCTACGTGCAGATGCTACCTCGTGTCAGCATTTCAGGACCTTTGTACTGTGAGTTGAAGGTAAGAGTTCTAAGAACACAAGAGGGAGATTCCGATCAGAGTAGCGGTTCATTGCCACTCACCCCATGAGGTGCTCTCTAAAGCGCCGCTTTGTTTGCTTATTGCATTTTCTAAACATCATGCACTACATTGCTTGTAACATGTATCTATCATCGCACTTCTTGCAGTTCTTTGCATTTTGTGTTATCTTGTATCAATTATCCTTTTTTGCTGAGCAGCGTTTATGATCGTTGTCCCTTAGGACTTTTCTTTGGACCGTTTTTTTTCTCACACGATGTTAGCGTTTTGGAATTTATCTTAGGATGCGTGGAATGCGCCCCTGAGGGTTTTTCGTAGGACCTCTTCTCACGATTTTAGCGTGGTTTGAGTGTTCCTTTCCTCACACGATGTCAGCGTGTTTGGAATTTATCTCAAGACGCGTGGAATGCGCCCTTGAGTAGTTTTCTTAGGACCACTTCTCACGATTTCAGCATGGTTTGAGTGTTCTTTTCCTCACACGATTTCAGCGTGTTTGGAATTTATCTCAGGACGCGTGGAATGCGCCCCTGAGTAGTTTTTCTTAAAGATCTTCTCACGATTTCAGCGTGGTTTGAGTGTTCTTTTCCGCACATGATTTCAGTGTGTTTACAATTTATCTCAGGATGCGTGGAACGCACCCTTGAGGGTTTTTCGTAGGACCTCTTCTCATGATTTCAGTGTGGTTTGAGTGTTTCTTTCATCACACGATTTCAGTGTGTTTGGAATTTATCTTAGGATGCATGGAATGCGCCCCTGAGGGCTTTCTTAGGACCTTTCCTCACATGATTTCAGTGTGTTTAGGATTTTTCTCAGAACCTCTTCTCACGGTTTTAGCGTGATCAGAGTATCTCAGGATGCGTGACGCACAAGCCTGGACGTGTTTTAACTTGGGACGCATGAACCACGAACTCGAGCAGTTTTTCTTCTCTTGTCACGATTTCAGCGTGAGTAGAGTTTCTAGTTTACCCTGAGCAGTGTTTTCTTTCCTCGTCCTGTGTTTTGGCATGGTTGGAGTTTTGTTTTATAGCTTTTTGCATGAAAGCTTGAAGCTGCTCATTCATATGTTGTTATGTTGCTTATTGCATCTGTTATTTCTTATTGCATCATCTCTTATGATCATAAGATTTCAAAATAGTCGGCTTCACGTAGCGTGTAAGTCCAACTTTCAAAATCGCATTGTGCATATCATTTTGCATCCTGCTCCTGAACTATGCTAGTTTGATTCCTTGTAAAGGGATACGTAGGCAACCCTCGGGTTCAACCCATTGCATCTGCATTTTGTATGTTTGCCCAAGTCTTACGGCCTTGTCAAAATGGGTCGTCTTCAAGCTTTGACATTCACTTACGTCATTTCATGACTTCGAGCTCTGTCAAAGAGGGGAAACTGTAGACACCTCATTTTTTACCGCCCTTAAGACTTTGGTGCCTCAGGTTGGTCACTCAATGATTTAAGTTATGCTATGAAAATGTTCGATTTCTTTAGCAAGGAGAGCTTCCAAATCTAAACCTTACACCCCATTTTTGACCAAAATTATTTTAGACCTTGAAACCCTCTCTTTCAAAATATTTTTGAAAATGTTTCTACGATGTTCCAAGGCTCGCATTTCGTTTAATGTTGCGTTTTTCGGTAAACCGAGCAAGGACAAAGTGGAAATAAATGGAAGAGAGGTGAACTCTTTGAAAAATATTTCCAAACATCTTATTTATAGGTTTGGAGTTGAAGAAAATAGGAGAGGAGGGAAGAAAACTAGTTTGGGAGAAGTTAGGCATGAATTCGGTTAGGATAAAACTGAGTAGCCTTCACTAAAATAGGAATATTTATTTGTACACTTAGAATTTAGATATGAGGCAACCTGTATTGGAAATTAGACTTCCGGGGCTTCAATTTAGACTCAAAAATGACTTGTAAAGGAGTTCAGATGAGGGAGTTATGCCTGTTTGAAATCGGGCCAAAAAACAGATTTTGTGGCCGGCCACAAATAGTGGCCTGCTAGCCATTGGTGAAAATTTTGACCTCTTTTTGAGTTGATTGACCTACTTTTGGGGGGGGGGGGGGGGTGGGGGGCGTCCACCAATGTATTTTCCGTCCACCAGTGATGGCCGGCCGGCCACTGGTGCAAAAAATCAGATATTTTCATGCCAACTGTTGCCAGCTGTTTCTAGATTGCTCCACCTGTCCCTATATAGATATTTCGACCTGAAGCTCATATATTGCTATATATAGAGGACCTTCTCTACTGTTTTCAAGGTTAGAAAAAGTTTTGGGAGTCTCTCTCTCTCTAAATCTCTCTGTCTCTAGATTTCTCTCTCTCTCTTGCAATTTTGTATACATTTGCTCACAAATCCTATACTTTTGCATACACTCCCTTGACCAAAGTTGCTTCTCTTTGGGCTGAGGTTACTTGAGACCCTCTTTGAGCTTTGGAAGGTGGTTGTGGCTTGCTTTGTTGCCTAATTTATGCCTTGGCTTAAAGAGGTATAACACCTGCTTTGTTAGCTTGTTTTACATACTTGCTTTGCCATCTTCTTCTACTATTTTTTTGAACTGTAAAAAACTCTATTTTTGTGTCCTAAAGGTGGTGGTTTGAGGTCATTTTTAGTTAGGGGGTGGTTCACCCTACTTACTCCTTTGTTTGTAAAGCTTTTGTACCTTTGTTCACCACTTTCAAACCAAATTTTTTGGGCCTTTTAACCATTGAATTTCAGAGGTTTTTCAATGGCAAAAAACTCATTTTGAAGTTAAAATTTCGAGGGGTTAGCCTCCCCTCCTTGTGTCATGTTTGCATGCTTAGTTAGCTTTATATGTTAGCATGTTTTTCTAGCTTAACTTAGCTCAAGTCCAGCATGTTTTAGCCTGTGAAATAGCCTGCTTTAGCTCTGTTTTGGACTGGTAGTTCATCTGAGTCTTGTTTTGCATAATTGTAGTGTAATAGTCTTCACAAGTTGGTGTTTTAGGGTCTTAGACACCTCTTGTTTGATAGCATCTTTTGGTGTTATTTTTCACTCCATTTCAACACTATAATCTCTGCAGCCTCCCTCTTTGCTTCACTCTTTCATTTGCTTTTGAGGGTTGTTTCAAGCTTGGGATCCTTTAAGCTTGAGATTGAGGTTATGCTTAATGGTTTAATCCTCTTTGAGTGTTCATTATCAACGGCATGATCTCTCTCTTGCCTTACATTATCCCTTGGTTGACACTTCTTTCATGTTAGAGGCCACTTACCAATGGACAAATTGATTAAATAATGATTTGGTAACTAAAATGTGTAAACAAAATTGGCAAGTAAAAGTGGCAAGATAAGCATTTCTTTGTGTTGCATTGCATGTGTTCAAATCGGTGGTTAATTTGAACACAAGGAAAATGGGACATTTCATACTCAAAAGTGATGAAATGTGCCACTTTCCTAGGTCTTCGTTGCCCTTGATCATGTGTGATGGGGTGATGGCATTTGAGTCTTGTTTTTCATTCATTGAACTTGTACAAATTGGTCCCTTAGCCATCATGCATGGAAATTGCTTGATTGATGGTTTGAAGGCCAAATGTATCACTCCTTTGAGCTTGTTTTGATGATAAGGAGAGGTACACAGTACATACAACCTATGAGAATACCCTCTTTTTACCCTGTTTGCTCTTTATTGCAGCATGAGATTGTGCATCACCAGTGGTCGGCCGGCCACTGTTACTGGTTGGCAGGCCATCACTGTTAGACGACAACCCCTCAATGGTGGTCGGCCGCCTACCACTTCTGGCCTACCGGCCACTAATGAATTTTGAGTAGTGTGCTTGTAAGGCATGGCAGAGTTGATCTGGAGAAGGAAATGGTGCACGGGTTGTGCAAACAGAAGTATCTGGGGGCAAACAGAGGATGTTCTTTGGGTGGAAAGGTTGTGCAAACAGAAGTATCTGGGGGCAAACAGAGGATGTTCTTTGGGTGGAAACTGAGCACGATTTGCACCCAAGGATGAATTTTTGCATTTTTTATTCTAAAATCGATTTTCCAAAATGATTGACCGGATTTAAACTCTTTGGTGTTTATCAGTTTCACATTGTACTTGTGAGATTAGATTCAGAACCGCAGGAATTCGAATTGTAGGGCCTTCTTTTCAAACCTTTTGAAGGGGGGGCACGAAAAAGGCGAGCTACAGGTGGGTTTGGGAGTATTTTGAAACACAAACCTATGGTTTGGGTAAAATGTGAAAGAGGGGTTTTTGGTAGAAATGAAACAATTGATTATGGGGTTTGAAAATAAAATCTTGTTGTTTCAAAATTGTTGATTTTGGTGCTCAGTTGAGATTTCGGAAAAATGAGAAATTTTCCCTAAAATGAATATTATATTTGTTTTGTGTAAATAAATGAGATTGATGTTGTGAACATGAAATTGGACAAATATAGAAACAAAAGGTGAAATGAAATTGATGATGTGTCTCATCTTTGGAAACTTGGAATATATATATCTGTTTAGAAATATCTGTATTGGTCTATTGGTGGAGGATAGCTTTGATTGTTGTAGAGATTACATGTGGATTAGGAAAATTGAAAATATCCCATGGCTGATTATCATTGAATCTTATTATGTTGTAAGTACATTGTATATGTATGTTTATTTGGGAGTGGAAAGGGGGATGTACTCCATGTGTAATTATGTGTTTTTTTTTTGCATATGTATGTTTGTTTTGGAAGGAGAAAGGGGATGGACTCCATTATAATTAAGTTGGCCGGAGTGTCTTCGGTGAAAGTCCTGAAATCTATACATGGGTGTCGATCCCGCGGATGAAATATCTGTAAAATGGCAAGTTGGAAGTGTTATGCATTGAGTGTGAAATTTGTTGAACCATTGAGTTGTAATCTCATTTGGATTAGTGAAAAGTAACGAAATTGGCTCATGTACTGAGATGAAATGGAAGAGAATGAAATGGAATGTAGAATTGGAAATTCATGAATGTGTACAAGGGTATGAATGTTATTTCCCAGACGTTGTTTATGCATACTATACTTATATCTTTGTTAAATCTCATATACTGTGTTAGATTATCTTTACTGGGCTGTGGCTCACTCTATTTGGGAAAACATTTTTAGGTAATGATGGCATGCCTCCACCAAGGCAATAACATCGGAGGATTATTTGGGAAGCAAGAGGGCTTCTCATTTTGTTTCACATTTTGTATAGCCTAGGGCTTTAATTGTAAGGGGCTAGTCCCATTTTTGTTGTAACCAAGTTAAGACTTGGAATGGTGTAAGCCCGAAGGACATTTATTTATGTTAAACTCTCTTGTAATATTTACTTTGTATAATGAGAGAACTGTTTACTCTAATGTATGTTGCCCCCTTTATATACGCTTATGGGTTATATTTATGGTTATATTTTGAGGGCGTTACAACTTGGTATCAGAGCGTACTGGGTTTGAATATTTTCGGTACGTGGGAAGTGGTTAGTACCACAATGGGTTTGTCTTGCTTGTTAGAGACTTAAAATATAGACGATGTGTGCTTATATGATAACATGATTATGTGATTATATGGGTATGAGATTTAGTTTCTAGGATACTGATCGAGTCCACAGGTTCCTGGGAGTCCTGTTGGAAAGGCACTTGATCACTGCCGTTTCTAACTGGAACTCTAGCAATGCCGCGGGACGGTCATTATCCGGAAATGAAATTTGTAGATGTTTACGTGATTACGTGCTTATGTGGAGTGATTTACTATTTTCCACCGTATTAGGATGCGAGTGAACTAGCTTCGGCACATTTGTGAAAGTGCTAATTTCTTTTGTTACCTCCATTAAGATGTCAGAACGTGGACGTGGTGGTGGTAGGCATGGTAGGCGAGAGATGCCTATACCGGATGAAATTTCGACACAGGAGGAGGGTGTTGGTCAGGCCAACATGGCCGAGCCAGTAGGTCAACAGGCCATGAGTGCCTTAGCTCGTGAAATGGTCGTAGCATTGAGGGAATCCATGGACATTCTCAAGGCTGAGAACCAAGTCTAGGCTCAAGTAGCTGAAGCAGGGCCATCTTTCTTGAAAAGAGAGTTCTTTCGGTCGAATTCGGATGAGTTTTTGGGTGATCCCAAGGAGCCACTGAAGGCTGACGAGTGGCTAGAGCAGATAACGAAGATGTTTGAGATGCTCGGCATCAAAGACAGAGGTTTGAGGGTGACCTTAGCGTCTTTCCAGTTGAAGGGAGACGTAGGTCAGTGGTGGAAGTATGCACGGGGACACATTGGAGGAACTTGGGAGGCCTTCGTTGATGCTTTCCAGGAGAAGTTTTTACCTCCTACAATTAGAGAGAAGTTGAGGGATCAGTTTTGTCAGCTCAAACAGTTGAATACACCAGTCGCCGAGTTTGAGGCTATCTTCACCAGTTTGTCGAGGTTTGCACCAAAGTTAGTGGCGACTGAAGAGTGCCGGTGCCTAGAGTTTGAGAAGAAGTTGAGGACCAGACTCATGTTTAGAGTGGCTGGATCCATAATTAGGGACTATGGGCGCCTTGTGGAGGCTGCAGCCTATCTCGAGACCATTATGCAAGCTGAGGAGGAGAGAAAGAGGAGCTCCAGGAGAAGTCAAGATAGTCAGGGGGACAGTAAGAGGCAGAGGTGTTCTAACACTCAGTAGTCCCAAGGAGTGCATTCGAGGTCAACCTTTCTAGTGCCGAGTTCGAGTCCTAGAAGAGGTGGTCAGGGAGATATGACTTGTTTCAAGTGTGGTCAGCTGGGCCACAAATCTCCAGGTTGCCCGTATAGAGGAGAAGGGCAGTGAGCAGCTTCATCTTTGACTCTTTCTCGGGCCAGAGTTAGGGTAGAGGGTAGCTGCCCACTTGCTATCAGTGTGGTCAGGCTGGGCACTTGAAGAGATTTTGCCCATAATTGAGTGACACACTTGGTGCATCTGGTTCAAGGTAGACACAGAGTCACCAGCCAGCGTAGTCAGCACAGGTCTCGAGGGCCAATTAGCAAGCCTCTTCGGCTCAATCTGTGCAGCAGGCTTATGCTTTGAGGGGTGGGGAAGTAGATTAGAGACCTACAGGGCGTGTGTATGCTATTACCGTGCCAGATCTTGTACCGGCTCCATCTGTCGTGAGAGGTACCATTTTGTTTTGTAATTCAGTTACTAGTATATTGATTGATATGGGTGCATCCTATTTATTTATTTCGTCTGCATTTGCATCGGTTTTGGGGTTAGAGTTGGCTCAGTTAGCATCTCCCATTTGTGTGGTGTCGCCAATTGGTGGTGAAGTTATTTTGAAATAGGGGTGTCGGGGTTGTGACATAGAGGTCACCAGTCGTCGACTTCCATTTGCATTTGTTTTGCTTGATATGACTAGTTTTGATGTTATCTTGGGTATGGACTGGTTATCATCATACCAGACTGTTATATATTGTTACCGTCAGAGGGTTACTATATATACCTTGAGCGGTGATTGTTTTTATTTCTTGGGGGACCGGGTGGATAGAGTCTTATAATCGATGTATAATCCATGCGGACGGAATAAACTTAGTTGTCTTCTTGTTTGCTTTCAGAGTAGTGAGTGTGATGAAGGCCGGGTTGAGTTGTCAAGGGTCGTATTTGAATACCCCGATGTTTTTTCCGAGGACCTTACTAGTTTACCACCTCACGGAGAGATGAAGTTCTCTATTGATTTAGAGCCTGGCATGACACCGATTTCTATGGCACCGTACTGATTTGCACCCGCTGAGTTGAGTGAATTGAAGATTCAACTCCAGGAATTGTTAGATAAGGGTTTTATCTGCCCTAGTACTTCACCTTGGGGTGCACCGACTCTCTTTGCAAAAAAGAAAGATGGAGCGGTACGACTTTGTATTGATTATAGAAAATTGAATCGGGTTACTGTTAAGAATAAGTACCCAATGCCTCATATAGATGATCTGTTTGATCAGTTGAAAAGATCTTGTTGTTTCTCTAAGATAGACTTGAGGTCGGGTTACCATCAGTTGAGGGCAAGGGAGGAGGATATCTCGAAGACCGCATTCCGTACACGGTATGGCCATTATGAGTTTCTGGTGATGCCTTTGGGCTAACCAATGCCCCAGCCGTATTTATGGATTTGATGAACCGAATCTTCCGAGAGTTCTTAGACCGTTTTGTGGTCATTTTTTGTGGTTGACATTTTGATTTACTCATCTTTTGAGGAAGAGCACGAGGAACACTTACGGGTAGTGTTTAAGTTGCTTAGAGTTCATAAGCTATATGCTAAGTTTGGGAAGTGTGAATTTTGATTAAGAGAGGTAAAATTCTTAGGCCATGTGGTATCTGGGGAAGGGGTGATTGTAGATTCATCCAAGATAGAGACAGTGCAAGATTGGGCACAACCTAAGAATGTTTTTGAGATCCGTAGTTTCTTGGGGTTGGCCGGGTATTACCGTCAGTTTGTGAAGGACTTTTCTAGACTAGCCTCACCTTTGAGTAGACTGACGAGAAAAGGAGTTAAATTTGTGTGGAATGAGACTTGTGAGAAGTCGTTCCAAGAGCTTAAGGTTAGGCTTACCACTACTCCAGTCTTGATTATTCCGGAAAGGGGTTTGGGCTATTCAATTTATTGTGATGCTTCACGGGAAGGTTTGGGCTGTGTATTGATGCAAGAGGGAAAACTAGTAGCCTATGGCTCGCCGTAGTTGAAAACACATGAGAGAAATTACCCTACTCATGACTTAGATTTAGCAGCAGTGATCTTTGCCTTAAAGATTTGGAGGCATTATTTGTATGGTGAGAAATTCGAAGTATTTTCTAATCACAAGAGTCTGAAGTATTTGCTTACTTAGAAAAACTTAAATCTGAGGCAGAGGAGGTGGATGGAGTTCATAAAGGATTATGATTTTGAGTTGTATTATCATCCGGGGAAGGCCAATGTTGTGGTCGATGCCTTGAGTAGGAAATCTGTTAGTAATGTGGCTTGTATCGCCATTTGGGAATGGGAAATATTGGGTGCTCTTGGGGAGTTTGACCTACACCTGAGTGAGTCCATTGAGTCTGCGGCTTGGTTCTCAGTAGTCGCACAACCTACGCTTATGAACTGAGTGTTAGAAGTGCAAAAGGGTGACCTTGAGGTAGAATTCCTCTGAGAAAAGATTTCCAGTGGGCAGGTAAAGAAGGGTTTGAATGTGTACCCCGACCTGAGTGTGAGGTACCGTGACCATTTGTTTGTGCCGGAGTCTTGCCGAGAGGAAGTACTCTGAGAGTTTTACCATTTAGGCCTTGCGGTGCATCTGGGAGGCACAAAGATGTATCATGACCTGAGTCGTCAATTTTGGTGGAGAGGTATAAAGAAGAATGTAGCCGTGCTTGTGTCGAAATGCCTTACTTGTCAGCAAGTGAGGGCCGAACACCAGAGGCCAACGGGTTTGTTGCAACCCTTGCCTATAGCCGAGTGGAAGTGGGAGCATATCACGATGGATTTTGTTATGGGCCTTCTGAGGACTCAACGAGGTAGTGATGCCATTTGGGTGGTAGTTGACCAGTTAACCATGTCGGCGCATTTTATTCCTATGCGCGTAAGTGATTTGGTAGACTATCTTGCCGACTTGTATATTAGGAACATAATGAAATTGCACATGGTCCCTGTGACGATTGTTTTAGATAGAGATTCGTATTTCACGGCTCGGTTGTGGCAGAGCTTGTAAAGTGCCTTGGGCACTAGATTGACGTTTAGCACTGCTTACCATCCTCAGACTGACGGGCAGTTCGAGTGTACTATTCAGATCCTTGAGGATATGCTTCGAGGCTGTGTCCTCGACTTCAAGGGTTCGTGGGAGAGGCACCTGCCCTTAGTAGAGTTTGCCTATAACAACAGTTTCCAGTCGAGTATCGATATGGCACCATTTGAGGCCTTGTATAGCCGACCGTGTAGATCTCCAGTGTGTTGGGCTGAGGTGGGTGATGCACCTTTGTTGGGTCCAGAGTTAGCAAAAACTCCTTAGTATACCTTTCCAAACGTAATACTTCAATATAGCACTCTCAAAAAATTCCTTAGTGTAACACACAAAGAAAAACTCTTTGGTGTACTTTTTTTAAACTTAACGCTCCAATGTAATCAAAAAAATAAAAAAATAAAAAATAAAAAAACTTCTTATTATACTTTTCATAAACGGAACACTCCAATGTAACACTAAAAAAAAATGTAAGATTCTTCAAACTATTTCAAAAGGAGTACAAATATTCCTTAGTAAGTTTTAGGCAAATGTATAATTTCAAACTATGAGTATTACAGAAAAAGTACAATAAGGAGTTTTCTTAGCATTTTTGTGTGTTACATTGGAGTATTACGTTTGGAATTACATTGATTGGAGTGTTATGTTTGGGAAAAGTACACTAAGGAATTTTTGTGTGTGTGTGTGTGTGTTACATTAGAGCGTTATGTTTGGGAAAAGTACACCAAAGAGTTTTTTTTGAGTGTTACGTTATTACTGTCACGAACCAAACCCGCCCCTATAGGTTTAGCATCGTAACCGGCCACTAATTCAAGATTACCAAAGGCTTTCCTGTACAAAACAAAACAATCGGGGCTAGCAGAGGCATATAACAAAAAGACAACAAATAGTCCATTGAGCTGTGTAACTATATGCACAAATTTAGATGTATATAAACATTAATTTACCCATTGTACAATGCATACTTCTTGTACAAATCAATTACATACATATCCACATATGCCAAACTATCAACATCGTGATCAAAACAAGACATTAGCCTACTAGACCTAGCCTTGACTCGGAGGCACCAAAAACTCAATAGGCTTCAAGCAGTGGCTCGTCTAACGGTATTCATCTAGGCTTGATCCTCATGTCTTCCACCTACACATATAGATACAAATAGTGAGCTATAGCCCAGTGAATAACATTAAAGTAAAGAGGTTAGTGAACGAATTCCAAATATATCATGTTCGTAAAACAAATCATTGCATAATCATTCTCATATCAGAACATAATAATCGTACATTCAACAGAACTGAACATATCATCTTCCGACTAGAGTAATCAATTTCGGATACCGATTAAACATATCACCACTTTGTCAAGTGGCTAACCAGATCTCGTAATAACATATATGTCATGGACCCGTATTAACATGTTGTCCCCCCATGACTTGGGACCATTCTTTGGATGCCATAATAGATTCATAAATAGGACATTCGTTCACATTAACAAAATTACATTTCAGAAATCATAATCATCGTATAACATTTCAAATATAAATCATATGAACATATTTTTACAATAACATTACTCACAGTGTTTGGTCAGATGATACACCTCAACAGGTCAACCTACAACAACATATACAAGCACAACACATTTGATTTATTAATCAAGTCTTAAACTTATTCCAAACGTTTGTCACGTGTTCATTAAACCATTTCTATTTGTTCCATAAATTATTTCTTGTTCATGGTATGCAAATGAGTGTAGAATGTCAATTTACATTATACGAATGAAGGCCCATGCATCAGAAAAATGAAGAGAAAACAAAACGGTACATTGTCTTGAAAATCGCACGTGCGGAACCATCACTACATGTGCGGGTTGTATATGCAATTAAAGCAGAATTGAAAGTGAAACAGGGGAAGGTGTTCTGCACGTGTGGGGCTCCATGCCGCACGTGCGGTTCTGGGTTCAAAACAATTCGTAAATTGATTTAAGTTTGGAACTCAATGTCTTCAAATTCAAGCATTTCAACCCAAAACCTCTTAAAAACAACCATGAATCAAAACATAGCCTTAAAACAAATCCCAAATGGCTAAAAATCTTGAGTTAAATATAGAAATCATAAATATGCTTTTTATGAGTTTCAACTTCAAAATTCATGGATATTTCTCTTCAAATCTCAAGAGCCATATGCATGAAATCAAGTATATGAACAAGTCTTTTATGAATTGATGCCATGCATATTGACTTCCTACTCAATTTCACCAATTCTCAAGTTAACATAAACATGTAATTTCATAACTCTTTATTTTCATGATCTTGACTTCAAAACTCATGAACATGTAAGGATTAAACTCAAAAACAAGAATTCCACAACAATTAAATACATGCTGTAGACACCCCATTTTTGATCGTCCTCAAGACTTGGACGTCATCGTTTGAACACTCGATGATCATCCATGCTCGTGTTCATTTTGAGTTCCCGGAGGTCTCGGCCGTGCGCCTTGCCTCAAGATATCTCAACTTGATTGTTTTGTGCTTGGTTGTGGACCATGCACTTGTGTTTTTCCTTTTGAGGGAAGATGGTGGCTTGTTGGCCATTTCCTCAACCCATCAGCCAAGGCATGAGGCCATCGGCCCCTTTTTCTTGCCATCGGCCAAAGGTGTTGGCCGATCGGCATTATTTTTGGTCGGTTGGACACCTTTGTTGGTCAATCGGCCATATTTTCTGGCTGAACCCTTTCCATCTTCTTTTGGCAGATACTTTGTGCTAGCTGGCATAGCTGGCACGCACAATTCCCCCCTCCATACACGTGTATGGAGGGATTTGAGCCTTGCTTAGCTTCTCCAAGAAGCTTTGCAAATTGGATTTCTATAAGAGGGGAGGCCCTCCTCCCTTCTCAGGGGTTTAGCAAAAATAGATATTGAGTTCATATATCCCTCTCTCTATATCTCTCTCTCTACATTTATGTGTGTATTTGTGACCAAAAGTGTGTTTTTGTTCATATTTTTGCACTAAGGCACCTAGTAATACACCATCCTTGAGTTGCTGAGGTGCTAAGGAGTTGGTTTGGAGTTCTTGGGCTGTTTTTGATCCAAGAAGATTGCTGGAGTTGTGTTCTTGAAGTTGTTCTTCAAGGGTGAGTTAACTTACTTTAGATACCCCATTTTGGCTTAAGCTTTTAGCCTTTCTTACTTATTGTTTTAAGCTTAGATTATAACTAATAAAATTTCTATTTTTACTTGCTTTAGACCTTTGTTTAAGGTCTCTTCTTGGTTTGGGGTTGTTTACCCCTTCCAAGGCCTTGTTTTAGGCCATCCCTTTTGGCCCTTGCTTTAAGCTTTGCATGGCCTCTATACCACTGAAATCCAGAGGATTTTCAGTGGTGGAGAGGTGGTTTTGGTGTCCTAAATAGGAAAGGGTCATCCCCTCTCTTTGTTGTCTTGAATGCTAGCATAAGTGGCTTATGTTGGTGGCATGTGTCCTTAGCTTGTTTTAGCTTCATTTCAGCAAGTATTTGGTGTTGTTTTTCCATGATTTACCTTTGTTTAAAGTTGGTTTAGTGGTCTCTTGCACCATGTACTTGCCTTGCAATCCCATCATTTGCCATAACATGTATCTAGCATTTAGACTACCACGCTTGCATGTTTTGGCTTAACTCCATGAATATTTTAGCCTTGTTTTACCGTGCTAAAGCTCTGTTTTTCATTGTTTTGGTCATGCTTGCATTGTTTTGTATAGCTACCGTGCAATCTAGCTTGTTAAGCTTTGTGCATCAAGTCACTAGCATGCATTGCTTGGACCCTTTTCATGATTTGGCATCATCTCATATGAGATTTCAGTCCATGTAATGTGGCCATGCATTCACATTTGTGACATTTTCCATTTATTGGAAGGTTGGTGTTTCATGCCTCAAGAATGTGTCATTGTGTTTGCCATCATGCTTAGGCCTTTGGGATGCCATCTAAGTGGGTTTTTGGGCTCATTCTAACATGCCATAACTTTGATTTTGGTTGCTTAAATCATACCATTTTTTATTTTGATAGGTGTAGTGTAACACCTCTTTTGTAGCTTTGCATGCCTCATGTTTTTGGTGTTGTGTTCTAGCATGTTTTGGCCTCATTCCTCGCATGTTTTAGGCTCATTTGGACCTGTCTTAGGACTGTTTTAGGTCCTATTGGCCATTTGGGGCTTGCTTTGTATAGGCATGGTTTGAACCCTTTGGCTAGCTTCAAGCTTTAAGCTTTCTTGCATGTTTTGTTTGCCTTGTTTGATTGTTTTGGAACCTTTCCTAACATGATTTCAGAGCTTAACATATTTGTCACGTGTCTATATTTGTCTCTTTTAAGTGTGCTTAAGAGTTATGTCTTCATACCTAGGTGATAGGCCAATTAGCATGCGTGTTTGTATATGCTTTTGTCCCTCATTTCTTAGCATTTTGGCCACTGATTTGGGCCTATTTGAGAGCTGTCCATTTTGGTTTGAGTCCATTCTTTGCATGTTGTTGCATGTTGGCCTCGCATGTTGTTGCATACTTGGCCTATTGCATGTTGTCGCATGCTTGAGTTATATTGCATTTGGCATGCCTTTTGTTAAGTTGCTTTGCGTGTTTGCATGCTAGTCCTATTGCATGTCGTTGCATGCTTATCATTAGTATTGCTGTTGCATGCCTATTGCATTGTAATGCTTGCATGGTTATGCTACTTTGTTGAGATCGTCATGCATGTATTACATTGGTTTAAATATACTTGTCCCCTTACATGTTGTCACATGTTTGCCTCACATGTTGTTGCATGTTTGTCATTGGCATTGTTGTTACATGCCTTGCTTGTTTCCTTGTTTAGATTGTATGCCTATTGCACATTGCTTGTTTGCATGATCATGTGGCATTAGCTTACTTGCATGCCTAGGTTGCATAGCATTAAGCATGCATCCCTTGCCTCTTGATTAAGCATGATAGAGGTTGGGGCCCCTTATGTGTTTTGGTGTGCATTTCATTTGATATTAATTGCACATTCGACTCCTTTGGCCATCATGCATTGAAATGCGTGATTAATGGTCCGAGGGTCGAGAACCATACTCCCTTGAGCTCATGACATGATAGGGAGGGTAGTCGTCCATACATTGTCTTGTAAATGCATTACCATGCTTTGTTTGTCCTCTGCTGCAGCAAAACAACATTTTGTAGGAAGAGATGGCCGGTCGGCCATCTTCAGTGCCGGCCGGCTACAAATTGTTGGCCGAGAGCCCCATTATTGGTCGATGACCAGTTCCCCTTGGCCGATGGCCTTTCTACTTGGCCGATGGCCTCTCACAGCACCGAGAAGGTGATTTAGAAGCATCCTTGAGACTTGTGCATTTTTCAGAGGTGTAGAGCAGTGTAACCAGAGGCAACCTGAGCATGGCGATAGATTTCTGAGCAGAGCCGAGCATGCATGCATTTGTCCCTCTTCCCGAGGCCTCTTTACTGCTTTAGTAGCTTAATTAATTTGTTTAATTAGTTAAGTGTTGTGTAATAATTAATTAGCTAGTTAGTTAGTTAATTAGTCAATTTGTATTATTTATTCGGACCCTCCGTCGCGAGGGCGAATTTTGTAATAAATGTGCGTGAGTGTGTGAATGTCTTCCAACCCCACGTCTTTCTCTCTTTTACTTAACCGCTTATGATGGTTAGTTTTAAGGCATGTTTCAATTAGCATACTTATGCTTCGCATGTTTGCATTCATTCATTTGTATTGCATGCACCGGGCTCGGCGCATCATACTAACTGCACTGTATTTCAATACCGATTTGAATACATGTATCGAGTGTTGCATCTATATGTCATTTTAGAATAGCCGAGCCTACTTCTAATTGCATTTTGCATGTGTTGCATTAGTCATTTTAACATGAATTAGGATCATGCATTGATAATAACTAGTTTCTTATTTTGGCTCGGAGTACACTGTAAGTGTTTATGCTTTAATATCTTGCATGTATGTGAGTGTTAACATGAAAGCATGCTTGCCATGAGGCTATTTGCTTATGTGATTGTAGACACCCCATTTTTGACCGCCCTTAAGACTTGGGCACTACTGATGGTTAGATGAATGAAAGAGAGATGAAATCTTTGAAAAATCTTTCAAAACAATTTTTTTAGGTGTTTAGAGTTGAAGAAAAGAGGAAAGGAGAGGAGAAAACTAGTTTGGGAGAAGTTCGGCATGAATCCGGGTAGAAGCGAGTCGAGCAGCCCTCGCTGAATCGGGCTTATCTGTCTGTACACTTGGAGTTTAGCTATGGGGCCACCACCATCGGAAAGATTACTTCCGGGAGTTCATTTTTCACTCAAGAATCTCCTAGAGCCAAGTCCGGGTGGGGGAGATATGATCAGTTGAAGTCGGGCATCATCCCGGTTGGATCGAATCTGCGCGGCTTCACGAAAAAGGGCATAACTTTTTGCACAGAAGGAATTTTAATGCAAGGTTTGCGCCATTGGAAAGCTAACTTCCGGGGCTTCAATTTGGACACCAACCGGCACTTTTTTGACCTCACCGACCACACACCGGTACTATATTTGTGCCGACCGGCAATTTATTGTGCCGACCGGCACTTTATTTGGGCCGACACCAAATTTTCTGGGTTGTGCACCATTTGCACTCTCCAAGCCTGGTGCATCCCAGCTGTGCCAGTTGGAATGCACCAGCACACTCCCCCGTGCATATATGTTGCTATTTTGACCCTTGACCACCTTTGGACCCCTCTTTTGCACCCTTTGCTCAAGGCTTCTTGAGGAAGCCTTGACCCCTTATCTTGGCTTCCTCAAGAAGCCTACCAGCTGTCCAAGCTTCTCCAATAAGCCTTGAACCCCTTTGACCCCTTTCCCTTTACTTAGCTTGTAAGTTAAGTGCTTTCCTTGCCTTATATAAGCACCATTCCTCTCCCTTTGTCTAGGTTGGATTTTTGGAACAAAAAAACCAGAGATATATAGATATATCGGATATATACATACATATACCCGTCACTCTCACTATATCTCTCCCATTCAACCATCAAACACCCTTGTTCTTGGGCCATTTCTTCATCAACTCATAGCACAAGGCTCCAACGCCCATTCCAGCAGCTTGAGGCTGTTCTCCAGAGCTTAGGAGCACCAAACTTTGGTCCAAGAGGTGCTGGTTCATTGGTCTACAAAGGTGAGTCCTCTTCTCCCCTTTTCTAGCCTATTCTTGCATCATATCTAAGCCATAGTTTCTTGCATCTTTGGGCTCCGACCCAAACTGTAAATCATCATATTTTGAGGTCCTCTTCATGTTTGATTGAGGACCTCTTGCTGTTTGAGGACAGTAGCTTGCACTTGCTTCAATATCCTCCTTGAATGCCATAATCTTGCATAGAATTTTTGGCTTGTGTGTGGTCTGTTTAGAGCCTGATGTAAACTGAAAATAGGCTTATTTTGAGCCCCTCTTCAACATTGAAGAAGGGCTCAACACTATTTGGGACCTCCATGTTATACTTCCCTTTATATCTCTTTTTGGTCCCATTTTTGTATGTCTTGGCAGCCCCTGATGTTTGCTGTTTTTGTGGCTTTGTCCGAACTTAAAGTGGCCATATTTTGACCCCCTTGTCATGTTTCATTAAGGGTCTTTGGCTATTTGATGAATATTTTGTGTACTTCATGTTATAGCCCTCTTGTGGCCTTAATCTTGCATAAATTGTTTGCCATGCTTGTATCTGTTTTCGAGCCTTGTCATCTACTGAAAAACATCATATTTTTGGTCCCTCTTCAGTGTTGTAGAAGGGTATTTTTCTGTTTGGGTTTTTCATCTACCACTTGCTTCATTACCTCATGTTTAGGGCCATTTTTGCATGCCATTGTTGCCCTATCTTTGATTGTTGTTTGGCCATGACTTGTACTATAAAAATGCTTATTTTGAAGCTGTCTTGCTTCTGTCTTCATGCTCCATGTCCATATTGTGCATGCTTTGTATAGCTGTAAGCCATTTCGGGTGCCAAAAGTCCATGTTTCGGGACTATTCCATGTATCGGTTGTGTTTTCGCCTCATTCCGGGGCTGTTTTCCCCCATATTTCAGTGCTGAAATACCATTAGCATATTTGCATGTCATTTTCCATGCCATTGCATTGCATATGCCATTGCCTCGGTTTGCGTGCCCGTGTGCACGCGTTTCGAGGCACTTCATTTTCATCTCATCCATCGGCCTCTTATGTGAGTGTGGCTGAGGCTCTCTCATGTTAGTATAAGTCCATGTTGCATTCTAGATGCCATTTTAGCCATTGCATTGCATATGCCATTGCCTCGGAATGCGTGCCCGTGTGCACGCATTTCGAGGCACTTCATTTTCATCTTATGGCCACTGATGTGGGTGCGGCTGAGGTCCACTCACATTGGTGTAAGTCCACCTTGTATTGTGTATGCCATGTTTCAAAGCGTTGCGCATGTTATGTTGTTAGCATTGTGTATGCCATGTAGTTGCATAGCATGATTGTATTCTTGTTTGCATACCTAGGTTGCATTGCATTGGCATGCATGCCTTGACTCTTGATCATGTGATAGAGGTTGGGCTTTAGTTTGTTTGATTGTTTGGATGACATTTGAAATCAAAGCGCATACTTGGTTTCTTGGACCATCACGCATCGAAATGCGCAATTGGTGGTCCGAGAATCAAGGAACATCCCCCTTTGAGTCAAAAGCATGATAAAGGATGTGTTGGTGCACACATTTGCTTGAAATTCCATGCCATACACTGCTTGCCCTCTGCTGCTGCCAATTGCAGGTTCTGCAGGAAGTTTCTACCGACCGGCAGAATTCAGTGAGACCAGCACCGGAAACATGGACAATCCAGTGCCGGAAACAAACTCCCACCTCTTCACAACAACCTACACAACGTACCCCAAACCAGCAGCACGCACAAGAATAGGACCCCCGGAAAAATGCCATTGGCGCCGCATTTTGAGAAGCGACGCCATAGCCAAGCTTCCATGCACCACCGAAGCACTAAGCATTGCGTAATACCTTCACAGGTAGTGCACTACCAACACACCACCAGTGAAATAGCTCCATCAACCGAAATACATCATCGGCTGGACCAATAATCGCTGACAAAAAGATCGCTCTGATTTTTGAAACAGATAATTCAAAAATAAAAAGAAGAAATAATAATATAGAATAGAGCAGACTAAAACAGACCCGATTCAACAAACACAGGACCAGGCGAGACCTCCGATGGTGGGTTTGGTGATCAGAAGATGAG
>NW_021024508.1:380734-440870 GCF_004153795.1 Camellia sinensis | reverse complement strand
TCATAATCCTCAATGAACTCCATCCACCTCCTCTGCCTCAAATTCAAGTCTCTCTGTGTAAACAGGTACTTCAAACTCTTATGATCCGAGAATACCTCGAATCTCTCACCATAAAGGTAGTGCCTCCAAATCTTCAAGGCAAAAATTACTGCTGCTAGTTCTAGGTCGTGAGTAGGGTAATTCCTCTCGTGAATCTTTAATTGACGTGAGCCATAGGCTACCACTTTTCCTTCTTGCATCAACACACAACCCAAACCCTCTCCTGAGGCATCACAATAAACCGCATATCCCAAACCTCTCTCCGGAATAATCAAAACCGGAGAGGTGGTCAATCTAACTTTCAACTCTTGGAACGACTTTTCACAAGTCTCACTCCATACAAATTTGACCATTTTTCGCATCAATCTAGTCAACGGTGAGGCTAGCCTGGAGAAATCTTTCACAAACCAACGGTAATACCCAGCTAATCCCAGAAAACTGCGGATCTCAAAAACACTCTTAGGCTATGCCCAATCTTGCACTGCCTTAATCTTGGAAGTATCAACAGACACCCCTTCTCCGGAAACCACATGGCCTTAGAACTTGACCTCTCCTAGGCAGAACTCACACTTCCCAAACTTGGCATACAGCTTATGGGCTCTAAGCAACTCGAGCACCACTCTCAAGTGTTCCTCGTGCTCCTCCTCCGAAGGCGAATAAATCAGGATGTCATCCACGAAGACGACTACAAAACGATCTAAGAATTTCTGAAATATCCGATTCATCAAGTCTATAAATACTGTCGGTGCATTGGTGAGCCCAAATGGCATCACCAGGAACTCATAGTGGCCATACCGCATACGGAATGCCGTCTTCGGAATATCCTCCTCCCTGACCCTCAACTGGTGGTAACCCGATCTCAAATCTACCTTAGACAAACAACGGGACCCCTTCAACTGGTCAAACAAATCATCTATACGGGGCATAGGGTATTTATTCTTAACCGTAGCCCGATTCAATTTCCGATAATCGATACAAAGTCTCAAGGCACCATCTTTCTTTTTAGCAAAGAAAGCCGGTGCTCCCACGGCGAAACACTAGGGCGAATGAAGCCCTTATCCAGCAACTCCTGGAGTTGAATCTTCAACTCACTCAACTCGGCTGGGGCAAAATGGTAACGTGCCATGGAAATCAACGCCGTGCCAGGCGCTAAGTCAATTGAGAACTCGATCTCTCAATGTGGTGGTAAACTCACAAGATCCTCGGGAAAAACATCCGAGTACTCACAAACCACTCTCGGCAATACAGTCTGGGTCTCATCACACTCACCACTCATAAAGCTAGCGAGAAGACCACTAAGCTCACTCCGTCCTCGTGGATCATATACCGGTGGCAACACACTACCAACCCGATCCCCCAAGAAATGGAAACAATCCCCACTCAAGGTACATACTGTGACCCGCTGGCGGTAACAATCAATAACTGCCCGGTATGACGATAGCCAGTCCATACCCAAAATAACATCAAAACCCGACATAACCATAACTACAAATGAAAATGGAAGTCGGTGGTCGGCAACCTCTATGTCATAACCTCTACATCCGTGTTTCAAAATCAATTCACCCCCAACAGGTGATACAACACATATAGGAGATGCTAACTGTGCCAACTCCAACCCCAAAACAGATGTAAATGTAGCAGATATAAAGGAATAAGATGCGCCCGTATCAATCAACACATTGGCAACCGAGTTGCAAAACAAAAAAGTACCTCTCACAACAGATGGAGCCGGTACTAGATCCTGCCCGGTAACAGCATATACACTCCTTGTAGGCCCCTGATCTACCTGCTCACCTCTCGGAGCAAAAGACTGGTGCACAGACTGAGACGATAAAGCCCCCTGATTGGCCCTCGAGGCCTGAACAGACTGTGTTGGCTGCGAACTCTGTGTCTGTCTCGAACCAGACGCACCGGGTGTACCACCCAACTGTGAGCAGAACCTCTTTAGGTGCCCCACCTGACCACACTAGTAACAGGAGGACGACCGGCCTCTGCCCTGACTCTGGCTCTGAGGTCGAGCCGAAGATAAAGCTGCCCCCTGACCTCTTCACCTCTTCGGGCAAGCTGGAGACTTGTGGCCTAGCTGACCACATTTGAAATAGGTAAAGTCTCCCTGGCTGCCTCTCCCAGAACCCGAACTCGGTATTGGAAAGGTAGACCTCACCAAGGCACTCTGGGACTGCTGAGGGTTAGAACTCCTTTGCCTCTTACCATCCCCCTGGCCATCCTGACTCCTCTTGGAGCCCCTCATCCTCTCCTCCTCTTCCATCATAGTCTCCATATGGGTCGCGGCATGCACAAGACGCCCATACTTCCGGATCATGGATCCCCCAACTCTCATATTGAGGCCATGCCTCAATTTCCTCTCAAACTCGATGCAACGGTGTTCCTTAGACGCCACAAGCTCAGGTGCGAACCTGGATAAGCTAGTAAATGCAGCCTCAAACTCGACCACTGATAAACTCAGTTGTTTGAGCCGACAAAACTGGTCCCTCAGCTTCTCCCTGACAGCTGGGGGCTAAGAACTTCTCTTGGAAAACATCTACAAAGGCCTCCCATGTACTACCAATACAACCCCTCATGAACTTCCACCACTGACCCACAACCCCCTTAAGCTGGAAAGATGCAAAGGTCACCTTCAATGCCCCGTCTTCGATGCCAATCATCTCAAACGTCTTGGTCATCTGTTCCAACCAGTCATCAGCCTTAAGTGGCTCCTTACGATCACCGACAAACTCATCCGGATTAGACCGGAAGAACTCCCTCTTCAGAAAGAAAGGCACTGCATCAACAACCTGGGCCTGAACTGGATTCTCAGCTCTGAGAATGCCCAAGGATTCCCTCATAGCTCCTGCTATCTCGCAGGCTAAGGCACCCATGGCCTGCTGCCCTACTGGCTCGGCCATATTGACCTGGCCAACACCCTCCTGCTTCGCCGGAATCTCATCCAGTATAGGCATCTCCTACCTCCTAGGCCTACCTCGCCTAGCACCACGTCCTCGTCCTGACATCCTAATAAAGGTAACGAAGAACATTAGCACATTCACAAATGTACCGAAGCTATAACACTCGCGTCCTAATGCAATGGACAACTGTAATTCATTCCATGTAAGCATATAATCACATAAGCACCTACGAATTTCATTTCTGGATAATGATAGTCCTGAGGCGTTACTAGAGTTCCGGTTAGAAACAGCATTGATCAAGTGCTTTTCCAACAAGACTCACAGAAACCCAAGGATCCAATCAACATCCTAGAAACTAAATCCCATATCCAAATAGTCACATAAACATGTTGTCAAATAAACACATAATGTCATACATAAGTCTCTAACAAGCGAAACGAACCCATTGTGATACTAATCACTTCCCGCGTATCCAAAGTATTCGAACCCGGTACGCTCTGATACCAAGTTGTAACGCCCTTAAAATAAACCCATCATAACACACATTCACGATAAATAGAAGAGATTTCATATTACAATCATCAAAGTATTCTTGCAAAAGATATTACATGTTGACAACAAAAGTAAATGCCCTATAGGCTTACAACTTTCCAAGTCAACACTTAGTTACAAGAAAGAGAGTACTAACTCTACACAAAATAAGCCCTTGGCCTGATATACATGTAATACAACAAAAACAACAAAAATGGGTCTGATAGCCTCAAGCCTCCCAAGCTACGTCCTTGGAGGTGGCATAACACCTGTACCTAAAAATGATGTCCCATATAGGGTGAGCCAATGCCCAGTAGAGATATGCTAAACATAATATGAGCAATAACTAAAACATTAATCCTTGATAAACGTTTAACTCATATAAACCAACATGCAGCACAATCCAGTTCCATAATCCTTCACTTAACAAAACTCAACTTATAAACACGGCTCAGAACCTGGCCAAATAACTTAAGTGAGACTACATCTCATGCAAACAATATTTCAAACAACCATTTCACGAAAATTGCATCCGCGGGATTCGGCACCCATGTGTAATTATTTTCTTATGGCCATTTTACGAAAATTTCATCCACGGGATTCGGCACCCATGTATAGATATTTTCGGATTGCCATTTTACATGTTTTAGCTTCATTTCAGCAAGTATTTGGTGTTGTTTTTCCATGATTTACCTTTGTTTAAAGTTGGTTTAGTGGTCTCTTGCACCATGTACTTGCCTTGCAATCCCATCATTTGCCATAACATGTATCTAGCATTTAGACTACCACGCTTGCATGTTTTGGCTTAACTCCATGAATATTTTAGCCTTGTTTTACCGTGCTAAAGCTCTGTTTTTCATTGTTTTGGTCATGCTTGCATTGTTTTGTATAGCTACCGTGCAATCTAGCTTGTTAAGCTTTGTGCATCAAGTCACTAGCATGCATTGCTTGGACCCTTTTCATGATTTGGCATCATCTCATATGAGATTTCAGTCCATGTAATGTGGCCACGCATTCACATTTGTGACATTTTCCATTTATTGGAAGGTTGGTGTTTCATGCCTCAAGAATGTGTCATTGTGTTTGCCATCATGCTTAGGCCTTTGGGATGCCATCTAAGTGGGTTTTTGGGCTCATTCTAACATGCCATAACTTTGATTTTGGTTGCTTAAATCATACCATTTTTTATTTTGATAGGTGTAGTGTAACACCTCTTTTGTAGCTTTGCATGCCTCATGTTTTTGGTGTTGTGTTCTAGCATGTTTTGGCCTCATTCCTCGCATGTTTTAGGCTCATTTGGACCTGTCTTAGGACTGTTTTAGGTCCTATTGGCCCTTTGGGGCTTGCTTTGTATAGGCATGGTTTGAACCCTTTGGCTAGCTTCAAGCTTTAAGCTTTCTTGCATGTGTTTGTTTGCCTTGTTTGATTGGTTTGGAACCTTTCCTAACATGATTTCAGAGCTTATAGCGATCCCGGGTTTACCCTTGTTGAACAGTGATCCAGACATGTGTCCGTGGATGTTGGTAGTTGTTTATTATCTTGTTTGCATCCTTTTTACTTTGTATTGAGTTATAGGATGTGTTGGGCAAGTTTGTTTCAGGTTGGTTGTGTTTGGGAGCCTAGTGTTGCTGCCCAGAACAAGAATTCCACAACAATTAAATACATGCTGTAGACACCCCATTTTTGATCGTCCTCAAGACTTGGACGTCATCGTTTGAACACTCGATGATCATCCATGCTCGTGTTCATTTTGAGTGCGTGTTTGTATATGCTTTTGTCCCTCATTTCTTAGCATTTTGGCCACTGATTTGGGCCTATTTGAGAGCTGTCCATTTTGGTTTGAGTCCATTCTTTGCATGTTGTTGCATGTTTGCCTCGCATGTTGTTGCATACTTGGCCTATTGCATGTTGTCGCATGCTTGAGTTATATTGCATTTGGCATGCCTTTTGTTAAGTTGCTTTGCGTGTTTGCATGCTAGTCCTATTGCATGTCGTTGCATGCTTATCATTGGTATTGTTGTTGCATGCCTATTGCATTGTAATGCTTGCATGGTTATGCTACTTTGTTGAGATCGTCATGCATGTATTACATTGGTTTAAATATACTTGTCCCCTTACATGTTGTCACATGTTTGCCTCACATGTTGTTGCATGTTTGTCATTGGCATTGTTGTTACATGCCTTGTATGTTTCCTTGTTTAGATTGTATGCCTATTGCACATTGCTTGTTTGCATGATCATGTGGCATTAGCTTGCTTGCATGCCTAGGTCGCATAGCATTAAGCATGCATCCCTTGCCTCTTGATTAAGCATGATAGAGGTTGGGGCCCCTTATGTGTTTTGGTGTGCATTTTATTTGATATTAATTGCACATTCGACTCCTTTGGCCATCATGCATTGAAATGCGTGAGTAATGGTCCGAGGGTCGAGAACCATACTCCCTTGAGCTCATGACATGATAGGGAGGGTAGTCGTGCATACATTGTCTTGTAAATGCATTACCATGCTTTGTTTGTCCTCTGCTGCAGCAAAACAACATTTTGTCGGAAGAGATGGCCGGTCGGCCATCTTCAGTGCCGGCCGGCTACAAATTGTTGGCCGAGAGCCCCATTATTGGTCGATGACCAGTTCCCCTTGGCCGATGGCCTTTCTACTTGGCCGATGGCCTCTCACAGCACCGAGAAGGTGATTTAGAAGCATCCTTGAGACTTGTGCATTTTTCAGAGGTGTAGAGCAGTGTAACCAGAGGCAACCTGAGCATGGCGATAGATTTCTGAGCAGAGCCGAGCATGCATGCATTTGTCCCTCTTCCCGAGGCCTCTTTACTGCTTTAGTAGCTTAATTAATTTGTTTAATTAGTTAAGTGTTGTGTAATAATTAATTAGCTAGTTAGTTAGTTAATTAGTCAATTTGTATTATTTATTCGGACCCTCCGTCGCGAGGGCGAATTTTGTAATAAATGTGCGTGAGTGTGTGAATGTCTTCCAACCCCACGTCTTTCTCTCTTTTACTTAACCGCTTATGATGGTTAGCTTTAAGGCATGTTTCAATTAGCATACTTATGCTTCGCATGTTTGCATTCATTCATTTGTATTGCATGCACCGGGCTCGGCGCATCATACTAACTACACTGTATTTCAATACCGATTTGAATACATGTATCGAGTGTTGCATCCATATGTCATTTTAGAATAGCCGAGCCTACTTCTAATTGCATTTTGCATGTGTTGCATTAGTCATTTTAACATGAATTAGGATCATGCATTGATAATAACTAGTTTCTTCTTTTGGCTCGGAGTACACTGTAAGTGTTTATGCTTTAGCATCTTGCATGTATGTGAGTGTTAACATGAAAGCATGCTTGCCATGAGGCTATTTGCTTATGTGATATAACTGCCTGAATGCCTGTGGGTGAATGTTGGATTACTTGAATTGGACCAATTCATTGAAATCTGTGTTTTAGCCTACTTGAGAGTAGCAAACTTCAAACTATTTCCAAACAAACGGATATGCGATGCTTTGTTCCAAATTAGGCGATCTAGTCTATACTTTTGTGTTGTGCGCATCACGTAGTAAGATTAGCTAATTAACTGGCAAAGCAGTCTATGTTTGGCACTTCTTTCTTAAAAATCAGTTTTCCAAAACGATTTGCCGGATTTGGACTCTTTGGTGATTTATCAATCTCACATCGCACATTGTGAGATCAGATTAAGAACCGTGGGGAGTTGGAGAACTTGACTCGAACTCATGATATTTTGTTTTGACTACACTTATGTGTCTCTTTGCATTGCATTTACATTGGTGCGCTAAGGATACTGTGTTCGCCGTATGCTATTCCTGAACGGTTTGCCGGAGGCCCACTTTGAGAAGCGTGACATAAGGCTAACAGGTTGCGGCTCTGCCACAACGAGAACACAAACCCCGGTTTTTACTGGGGCACCCTTTTTTACCATTCGACCTAGTGCATATCGGAAACTGTAGTGACCATTCCAAGCTAGGACAGGTTGCTTACTCGATTATAGGTTGTTTGAAACCACTACCTGCGTAGTGAAACCTTAGTTCTTGACGAAACTAGGACAGGGAAACCCTACCCCTCCATAGAGGTATTTCTGCTCTCACTTGTTTGTTATGTGCTTTAGAGTTGGCCTCTATAGGAATGCACGTATCAGTTTGCAAGTCTGGGTATCAGGCCTGCAGGCATCAACATTAATGTTTTAAGAATCAGTTATATCCGCAGGTATCGGATTCAGATTTGGGGCAGTAATTTGGGAACAGTGATCAGTGGTTGAGAACAGTCCTTTCAACTTGTATTTGCCAACTGTGTGTTGTCTTTATTTAAGCTGTTATGCTCTCCGTTTTTCTGTTCATTATTTCCTTATTATGCTTTATTTATCTTTTTGCAAGGTAATTTAGCACAATTGCATTCGACCAGGCAGATATTCCTCGAGAACTCTGGGTTAGAGGTCATAGACTTAATCGATCCAAGGATCTGAGAGACGGACAACCAGTTTTCCATTCCTTACCCCTGGTTACCAAACGGAGGTCAGTAAGGCGCAGTGTATCAGTACAGCGGTCCCCAGATCAGTGGTCTACCCCACCAGCGAACAGTCAGGCTGAGGTCTCAGTTTCTACTACAGGGACAGATATACCCTTTGTTCAGATAAACCAGTACAATATGGCAGGCTTAGAAGAGATGATGCGTCAGCTCCAGGAAAGTATGAAAATTATGCAGTAGGACGCTGCTCGTCAAGCGGAATTTGCTAAACAACAGGCCGAGGTCATGACTCAACAGGCAGAGTTAATTACCAGGCTACAACAGCAAACCGGGGCGTCTGCTTTGCACCAACCTCCTCTCCCACCAAGAGTTCCAATACTCGGGGAGGCAGCTAACGTCCAGGATGATACGGACATTCCAATCGGGCCATCTCCGCCCCCGGTTCTACCCCAGCTATCCAAAACACTCACTAACCTACCGGATTCTCCCTTTGAGTTCGCGGTGGACCCCACAGCATTAAAAGTGAGCAAGCTTGAAAAGCTGTTCAAGAAGTCTCAGGGTGTGAAGTCCATCCTAGATATAGAGGATGGGTGTACCGACTCGGTCGTGATGCTGCCGGACCGATTTAAAATGCTGTACATAGACCGTTTCGACGGGTCCGGAGATCCTATGGTGCATTTGCGGTTGTTTTCAGATATACTAAGGCCGATAGGCCTCTTCAGATTGTAGAAAATTTCTCTGTTTGGTCGGACCCTGTCGGGTGTAGCGGCCATTTGGTATGCAAAACTGGAAGATTCCGTTAAGAGAAGTTGGGAGGAGATGACTGAGGCCTTCATAGCTTAATACTCCTATAATACACAGATCGAGATCACAACTCGTGGTCTTGAGACAACCAGGCAAGAGCCGAAGGAGAGCTTTTTCGATTTTGTGACTCGGTGGAGGGCCAAGGCCTCAATGATGACTATCAGGCCCGTTGACAAGGATCAGATCTGGATAGTTGTGCGCAACCTCCAGCCCAAGCTCATGCAGAAGATGATTGTTCTCCCCCTCCCCACCTTTGCAGATCTACATGAGATAGGGGTGCAGATCGAGGATGCTATGAAACAAGCTCTGATTGACCATGACAGAGAGCAGCCCAGGAGGACTTTCAACCGCAGTACGAATGCGAGCACAAGCAGTGCTGCAGCTGCTAGATCTTCAGATGTAAGTATGGTTACCACAACCAATACCCCAAGAGCCCTTGCAGCTACGCCATTCATCGGTGCGTCCGGTAGTAGCTCGCAAACAGCCAGATACGCACCCAAAGGCCAAAGAACCTTCACTCCACTATACATGCCCCTGTCCAAAGCTCTGGGGATTTTAATCCGAAAAGGGCACTTGAAGCCCCTGAAGCCGCGGCCATTGCCAGAAAAACTCCCCCCTCCCATAACCCAGCAAAGTACTGCGCCTTTCACCAACAGCATGGTCATGACACCGACCAGTGCTATAGATTGCGTCACGAGATTCAAGATCTCATTGACAATAGCGTGATCGTGCCTCCGGAGAAACCGAATATCACAACCAACCCTCTCCTACCACATAACCATGCTCCATCTCCCAAACGCATCAATCTAATCCAAACTGGGGTTGTGTCATACGACCCTAGCATATATATCACCCCTTCTCATCTACCCAAGCCGGAGGTGTTCATTCCTGACACCACTGACTTGTGCATGTTGGACATCTCCCTAACCTAACCTGAAATGGTGGTGGTGGCTATCGAAGATAGGATTGGGTCGACTGAGGAGGCAGATGAGGATGATTGTATAGAGCCTGAGGGGTCTGCAAGCTTCATGAACAACCTGAGCGGTTACATTACATCAGTAGGCTAGGCTAGGCCGAATGTGGAATTGCCAGTGGGGGCAGAGATCTGTGTAGTACGGGAGGATGGACCTAATCAAGGGCTAGATGACCTAGCAGATTTGGAAGAGGACATCGCTAACCTTCAGTTTTTCAACGAACAAGATCCGGGAGACGTAACAGTCAACTGGTTTGATTTTGATGGGTTAGTAGAGTTTATTGGGTGGCTTGATGACCAACCAGATGTTGTGGAACAACCTCAACTAGAACAGGGTCCGTCAGGGATGGGAACATCATTTGTGGCCGGAAGGGCCGGGAATCAGTTTGTATCGCCGGAGAGCACCGGTGCTAAGAATTTCGTTTGGGATCTGGGCAATTCGAATACAGGAGTTGTTGAACAGCAAGCTGTGTTGAGGCAGTCTGAACGGGAAAGGATCGAGGATTCTGGGAGAATCAGGAAAGCCAAAGCCCCTGAGGGGTCGGAACATGCTGTGTGCACAGGAATGGAGCGTGCTGCAGGCACAGGAACGCAAGGTGGTGTGGGCACATGAATAGTTGTAACGGAGCCGGACAGGTTTCTGTCAGCTGCTGATAGCATGTGGTGGCAAGATGACGACCTATGTCTTGCCCACACAGACGAAGACTGGGGACAAAGCCAGCCAGATGATACCTGGTATGTGGAAGAGGTTGACCACATGACTAGGAGCGGGTGGTATTTCAAGCCCTCGCACTTAGATCAACCAAAAGCGTCCGGAAATGACAAGGAGGTGCAGAAGCAGAAGGAGAAATTGCTCGAAGAAGAGGCTATGCTGAAACAGTTGAAGAAGATACAGGCAGACATCTCCATCTGGGGACTGCTTATGGCTTCCAGAGTTCATAGACAGGTTGTCCTTTCTGCAATGGATAAGGCCAAACTCTCAATAGATACCACGCTTGAGCAGCTGATAGGATTAGTTTTTTCGGGAGGAGCTTCCCCGACGTTGACCTTTTTTGACAAAGAACTGCCGCCTGAGGGCGAAAATCACAACAAACCGCTCTACATCTCTGTGGAGTGTAAAGATAAGTGGATACCGGTGGTTCTTGTCGACACGAGATCCGCCATTAATGTGTGCCCGTTGAGGACAGCATATGCAATCGGGTTGAATCCCGTGGACTTCGTGCCAACTACCCAGGTGATAAGGGCCTACGACAATACAAGTAGAGATGTGATGGGGACTATGCAGATTCAGACCAAGGTTGGTCCAGGACAACACGAGATTGACTTTCATGTCTTGGATGTTCCCGCAACCTTCAATATACTCCTAGGACAGTCATGGTTGCATCAGGTGAAGGCGGTCTCTTCCACCCTTCATCAGATGTTGAAATACCCCCACGGGAAGGGGGTGGCTATAGTCTTTGGGAAGTCGTCAATCCATCCTCCGCCAGAGGTGTCAACACCGGTTTTGGAAATTGAGCATGGCACAGAGGATGTGTTTCTGTTGGGATTTACCTTAGCCGAGGCTCAGGTTGTACAGAGTATCTTAGCTATTGATGAGGGGCTCTATGTCAGCGCACAATCAGTGTACCTCATGAACAAGTTACAACACATCCCCGGAATGGGATTGGGACGTAGTGGCCGGAAAGGCATCGCCGTATCGGCCGAAGTGCCGCACAACCAGCATACCTTTGGCTTGGGTTATCTGCCCACCAAAGAGGACTGGGTGAGGAAAGGCAAAGAAATGGCCAAGAGAGCCAGAGCTAAGCAGGCAGGGAAACATTTTGAGTTGATGCTTCGGCCTATCCAAGGCACCTTGAACGGACGCTTTGTCCTGGAGGTGGAAGACTTTCCATTCGGTGGCTTCCCTGAGCCATGGCTGAACGCAGAGAAGAGGCGCTTACCGGGGTTTGAAATCTTCTTCGACTTGCAGTTATCCGGGGATGATATTGTCGAGGAGCAGACAGACCCATTAGCTGAGGTTAAACAGTGTAAGGAAGTGGATTCCGAGAGCACCGAGATTGAAATAGGGGTAGCACTGGCTTGTCTACTTTTAGATCCTCCGATCATCCATGAGTGCTTAGGGAATGACCTCTCAGTGTCTACGATCGGGAATGAAACGGTTACGAGCCCACCTTCAAACATTTTGGATACATCCATCGCACCCTCCCTCGTCTAGCAGTACGAGGAGAGATTCTTATCAAGCATCACCGGGTCAGGTAGTGAGCCGGAAACTGATTCCACCAAGTCTGTGGAGTCGGAATCAGGTTCCAGCACTTCTGAGTCTGAGTCTGGTATTCCTGGGGTTGACAACCCGGATGCCACAGTCCTATCTAGGTCGTCTTTTTCTTTCTCTTTTGAGTCTGTTGTAACAGAAGAATCAGATGGACTGGATGAAGTGCTTAATGAGAATGGAATAGTTGTGGCTTCTGAGTACTTTTCTGTGCCTTTGATTTATTGTATTAATAATGACTTTCAAAATTTCAATGAAAACGACGAGGAAGAAATTCCTCCGATTTTGAAATATTTGCTTGAACAAGAGCAGGAGGGGTTTGTTAAACCCTTGATTGATGGAATCACCCAAATTAATGTTGGTACTGAGAAGGACCCACGGCTGGTCCAGATCGGGTCCACGTTGTCTTCGGAGGAGCGCGAGCGCTTAGTCACTTTATTAAAAGATTTCAAAGATGTTTTTGCGTGGTCCTACGAAGACATGCCTGGAATCGATCTTGAGATTGTACAGCACTGGATCCCTCTTGACCCAAAGGCCCGATCTGTCAAACAGAAACTCAGAAGAATCCGCCCTGACTGGGATATCAAGATTAAAGAAGAGGTCACCAAGCAAATTGACGCAAGGTTCCTGCTGGTATCCGAATACCCAACTTGGTTGGCCAACATTGTTCCGGTGCCGAAGAAGGACGGCAAAATTCGGGTATGTGTGGATTTTAGGGATTTGAACAAAGCCAGTCTGAAGGATGACTTCCCTCTGCCGCATATGGATGAGTTAGTGGATTTTACTGCTGGGCACGCATTGCTCTCATTCATGGATGGCTTCTTAGGCTACAGCCAGATTGTAATGGCACCCGAACACCGGGAGAAGACTGCTTTTACCACCCCGTGGGGCACCTATTGTTACAGGGTAATGCCATTTGGGCTGAAGAATGCTGGAGCTATATATCAATGGGTTGCAACCACGATATTGCACGACATGATTCACAAAGAGGTTGAGGTGTACGTGGACGACATGATTGTCAAGTCCAAGGAAAGAGAGGGCCACTACACCGCCTTGCGAAAGTTCTTCCAAAGGATCAAAGAATTCCGGTTGCGGCTGAATCCTCAGAAGTGTACGTTTGGTGTTACAGTAGGGAAAATGTTGGGGTTCTTGATCACACAAAGGGGCATCGAAGTCGACCCTTCAAAAATCAAGGCCATCTTAGAAATGCCACCATGAAGGACTGAAAAAGAGGTGCGAGGCTTTCTCGGTAAAGTGCAATTCATAAGACGGTTTATCTCAAAATTAACCTTGACTTGTGAACCACTCTTTGGTCTCCTGAAGAAAGAAACGAAGTTCCAATGGGACGGCCGATGCCAAGCTGCTTTTGAACAGATTAAGCAATATTTACAGAACCCACCCGTGTTGTCACCGCCTGAGCCGGGGAAACCGTTGATTTTGTATCTTTCAGTGACTAAAACTACAATGGGCTGCATGCTTGCACAGGAGTCTGAGGACAAGGTGGAGAGAGCTATCTACTATCTGAGTAAGAAGATGCTGGATTATGAGACCCGCTACACTCCGCTGGAGAAGGCTTGTTTGGCCTTTGTATGGGCTACTAGGAAGCTGTGGCACTACCTGTTAGCTCACTCCGTAATACTGGTTTCGAGATTAGATCCCATCAGATATCTCTTCAAGAAACTGACACTTATGGGTAGGCTAGCTCGTTGGTTGCTTCTGCTTTTCGAATTCAACCTGAAGTATGTGACGCGCAAGTCAGTAAAGGGAAGAGTAGTAGCGGAGTTCCTATCTGATCACCCAGTGGAAGGGGGCGAAGCAATTGAGTACTTATTCCCAGACGAGGCTATTCTGCACGTCGAAGACGAAACTTGGACGATGTACTTTGACGGAGAGTCAAACCAATATGGGTATGGGATCGGGGTGTTGCTAATAGCACCCGACAATTCCCGCATCCCTCTAGCATTCAAACTCCGGTTCAAAGCCTCGAACAACGTAGCAGAATATGAAGCATGTATTGCTGGTTTAGAAGTTGCCCTAGAACTAGGGGCAAAATGGTTGGACGTCATCGGGGACTCAAACCTTGTTGTATCCCAAGCTAAGGGAGATTGGAAAGTCAAAGAAGAAAAGATGAGAATCTATCACCAGACCTTGGACGTGCTGATTCCTTTTGAGAAGCTGAACTTCGCTCATTTGTTAAGAGAGAACAACAGGTTCGCAGATTCACTAGCAACTCTATCTTCTATGATAGACA
Organism: Camellia sinensis; assembly: GCF_004153795.1. NCBI lineage: Eukaryota > Viridiplantae > Streptophyta > Magnoliopsida > Ericales > Theaceae > Camellia > Camellia sinensis. Next base: position 426,602 of record NW_021024508.1, on the reverse strand, counting down.
TCCCTTTTGGAGTCTGGATGCGTCCGATCATTATTGACCAGAAATTTGTGCCAGCCTACGAGCTGATTGCTGTCATAGAAGAGGTTCAAGATTAGAACCCCTAGTATTACGATGTTTGGAACTTCTTGGAAAAAGAGACGTATCCACTAGGGGCAAACGCCAAAGATAAGAGGGCAATACGAAGAATGGCTGCTCAATTCATTATCTGCGGGGGTAAATTGTACAAGAGAGGTCATCTGGGGATGCATAAGCTGTGTGTTGATGCCGAAGAATCGAAGCGCCTAATGGAGACCATCCATGGAGGAGAGTGCGGAGCGCACATGAACGGGGTGATGCTAGCCCGGAAGATCCTTAGACAGGGCTACTACTGGTCCACCATGGAGGAGGATTGTATTGGTTTTGTTCAGCGATGCCACAAATGTCAGATCCATGTAAATCGGATGAACATTCCGCCGTCGAAGCTGTACAACATGACTTTGCCATGGCCGTTTTCAGTCTGGGGGATTGATGTGATCGGGGCTGTCACTCCGAAGGAGTCCAATGGGCATGAGTATATTCTGGTAGCGATAGACTACTTTATGAAGTGGGCTGAGGCCCAATCTTATGCGGTGTTGAAGGTGTCTCATGTTGCAAAGTTCATCAGGAACAACATCATCTGTCGCTACGGGGTCCCAAACGAGATCATTTCAGATAATGGTTCCCACTTCAAGAAGGAGGTGATCGCCTTATTAGACAAGTACAATGTGGCTTTTCACAAGTCATCTACATATCGGCCGCAAACCAACAGAGCAGTTGAGGCCGCCAATAAGAACATCAAACACATACTGCAGAAGATGGTGGAAACCTATCGGGACTGGCCAGATAAGCTGCCATTTGCTCTGTGGGGCTACCGGACTTCAATTTGAACTTCTATTGGAGCAACTCCGTATTCCTTGGTCTATGGGATGGAGGCTGTTTTGCCTATCAAAGTTGAGGTTCCGTCTTTGCGAGTACTGGCTGAGTGTCAAATAGTTGAGGCAGATTGGCAGCAGAGCAGATTTGAAGAACTCATACTCTTCGACGAGCGAAGGCTGAAAGCACTGTACAATGTTCAGGCTTATCAACGGAGAATCGCTAGGGTTTCAACAAGAAGGTTAAGTTCAGCAATTTGAAGGAAGGGGATCTTGTGCTCAAAGACAACCGAGCTCCCATCCAAGACCTTAGGGGCAAGTTCAGACCCAATTGGACTGGTCCTTATATCATCAAGTCTATCTGGTCAGGTGGAGCTGTTGTTCTGATGGACCTAGATGGCCTAGAGTTCTCCCAACCGATCAACATGGACAAGTTGAAGAAATATTTTCCCTGAGTGGCTCGCTAGGCTGAAAACCAGGAAAAGGCGACCTAGGCAAAAGTTAGAGCATGAAAAATTTGAGATCATAAAAACTGAGCTCGCAAGGTTGAAAACCCGCAAAGGGCGGCCTTGGCAAAAGTTAGGGCACAAAAGGAGAGTGTTAATACATGAGTGAATCCAAGCTGAACTACGTAAGGCTTGATTCCCATCTTTGGGATACATAGGCAACTTCATCCTGAAGTCCAGCCATAAACACTTTCCCAATCAACTTTGTCCATTTGATCGCCTCGGTCATCTTTGTTTATTCTGCGTTCAAAGAGCTCGGTTGTGATCTCCAATGCAGTGCTACTCAGACTAGGGACAACTTTCTAGTTGCTGGAATCCGGGGTTGTACATCTCAGTGACAGATCTCAGGAGTGTCTAGTTGTGATCCATATCGAAAATGGTTTTGAAAAGTTTTAGTAAAAGTTGATTTTGCTCAAATTAATCTTTTTTTTACAACTTAGACCATTTTTGGACCCAAACGAAAAATTTTCAGTACCCACAACCTTCAATTTTATTGATTTGAATATAGAGTTCTCCTGCTCTTGAATACAAAATTGAAGTTGCGTTTTTATTACATTCATAAAGAAAACTTGAAAGTTCTGATTAAAGCGAATAAATCTGGGGCATAGTCAAGTGTTCCTGTGTCCCCTCCCAGAGCTGGTCGAAGCCTCTGATGCCAAGCTGGGCCCAACCTGTGCCTCTTCATTGAGCTAATCTACGCACTCATCAGAGAGGATGCAGTTGAAAATGGGAGCGGGGGTTAGAATCTCTCTCGTCCTCCATGCTGCGGTATACCGAGCTAGCTGCGTGCCTCGGACCGGAAATGTGGCAGGATACTCAATCCCATCTTCTGGGCAAGTCTGATCATGTCCGAACTGGTGCCGAAACTGAAATGGGTAATAGAACACACACTGTGTCAAGCCAATCAACTGGATCCCGGGCTGACAGGTCATGCTGTAACTCGTTACCGGAAGATTGAGCCAAGGGCAGCGCCAAGCAATGTGGTCTGCGGACAAACTGCACATCCAGTTGTACCACCATCCCTCATCCGGAGCATCGACTATACGTTGCCAGAAGAAATAGCTGCGAGCTGAATATGCCGGACAAGAGTCCACAATCTTCAATTTCTCTATCAACTATATCTGGGGAGGGATGAAAAATGAGAGATTAAAGAATAGAAAGGTGTACGTTGAGAGAAAAAGTGAACAGAGGGTTTTTGAGAGAAAACCGAGCCTGAGGGTCGAGTGATGTGAGCAATATATATGTGAGATGGAGTGGGAAACATTACCTGTAATAGTAGTGGACTCCCCGCAAACCTAGCCGTCTCCTGGCGTTGAAAAGCATCCAATCCCATCAACGTTTCGGCTAGTGTCATGGCGATGCAGCTTTTGCCCTCTTTCAAACCCTCGGCGACCTCAATCAAACGAGTCCAAGGGCAGCGCCAAGCAATGCGGTCTGCGGACAAACTGCACATCCAGTTGTACCACCATCCCTCATCCGGAGCATCGACTATATGTTGCCGGAAGAAATAGCTGCGAGCTGAATATGCCGGACAAGAGTCCACAATCTTCAATTTCTCTATCAACTATATCTGGGGAGGGATGAAAAATGATAGATTAAAGAATAGAAAGGTGTACGTTGAGAGAAAAAGTGAATAGAGGGTTTTTGAGAGAAAACCGAGCCTGGGGGTCGAGTGATGTGAGCAATATATATGTGAGATGGAGTGGGAAACATTACCTGTAATAGTAGTGGACTCCCCGCAAACCTAGCCGTCTCCTGGCGTTGAAAAACATCCAATCCCATCAACGTTTCGGCTAGTGTCATGGCGATGCAGCTTTTGCCCTCTTTCAAACCCTCGGCGACCTCAATCAAACGAGTGCTAAACCCATTGGAGCCTGGGGTAAGCAAGAAATGGGACAACATGCACAAGCAAAGCGCATGTCATCAGTAACCCTGCCAATGATGGTCGCCGCGATCACCAGCATCAGAAGACCGACAAACCAAGCTTGGAATGTCCAGCTCCCCATCGTGAATCAATGACCGAACATCACGCAAAGTGAGGCCGCACATCCGTCCTACGGCTTGGACGTGGCCGAACCGGAGTTGAGGCAAGATTTCTTTATTACGCTCGGATTCCATTAAAGCTTGGAAATCCTCGTAAGTAGGACACATTTCTTGACCGCAAAAGCTAAAGACATGTGCTACCAGATTCCAAAACCTTTCTGCGGCATAGAGGAACGGAAAACGCAGCGGGGTGTGACCCAGCGGGAATAGCGCATTTATGCCGAAACCCCGAAAATTCAGTTTTTTCGAGCCATCCAAGTTAGCACTCCAGTTTGAGAGATTTTGGATAAGGAACTCTTCCATTTGGTTCAAAACAGTGTTGAAATGAGCAAAACTATGAAGCTGGGGCTTGTATAGAAGATAAGGTATGAGTGGAAGACAGGTGTCAACATTCTGGTGGTTCTTGCCATTTTTTGGCCGATCGACCAAAAAGAGTGCCGACCGACCACCATTTTTGGCCGATCGGCTAGTAATGATGGCCGATGGCCATTTCATATGGCCAGTGGCCACTTCTTATGGCCAGTGGCCACTCCCAATGGTCGATGGCCTCTTCCCTTGTTCTATGAGCAGTCTATGAGTTGGAGATGTGGAGAACTTGTGACTGGTCCCACTTCCAGTGCCTTGGGTGATGATTTTGCGAAGTCACACCTATTTGCTTATTGAGTTGTTGTACTTTCATTGATCGAGTTGTATCTCTTGTTTTTGAGTCCTTGTTTTGCTTATCGAGTTGTAATTACATTCGGTTAGCCGGTCGAGGTCTTTGTTTTGCTTATCGAGGTGTTTTTGTCGTTAATCGGTTCACTACCTGATTATTATGGTGCAAGTGCTTAATTTTCAAACAAAAGTTCAATCTCGTTTACATTGTGATGTAATGTGATGTGATGCGATGCAATGCTCAGAATGTACAAATGCAACACTTTTTGAACAAAAAACAGCTATTTCATTTCATCATGTTTTTCTTTTGCAAAAAAATACATAGTTTTGAGGAAAATAAAACCTGCATGCGGTAGTACAATGTGCTCAAACTACCAGTAAAAAGAAAAGTAAAACAAAAAAAAAAAGAAAAGCAGCAAAATGTCTGAACAAAGCAAGAAAAAGAGAAAAGCAGTAAATGTCTGGATTAGCATCAGTCATCTCAAGCACGAGAGTTTGTCCTCGTCCTCTTCCTGGACGAAGGTCCAGGACCATCACCCCCAACTCCGCCATTTGAGCTCGAGCCCGAGTCATCTCCAATCTCATCCTTAGACAAATCTACATCTACCTCAAACTCATCGTCGTTTGGAATCGGTGGCCGTGAGCTGCTCCCAACATGAGTACGCCCGGCTTTGGTGTCGGGACGTACTGTGGTCCCTCGCCCTGCTCTCCCTCCTCCTCGGGTAGGTGCAGATGGTCCTGCAGGAACACCCCCTGCGGCCGGAATCTGGAATGGGGCCTGAAAAGAATAGTTGACACCTGCATCAGTCATACTATGTGAAACAGGGTATGAATACTGAATGCAATGTATGAGTACAATGTATGGATGCTGTGAGCAATATGGGAGTACAGTGTATGAATGTTGTGAGCAATGTCCGAGTACAGTGTATGAATGCCGTGAGCAATGCTGTGGGCAGTATGTAAATTACAGTGTATCAGTGCCGTGAGTGCTATGTATCGAGTGCTTTATCGACAATGTGGAACATCAGATTAGTATGGAACAGATTATGCAAAGTTTGAAACTGCAGTTGAAAGAACTTACCGGGATGCCATAAATGGTCAACAGGTCGATGCTCCGCTGCAGCATCCCCATCACGGAGGCCGTTAGCTCCAGAGATTGATGAGTGTACTCCTCTCATGTGTGTACATCACAGATATGTGGTTCAAAGTTCAAGAAAAAGGGTCCAAGGGGTTCAACATTAGCCCGGAAGTGCGAAAAACGGGCGCCGGAGGGCGTCGGAGGATGTATAACTGGTTGCTGCAACAATTGCTGGCCTCCCACCCTTCAGTGACCTCCCCGGTGATAAAACAGAGGTACCTGCCAAAAATGAACGAAAACCGTTGCAAAACGAATGTTCGGGGGCCAAAACGCGCAGTTCGGGGTTCCGAAAATGGGCTGTTAAGCACCGAAAGTGGCATTTGACCACGAAGTGGGTTTCTCAGACCCCAGTGTCCCTCAAAAGGGAGAAAATAGGAAGTATGCCAAAAACCGGAGCAATAGGAGATGGTTAAGCGGTCCCGAACCGAGGCAGACGGCCTGACGGCTTCGAAAACCAGACACCGGACTCCGAAATGGGAAAAATGGCCTACGGCCACCAAATGTAGCCTACGGACATTGAGAGATGGTTTACGGGACCTCTCCCTTCCCTCAGGAAAAGAAAAAAAGAAAATCGAGCCTGGTTTGCAAACCGATGCAAAGTACAAAAGAGGGTTCGGAAGTCCGGAGGTAGGGCTCACGGCCGCAACTCTGAAACTTCTGAACGAGCACATTATGCAACATCACCAAGCGCCCAATCAGTGACGTCTGAATCTTAAGGTCGGTCAAAAATTGGGTGTCTACAGACACCTGCATCAGTCATACTATGTGAAACAGGGTATGAATACCGAATGCAATGTATGAGTACAATGTATGGATGCTGTGAGCAATATGGGAGTACAGTGTATGAATGCTGTGAGCAATGTCCGAGTACAGTGTATGAATGCCGTGAGCAATGCTGTGGGCAGTATGTAAATTACAGTGTATCAGTGCCGTGAGTGCTATGTATCGAGTGCTTTATCGACAATGTGGAACATCAGATTAGTATGGAACAGATTATGCAAAGTTTGAAACTGCAGTTGAAAGAACTTACCGAGATGCCATAAATGGTCAACAGGTCGATGCTCCGCTGCAGCATCCCCATCACGGAGGCCGTCAGCTCCAGAGACTGATGAGTGTACTCAATGGAAGCCTGCAAAAGTGTTGAAATCATTAGTATTCTGCAGGGTATCAAATGAATTGAAATGACTGTACATAATGCAAAATTTAGCAGTACATATCGGGGCCGAACCGTAAACTTCGGTAAGCTCATGATCAGCCGGAGGAGGAGCGATGGGTATCTGGTAAGCCTCCCCACCCTGTCCTCGGCATGTCATCATCATAGGCAGCTCTGGCCATCCAGCTCCCTGTCCTCTCTGAGACCCACTCCTACCACGGGCCCTCGGTGCCCTCGGTGCCCCTGCTCCTACTGTTGGCCTCGCTGGCCTCTCTCTCTCGACTCGGCGAGCACCGGCCAGAGGCCCCATAAGATAAGCCTGCATGTACTCGGCGTAATCTCCCTTGTCTCTAAAGCGTTCATAGTTCCAGCCAATCGTGTAGTCCATCATCTCCTCTAAGGTGTACCTCTCAATGTGCCTCGTGTGGGTAAGAGGAGGTGCTGGAACTGTCTGCTCTGGCACGCCCAAGGTCTACCGCAGGAAGCGCTCCCCAAAGTACCAAGCGCGGCAGATCGGTCCCTCTAACAAGATCCTGAATCGGGCAGTCACTTGAGCACCGGCATACCGCTCCCGAACTGCGTTAGGCAATGGAGCCCAAGGCTGCCAGGTGATCTACAAATAATACATAGTTTGTTATCTACTGTTATTGAGAGTACAATATAAAGCGAAGCTTAAATAAACTGTAATGTTTGACATACCTCGGCCGCGGTGATGGTGTCAAAGTAGCGGCGGAAGAACATGAAGGACTCCCGTGGCCTCCGCTCGTATCTCACATCGAAGTGGTGGGAAAATGGAACCATGGGGGGCATCTCCTCATCCAGCACTAGGGCGAGCCTAGGAAAGTAGGCATACACCCACAACTACATAATGTAACGGAGCAGATATGAATATGCTTATTAGATAAAGCAGTTACAGATAAAGCAGTATACAAATAAAATAGAGTGCAGTGTATTGTGCAGTGTGTGCAGTGTACAACCAGTGTAAAGCAGATTGCGTGCGTGCAATGTGTGTGATGTACAGATAATAAAAAATAGAATTGAAAAGACAGAAAAGGGAACGTGTACCTCACAGGCTCGCCAGTAGCCTCCAAGCAAATGCCCGCTACCGCGGGAAGGTGAGCTCATATACTCGTAAAGGGTGGCCAAGCTCGCGCCACCCCAGTCGTAGCCACGGATCCACGTCACGTCCACAAGTGCGCTCAGTAGGTAAAGGGCGAGAGTGTTCGCCTGGTCGGCGAAGAGCGTGGTCCCCAGCAGGAACATGATGAAGCCATGAGCATATTGCTCCTCCTCCTCCCGAGTAGTAGGCGCCTGGATCCGGAAGTGATCCTCAAACCATGAGTACCTCACAAACCCTGGCCGGGCAAGAGGTGGCTGAGTGCCAAGCAAGTATAGCTGAGCGGCGTCCCACTCGTCCATATCTATATCGAAGGGGATCGGATCACCCCCTACTCCGATGCTTGTGAGCAGGGAGAAGTCAAAGGGAGTCATCGTCATCTCCCCGGTGGCAGAAAGGTGGAAGGAGTCGGTGGTGTCCCACCACCTCTCCACCAAAGCAGTAAGAAGGGGCCTGCTCGCAGTGAGGCGCGAGAGTCCCATGCAGAAGGTCCCAAAGCCGGCCTGGTCAACAATATGGCGAACCGCATCAGGTAGCTCCATATATCATCCTTGAGCGACGACATTCCCACACCCCCGGAACGCATAGGAATCTCCTCGTGTTCAAAGACAAACAGATGCGAAGCAGTGTCGGATGTACAGTGTTTGAATGCCTTCAGAATTAGGGAAAATGCAGTGTGGGTGCATATGTTCGAGTTTACACAGATATTGAGTAGGCTAAGCATACGATGTGATAGTCTGTTTGGGTTATTCAGTTGAAAATACAGTGTGTGTGCATGTGTTTGGGTGCACTCAGAATTGATGAAAATGCAGTGTGGGTGCATGTGTTCAGATTTAAACAGATATCGGGTGTGGGTGTGCTCACAGTAAACTACAGCATGTGATGTATCAGTGTGTCTGAGTTAAGCAGTTAAAGAACATAATCGACTATCGCAGTTATATATTCTACATTGTAGAAAATGAAACAAAGTAAGAATATACCTCAACGGCGCCGTAAGATAGATGTGACTCTGGCTCGTGCAACAAAAGCTCCAGTGGCGCGCCCCGCGTATAGCTCTTAAAGTGGCGGATGCCATCGGGAAGCAACATGTGTATCGCCAGCCTATAAGTCGCCGGATCGAACGGCCGGATGCGAAGAGGTAGGAGCCCGACCTCGGGGTCCACGTCTATCTCCGGGGGAGCCCCACCTTGTGGAATGTCGTCTGCCATCTCAGAAGGAGTGCAAAAATGGCCGAGAATGTGGAAAATAGGAGAGAATGCCAAAAGTCAACCCCGAGAGGGTGAAAAATGGGACGAAAGTTCAGAGTGTGGGAAAGGCACGAAAACCAAGTAAACTCGGGGGGAAACAAACCCCAAGTAGTGGAAACCAAGAAAGAAACACCGAAAATCGAGATTTGTTCGGTTCAAAGTGTGCGAAACGGGAAGGGTTTTGCAAATCAAACAACGAAAAACGCTTAAAAATAAGAGAAAAACACGAATCGAAGGCGGGAAAATCACCTAGAGAGAAAGATGAAGGATTTTCGATCTTGGAAAAGTGAGAATATGGGGTTTGGAACCCCATATTTAAAGACCCGTGGCCAAAGGACAAAATTGCCCCTGAAACTGCCATTTTTGGCCGGTCGGCCAAATTGTTAGCCGATCGGCTAAATATTTGGCCGATGAGCTTATTTTGTGGCCGATTGATGGCTGCTGGCCTCCCCTTGTGGTCGATGCACCTCCCACACCCTTGTTTGGGTCAGTTATGTGGTTTGGGAGCTTCATTACTCAAAGAAGTGCAAGAAAGTGCACTTTTGAAGCTTAACCGGCCTTCGTGTTGACCTCGAGTCGTGTCTTCTGTGTGCGATGCTTGGTGCGCGCAAGGTGTATCCTTTCTCGTATCGTTTTGTATCTTGCGAGTTCCGCAAATCACTTTAAATATGTTGTATTACAATGCTTTATTATGACTGTAATAAGCGCACTCGTTACGCGTCTTGCATTGAACAATGCCTCGTCTTATTTTGAAGTTGCATCTCAACGTTGCGAGTGACGTGCCTTCACCATACTTATGCTGAACGTGGGTCTTTCCTGCTCTGCACATTGCATACGTCGCCGCGTATGCTTTACTTACATGTGTTTATTCCTTGCTTTACACATTGCTTGTGTTGTCGCGTATGCTTTACTTACATGTGTTTATTCCTTGCTTTACACATTGTATACGTTGTCACATATGCTTTACTTACATGTGTTTATGCTTTTCTTCGCATTGTTATAAACATTGCTTGCGTTGTCGCGCATGCTTTACTTACACGTGTTTATGCTTTTCTTCGCATTATTATACACATTGCTTACGTTGTCGCACAAGCTTTACTTACATGGGTTTACGCACCCCATAGCTCGCGTTGTCGCACATGCCCTTCTTCTTGCATTGTTATGCACCTTTTTATCCGCGTTGTCACGCACACTTATGTTGCATTGTCATGCATCTCCTTACTTGCGTTGTCACGCATGTTTTATTTTCATTATCATGCTCGTTTCAGTTGCATTGTTATGCTTCCCTTGCTTGCGTTGTCGCGCATGCTTTACTTGCATTACTATGCACCTTTTCACTCGCATTGTATATGCATGTGTTTATGTCATATTGAATTGATTTCTTGATCAAACGTTGAACATGTGTTTCTACTATGTTGTACCTGTTGAATTTCTTTCTTTTGTAGGCACGATATTGTATGTACGGTTCATTCAAGAGAAGTCCTGGCTCAGTTTCACCGCAACCCTTCTTCACTCACGTGCTGCGTTTGGACGTATCCGCATGTTCGCGTTTATCACGCGTTCTGCAACCCTTCTCCACTCACGTGCCGCGTTTGGACGTATCCGCATGTTCGCGCTTATCACGCGTTCTGCACCCTTTCTCCACTCGCGTTGCGCGTTTGGACGTATCCGCATGTTCGCATTTATCACGCGTTCTGCAAACCCTTCTTCACTCGTGTGGCGCGTTTGGATGTATCCGTATGTTCGCGTTTATCACGCGTTCTGCAAACCCTTCTCCACTCGGGGGCCGCGTTTGGACGTATCCGCATGTTTGCGTTTATCATGCGTTCTGCAACCCTTCTCTACTCGCGGGCCGCGTTTGGACGTCTCCCCATGTTCGCGTTTATCACGCGTTCTACAAACCCTTCTCCACTGGCGTGCCGCGTTTGGATATATCCGTATGTTCGCGTTTATCACGCATTCTGCAAACCCTTCTCCACTGGCGTGCCGCGTTTGGACGTATCCGCATGTTCGCGTTTATCACGTGTTTTGCAAACCTTTCCCCACTGGCGTGCCGCGTTTGGACGTATCCGCATGTTCGCATTTATCACGCGTTCTGCAACCCTTCTCCACTCGCGTGGCGCGTTTGGACGTATCAGCATGTTTGCGTTTATCACACGTTCTGCACCCTTTCTTCACATGCGTGCCGCATTTGGACGTATCCACATGTTCGCGTTTATCACCCTTTCTGCAAACCCTTCTCCACTCGCATGTCGCGTTTGGACGTATCCGTATGTTCGCATTTATCACGCGTTCTGCAAACCCTTCTCCACTCGCTAGCCGCATTTGGACGTATCCGTATGTTCGCATTTATCACGCGTTCTGCAAACCCTTCTCCACTCGCTAGCCGCATTTGGACGTATCCGCATGTTCGCGTTTATCACGTGTTCTGTAACCCTTCTCCACTCGTGTGCCGCGATTGGACGTATCTGCATGTTCACGTTTATCACACGTTTTGCAACTCTTCTCCACTCGCGTGCCGTGTTTGGACGTATCCGCATGTTCACGTTTATCACGCGTTCTGCAACCTTTCTCCACCCGCGTGCCGCGTTTGGATGTATCCGCACTTTCATGTGCATCACACTCTGTCGCGCAACCTTTTTCCATTCGCGTGCCGTGTTTAGACATACTCGCACTGTTATGTGCATCACACCTTCTTGTGCAACCCTTCTCCTCTCGCATGTGGTGCGTTAGGACGTCTTTGGTTTCGAGCACTCAGATGTGTTCCGGTGTTCAGTTATTCTCTTTCTCCTCTTGCGTGTGTCGCGTTTGGATGCCTTTCATCTCTTGCATGTGACTCACTGAGAGATGTTGTGTTTGAGACTCCGGGTATCCTCGGTAGTCTCTTTTAGTTTTCTCCACATGAGACGTAACGAGAATTCTATAATTCTCTTACATCCTTTCTGCATGTAATGTAGTTAGATTTGTATATGCTTGCTTAAAACTGTTGCATGATATGCTTCGTTACAGCTTTCTTCACATGATCATAAGTTATGTTCGGCTTTGTGCATATCCTTTGCATTTTGCCTCTGCCTACGGGCACATATCTTTGTTATCTTGCATGCTTTGTCTAAGTCTTCGGCCTTGTCAAAAATGGGTCGTCTCTGGGCTTTGACATTCACTCCCATCATTTTATAACTTTCGAGTTCTGTCAAAGAGGGGCAACTGTAGACACCCCATTTTTGATCGTCCTCAAGACTTAGACGTCATCATTTGAACACTCGATGATCATCCATGCTCGTGTTCGTTTTGAGTTCCCGGAGGTCTCGGCCGCACGCCTTGCCTCAAGATCTTTCAACTTGACTGTTTTGTGCTTGGTTGTGGACCAAACACTTGTGTTTTTGCTTTTGCTTTTGAGGGAAGAGGGTGGCTTGTTGGCCATTTCCTCACCCATCGGCCAAGGCATGAGGCCATCGGCCCCTTTTTCTTGCCATCGGCCAAAGGTGTTGACCGATCGGCACTATTTTTGGTCGGTCGGCCACCTTTGTGGGTCAATCGGCCATATTTTTCGGCCGAACCCTTTCCATCTGCTTTTCGCAGATACTTTGTGCCAACTGGCACAGCTGGCACGCATAATTTCCCCCTCTATACACGTGTATGGAGGGATTTGAGCCTTGCTTAGCTTCTCCAAGAAGCTTTGCAAATTGGATTTCTATAAGAGGGGAGGCCCTCCTCCCTTCTCAGGGGTTTAGCAAAAATAGATATAGAGTTCATATATCCGTCTCTCTCTATATCTCTCTCTCTACATTTGTGTGTGTATTTGTGATCAAAAGTGTGTTTTTGTTCATATTTTTGCACTAAGGCACCTAGTAATACACCATCCTTGAGTTGTTGAGGTGCTAAGGAGTTGGTTTTGGAGTTCTTGGGCTGTTTTTGATCCAAGAAGATTGCTGGAGTTGTGTTCTTGAAGTTGTTCTTCAAGGGTGAGTTAACTTGTTTTAGATACCCCGTTTTGGCTTAAGCTTTTAGCCTTTCTTACTTATTGTTTTAAGCTTAGATTATAACTAATAAAATTTCTATTTTTACTTGCTTTAGACCTTTGTTTAAGGTCTCTTCTTGGTTTGGGGTTGTTTACCCCTTCCAAGGCCTTGTTAGGCCTTGTTTTAGGCCATCCCTTTTGGCCCTTGCTTTAAGCTTTGCATGGCCTCTCTACCATTGAAATCCAGAGGATTTTCTGTGGTGAAGAGGTGGTTTTGGTGTCCTAAATAGGAGAGGGTCATCCCCTCTCTTTGTTGTCTTGAATGCTAGCATAAGTGGCTTATGTTGGTGGCATGTGTCCTTAGCTTGTTTTAGCTTCATTTCAGCAAGTATTTGGTGTTTTTTTTTCCATGATTTACCTCTATTTAAGTTGGTTTAGTGGTCTCTTGCATGCACCATGTACTTGCCTTGCAATCCCCTCATTTGCCTTAACATGTATCTAGCATTTAGACAACCATGCTTGCATGTTTTGGCTAAACTCCATGAATATTTTAGCCTTGTTTTACCGTGCTAAAGCTCTGTTTTTCATTGTTTTGGTCATGCTTGCATTGTTTTGTATATCTACCATGCAATCTAGCTTATTAAGCTTTGTGCATCAAGTCATTAGCATGCATTGCTTGGACCCTTTTCATGATTTGGCATCATCTCATATGAGATTTCAGTCCATGTAATGTGGCCATGCATTCACATTTATAACATTTTCCATGCATTGGAAGGTTGGTGTTTCATGCCCAAAAAATGTGTCATTGTTTATGCCATCATGCTTAGGCCTTTGGGATGCCATCTAAGTGGGTTTTTGGGCTCATTCTAACATGTCATAACTCTGATTTTGGTTTCTTAAATCATACCATGTTTGGTTTTGATAGGTGTAGTGTAACACCTCTTTTGTAGCTTTGCATGCCTCATGTTTTTGGTGTTGTGTTCTAGCATGTTTTGGCCTTATTCCTCACATGTTTTAAGCTCATTTGGACCTGCCTTAGGACTGTTTTAGGTCATATTGGCCCTTTGGGGCTTGCTTTGTATAGCCATGGTTTGAACCCTTTCGCTAACTTCAAGCTTTAAGCTTTCTTGCATGTTTTGTTTGCCTTGTTTGATTGGTTTGGCACCTTTCCTAGCATGATTTCAGAGCTTAACATATTTGTCACATGTCTATATTTGTCTCTTTTAAGTGTGCTTAAGAGTTATGTCTTCATGCCTAGGTGATAGGTCAATTAGCATGCGTGTTTGTATATGCTTTTGTCCCTCATTTCTTAGCATTTTGGCCACTGATTGGGCCTATTTAAGAGCTGTCCATTATGGTTTGAGTCCATTCTTTGCATGTTGTTGCATGCTGGCCTCGCATGTTGTTGCATACTTGGCCTATTGCATGTTGTCGCATGCTTGAGTTATATTGCATTTGGCATGTCTTTTGTTAAGTTGCTTTGCATGTTTGCATGCTAGTCCTATTGCATGTCGTTGCATGCTTATCATTGGTATTGTTGTTGCATGCCTATTGCATTGTAATGCTTGCATGGTTATGCTACTTTGTTGAGATCGTCATGCATGTATTACATTGGTCTAAATATACTTGTCCCCTTACATGTTGTCACATGTTTGCCTCACATGTTGTTGCATGTTTTTCATTGGCATTGTTGTTACATGCCTTGCATGTTTACTTGTTTAGGTTGTATGCCTATTGCACATTGCTTGTTTGCATGATCATGTGGCATTAGCTTGCTTGCATGCCTAGGTTGTATAGCATTAAGCATGCATCCCTTGCTTCTTGATTAAGCATGATAGAGGTTGGGGCCCCTTATGTGTTTTGGTATGCATTTCATTTGATATTAATTGCACATTCGACTCCTTTGGCCATCGTGCATTGAAATGCGTGATTGATGGTCCGAGGGTCGAGAACCATACTCCCTTGAGCTCATGACATGATAGGGAGGGTAGTCGTGCATACATTGTCTTGTAAATGCATTGTCATGCTCTGTTTGTCCTCTGCTGTAGCAAAACAGCATTCTGCAGGAAGAGATGGCCAGTCGGCCATATTCAGTGCGGGCCGGCTACAAATTGTTGGCCAAGAGCCCCATTATTTGTTGATGACCAGTTCCCCTTGGCCGATGGCCTTTCTACTTGACCGATGGCCTCTCACAGCACCCATAAGGTGATTTAGAAGCATCCTTGAGACTTGTGCATTTTTCAGAGGTGCAGGGCAGTGTAAGCAGAGGCAGCATGAGCATGGCGATAGATTTCTGAGTAGAGCCGAGCATGCATGCATTTGTCCCTCTTCCCGAGGCCTCTTTACTGCTTTAGTAGCTTAATTAATTTGTTTAATTAGTTAAGTGTTGTGTAATAATTAATTAGCTAGTTAGTTAGTTAGTTAGTTAATTAGTCAATTTGTATTATTTATTCGGACCCTCCGTCGTGAGGGCGAATTTCGTAATAAGTGTGCGTGAGTGTGTGAATGTCTTCCAACCCCACGTCTTTCTCCCTTTTACTTAACCGCTTATGATGGCTAGTTTTAGGGCATGCTTCAATTAGCATACTTATGCTTCGCATGTTTGCATTCATTCATTTGTATTGCATGCACCGGGCTCGGTGCATCATACTAACTGCACTGTATTTCAATACCGATTTGAATACATGTATCGAGTGTTGCATCCATATATCATTTTAGAATAGCCGAGCCTACTTCTAATTGCATTTTTCATGTGTTGCATTAGCCATCTTAACATGAATTAGGATCATGCATTGATTACTAACTAGTTTCTTCTTTTGGCCAGGAGTACACTGTAAGTGTTTATGCTTTAGCATCTTTCATGTATGTGAGTATTAACATGAAAGCATGCTTGCTATGAGGATATTTGCTTATGTGATATAACTACCTGAATGCCTGTGGGTGAAGGTTGGATTACTTGAATTGGACCAATTCATTGAAATCCGTGTTTTAGCCTACTTGCGAGTAGCAAACTTCAAATCATTTCCAAACAAACGGATATGCGATGCTTTGTTCCAAATTAGGCGATCTAATCTATACTTTTGTATTGTGCGCATCACGTAGTAAGATTAGCTAATTAACCGGAATAAGAGCGCATGTGTTTTCAAAAACAAGATATCATGCTTAGTACAGGCCGATCTTTGATTGGGCGAGCAGGGGTGGTCATAGATGACCTTCCCCAATCGTACCCAAGTTTCTGAGTCGAGGCAACTTTGGTGATGACGGACACGTGGCCTTAGGCATGAGTCAGGGTTTCCTAAATTCTCGAAAATAAAATATTTAGGTGGCGACTCTGTATCTGGCAAAGCAGTCCATGTTTGGCACTTCTTTCTTAAAAATCAATTTTCCAAAACGATTTGCCAGATTTGGACTCTTTGCTGATTTATCAATCTCACATCGCACATTGTGAGATCAGACTAAGAACCGTGACATTTGAGTCCGAACTGTAGCACGGAAGCCCTGGAGGCGCGTCTACACATGCATGAGAGAATTTCTAACCATACTTCATCATTCCTTCATATTACATGAATACCAATTGTACCTTCTTAATTAGCTACTAAATTTTAGAAATTGAACTTAAATTCTTTTTATTCTCGGTTAGTTAGTGATAGATTATCAAAAATTAAGCTCAAACTAACCTGTTATATCTTCAATTTGATGAAATACAACAAGAATTGGTCTTTCTCTTCAATGCCCTAGCGTTTCTCCTCTCAAGAGCTCTACCTGTCTCTCTCTAAAACTCTCCAACAAAACCCACTGACTCTCTCTTACTACTCAACTCTTCTCCTCTTAAACATGGATGATTAGAATTAGGAACTAATTTGATTCTTAATCTCCAATTAAAACATTCTTAGTCATGTAGTAACCAAAGTAATAAAATATAAATAATCTAATCATATACTACCCTTATTAAGTTCACTAATTACACAATTAAACTTAAATTAAGCTCATGCACATTAAATTACAATTATTCAGTCATGTTTAAATTACTGAATCAGAAACTCATACACATAGAAATTTTTGTAATTAAACATAAAATAATGACTCATATATAAATATCATGCATATATACCAATTCCATATATGTCAAATTGAAATTATGAAGTCTTATATTACCTATTCTAAGTCAAAATTAAATCACTTTAGCAAATAATTGACGTAAAACATTAAATCACATAATTAATTAGGACATAAAAAGGAAATAAAATGACTAATTAATCAAATGTATGTCTGTGTCGTTACAATTACGTTTGGGAAAAGTACACCAATGAGTTTTTTAGTATGTTACATTAAGTGTTACGTTATTAAAGTGTTACATTAGAGTGTTAGGTTTTTGTTGTGAGATTTGTTTTAGAATGAGGGAAAATCGAAAACTTCTATAGTGCAAATTGTCCAAATGTGTAATTTTACATTTTGATAAATCTACTTTTATCCCTAAAAAATTAAACCTAAACATATAAGTGATTACCCTTTTATGTAATTTCCACTTTAATGGAACATTTGGGTTCATAAGAAAAAAAGGAAGACTAAAAGGACATAAAAAGGAAATAAAATGACTAATTAATCAAATGTATGTCTGTGTCGTTACAATTACGTTTAGGAAAAGTACACCAATGAGTTTTTTAGTATGTTACATTAAGTGTTACGTTATTAAAGTGTTACATTATTAAAGTGTTACATTAGAGTGTTAGGTTTTTGTTGTGAGATTTGTTTTAGAATGAGGGAAAATCCAAAACTTCTATAGTGCAAATTGTCCAAATGTGTAATTTTACATTTTGATAAATCTTCTTTTATCCCTAAAAAATTAAACCTAAACATATAAGTGATTACCCTTTTATGTAATTTCCACTTTAATGGAACATTTGGGTTCATAAGAAAAAAAGGAAGACTAAACAGTTTATAAGATCACATTTTGAGATTTATTAGTGCTTCACCCTAAAAAAATTTCATTATCTATATATTATATAAGGAAAAATTGTGTTTTTAGTGAGAAGCCTTGCGAGAGTTTCAATATTTCATACTCCATTGGCTAACTTTTATTTGATAATCCCACATCGGGAAAAGAAAGGAAAAAAAATGAGTTGTTTTACTCATATAAAGGGAATTTTATATTCTCATCCCATTTAATGAAAAGCCTTGTGAGAATTTTGATATCTCATACCAATTTTCTTGATTTTTTTAATTTTGAACAATTAAAAAAATCTTCATTGGCTAGCTTTTATTTGATAATCCCGCATCGGGAAAAGAAAGAAAAAAAAGAAGAAGTTATTTTACTCATATAAAGTGAATCTTGTATTCTTATCCCATTTAATATTGTAGTGTTGTGCATGCTTCAATTTAGTATAATTTAAATTTTAAAAGTACTAATTAATTAATTATGACCTAGCAGATTAGGCTAAATCATTTTTGATTTGATTGATTTGTTGGTTCAACCGCGATTTTAGCGGTTTTATCAAAATATATTGATTAGATTTGTTTGATTCGAAATAAACTAAAGAATGATTTGATTAAAGAATGAAAAACTGAGATTGCTTGGCTAGAAACAAACTTTCCATCCAAATAATTGTTAATTTTTATTTTATAATCCTACATCGAAAAAAGAAAGAAAAAAAAAAGTGAGTTATTTTACTTATATAAAGTGAATCTTAATAGTGTTGTATTGTGTATACTTCAATTCAAGACAATTTAAATGTTAAAATTAAAATAACATTTAAAAATTTTAATTGATTAATTTTTGTATAAGTTGGTTGGTCATTTGACATAATCGATTAGGCTAAACCATTTTAGGTTTGACTGATTCGCCAGTTTAATCCCGATTTCTCATATTGATTTTATTAATTTTAAATAACTAAAAAAAATTTCCATTGGCTAACTTTCATTTAACCGTATAAAAATAAAACTCGAATTAGTTTATAATTTATTTTATAATCCCACATCGGGAGAAGAAGAAAAAGTAAAGTTTGTTTCACTATCTATCTATATATTATATAAGGAAAATGAGATTTTTAGGAAGAAGCCTTCTAGGAGCTCAAAACCCTTATTCTAAAATTATTGAATTTCTCTTAATTTTAAACAATTAAGAAAATTCTCATTGGCTAGCTTTCATTTACTTTTTATTTTACAATCTCACATCGAAAAAAGAAAGAAAAAGTTAATTGTTTCATTTACATAAAGTGAATCTCATACTCCCATCTATATAAGTAAAAGGAGATTTTTAGTGAGAAGTCCTATGATCAACTTCTCATATCATTTTTTTGATTTTCTTAATTTTAAACAATTAAGAAAATCTCTATTGGCTAACTTCTATTTAACTTTTATTTTACAATCTCACATAATTTTGATTTTAAAACTAATTTTGTATGAGTTTTTGAAAATCTCATAATATTTAACTTTAAAATAATTACAATCTCATATCGAGAAAAGAAAGAAAAAAGTGAGTTGTTTCACTTATATAAAGTGTTACAATCTCACATCGGGAAAAGAAAGAAAAAATGAATTGTTTTACTTATATAAAATTAATCTTATAATGAGAGTTTTAAGGGAGAAACCTTCTAGAAGTTGCAAACCCTTATTCTAAAATTATTGATTTTTCTTAATTTTAAACAATTAAGAAAATTCTCATTGGCTAGCTTCTATTTACCGTTTATTTTACAATCCCAAATTGAAAAAAAAAGAAGAGAAAAAAGTGAATTGTTCCATTTACATAAAGTGAATCTTATGCTTCAATTTATATAAATTATTGAAACTTCTTAATTTTAAACAATTAAGAAAATCCCCATTGGTTAGCTTCCATTTAACTTTTATTTTATAATTCCACATCTAGAAAAGAAGTAAAAAGTGAATTGTTTCATTTATATAAAATGAATCTTATACTCCTATTTATATAAGCAAAAGAAGATTTTTAGTGAGAAGCCCTATAACCAATACCATTTTTTTTAATTTTAAATAATTAAGAAAATCTCCATTAGTTAGCTTCCATTTAACTTTTATTTTACAATCCCGTATAGACGTTTTGATTTTAAAAGTAATTTTGTATGAGCTTTTGAAACTCTCATAATATTTAACTTTAAAATAATTACAATCCCATATCAAGAAAAGAAATAAAAAGTGGGTTGTTTCACTTATATAAAGTGAATCTTATACTCTCATTTAATATTATAGTATTGTGCATGTTTCAGTTCAAGATGGTTTAAATTTTAGAATAAAATTTAAAGGTTTTAATTACTTAATTTTGTTGTAAATTGGTTGGTCTTTTAACTTAGTCGATTAGGATGAATCGTTTTTAATTTGACTGATTCACTGGTTTAACCACAGTTTTAGTTGTTTTATCAAAATATATTGCTTAGATTTGTTTGATTTTAAATAAACTAAGATTGACCTTATTAAAAATTGAACGACTAAGATTGCTTGATTAGAAATGAACTTCCAATCCAAATAACTGTTAACTTTTATTTTACAATCCCACATCAAGAAAATGAGGGAAAAATGAGTTGTTTCAATATATAAACCTTATGCTCCAATTTAATATTGTAGTGTTGTATATGTTTCAGTTCAAGAAAGTTTAAGTTTTAAAATTAAAATAAAATTTAAAATATTTAATTAATTAATTTTTGTATTAGTTGGTTGGTCCTTTGACCTAACCGATAGGGTGAACCATTTTCGGTTTGATTGATTCGCTGGTTTAGCTACGGTTTTAGCGATTTTATCAAAATATATTGGTTAAATTTATTTAATTCTAAATAAATTAAAGATTGGCCTAATTAAAGATTAAACAGCTAAGATTGCTTGATTCGAAATAAACATTCCACCCAAACAATTGTTAACTTTTAAACAATTAAGAAATTTTCCAATGGTTAACTTTTATTTTATAATCTCACATCGAGAAAAGAAGAAAAAAGTGGATTGTTTCACTTACAAAGTGAATCTTATACTCTTATTTATATAAGCAAAATGAGATTTTTAGTAAGAAGTCTTATCATCAATATCTCATACTAATTTTTTTTTTATTTTCTTAATTTTAAACAATTAAGAAAATCCCGATTGGCTAGCTTTCATTTAACTTTTATTTTACAAAATATAGAAAAAAAATTAAATATAATTATCATATTTTTATTTAATAATATATTATTTTAACCTGTGCATAGCACGAGTGATATGCTAGTATACATAGAATGAAAATGATCAAAATCTTTGGCATTGCACATCTTTTGGTACAGGACACAGCCAGTGGCCTTTCACCGTAATTTGAATGATGTACCTGCAAAGGAATTTGTCATTTTAAAGAAATTATTTATTTAAACAACTCTGCTATGTAGCTCGAAAATGAGCTGGCTCGAATGGCTCGAGGTGCCAAAATGACGTCGTTTTGACACCTTTTCTTTTTTTATTTCCCCTTTCTCTTCTCTCTCTTCTTCCTTTCAGACCCAAACCAAATTCTGAAATTGTTCTTCTCTCTCGTCTGACTACCTCTCCGACACGATGCAAACGAGTGAACATCTAACTTCTCTCCGACCCAAACGATGCTAGAAGCTTCTTATACGACGGAAACTCAGAAGCTAAAATGCATCATTACAAAAAAAAATTGAACACAATTTTGCAACCAAAGACCCAAGTATTTACAAATTACAACACTTTACATTACCATTACCAAATTCAGTTTGTTCTCATCTTCAATCTCACCCTCTTCTAACCTAGAAACTAAAATTACTATTATACAAATTGTCTATCTAATCCATGAGAACCTAGAGAAAACCTTGAAACAGAGACACCCCGAAATGTCAAAAACCTCTGTTCCATACTTATAAACTATACAAGAACAAGCAACCTCAAAATTCATGGAATTTGGAGCAGATCACCCATCAGAATGGTCATTAGAGCCACAAATAAACAAAATCAAACCTCAAAATTAAAACCAAACCCAAACCCAAAATCAAAATCAAAATCCAAAATCAAATCTTGAAATCAAAACCAAACCCACTGCTACAGTCGAAAATCACCAACCGGCCAACAGTCTAGAAAGAAAAAGAAGAAAGAGAGATGAGAGTGAGAAGAGGTGAGATCGGGCCAGAGAGAGAGAGGATTAGAGAAAGGATGAGAGGTAAGAGTGATGAGAGCTGGTTAGAGACAGAGAGAGTGAGAGGATCAGAGAGAGGGACACAGATCTATATATATATAAGAGAGAGAGAGAGAGAGAGAGCCCACCGTCGCAAACCCACGCCGCCATCAACGTCACAGTTCAAAAGGAAGAAGAAGACCAAGGCAGATGAGAAGAGATAGAGAAGAAAGAGAACGAAAGAGAGAGAGAGAGAGAGAGAGAGAGAGAGAGAGTCAAGCCATTCGAGCCTTAAAATGTCGAGTTACGAGGCATTTCTGCCGTTGGTTGACAAAATTTATATATAAGTAGCATTTTCTTTCACATAGATTACAACTCATCCCCTTTTACTTTGCCCTTGTTCCTATCTTAATCAAACTAATCAGGTTGAAGAATTCGATTTTGTGTCAATTTTTTTTTTTTGTCAATCCCGACTAAATCAAATTGCTTACACCTGTAATGATGGTTGGTTGGTTTATTGTGAATCTGTAATAATTCAATTTATAAAATTTCAAAATTTTTCCCCCCATAATTCTATGGTGTCAATTTATAAAATCTCTAAAGATTTGATGTGCCCAAATTTTCTTCAAAGTTTCAATTGACACCTACGTGTCGTATGATGTCGACAAGATTCTTGGTCAATGAGTAGACAACCTCATTTGACAACTTTTAATTTTAGCAACAAAATTAAAAGGTCATTACAAGTTGTTATATCACTCTCTGTACTTTTCTACACATCTTTTCTTAAAAAGCAAAAAAATTATTAAAATAGTCTGTTCCCATGTGAATTCCATCACATTCATTCATTTAGTCTGCCTTCGAATAAAAATAATAATAATTTAAATTAACCATGATATTGACAAATTTCAGTGAGTTCTTGGGTGGATGGTAGTCATTAAGGATGTAAAAAAATCAAAAAAATCGACCAAATTTAACTAAATGATCCACATTTGGTTTGTTTTTTAATAAGTAGTCTGTGCAGTTTTTAAATTTGATTTTATTTTGATTTTCGCTTCGGTGTCAGTTTAAGCACCTTATGCACCACATTAAATCAAAACCAACTTTTTCAACATATATGGTATTTATTATATGTATATAATTTAATAATATAATAATATTAATAAGTATACTGAATTATTAATCTCAATTAATTAATCCTATCATCCCTATAACCCAAGTTAGTATACACTTATTATATGTAATCTAAACTCTAACTCATTATTCTTGTAGTATTCATTATTAGTTTTTGTTTGTATTTTTGTTAATTAAGAAATTGTAAAATATTTACTAAATGTGATGATGTTGTTTTGTCGGGATAGGATGGGTCGGACTGATCCAGGCGCTCCATGGGTCGTTTGTCTTTTGTCTTCGTAGTCGCACCTGCAACAAGTCTGTAGGAAGGTTTCGAAATGGGGGTGCTTCCTTCCCGTGGACTCTCCGACATCAAGTTAGGTGGTATCGAATAATAATCTAGAGAGAGAGAGAGAGAGAGAGACAGAGAGAGTTTCTTCTTACCAAAACGTCTTTTAGAAACTTCCTTATATTGCTTATTAATCATTTCCTTGTCTATTCATCCTATCCTATTCACCGAAAGCCTGCAACCTACATGCCATCAGCCATGGTGGTTGTCCCATGTCCCAGAGCGAGAGGTCTTATTGCTTTTAATGTTTTGATAGTCTCGTTTAATGTTTGGCGCATGGGCTCAATAACTCTCTAAAATCTTTATCTTCCACATGGCTAACTCCCTACCTAACACTTGTCTAGCTGGTGCCTAGGCTTGGCCATTGTGAGTTCTCTACTAGGCTTGGTGTCGAGCCTATTTTGCTGGGTTTCAGCCAAGTGACTATTTGGATAACCCAAGACAAGCCCTCTTGGGCCATGCCCATCAGTAGTCCCTCATTTTTTAGCACAGCTTTAGTCTAGCGAAGGGAATAATAAAGGTGGAAGCAATCTCCCAAGTCGTAGAAGAGGGGACCAACCGACTGGGCTGGTGCATGAGGAGGTAAGATTGGCAAGACGGCCGAGCAAAAGTGCCCGACTAGCAGAGTGGCCGGCCAAGGGTATCTGACCGTTGAAACGACCAAGCCTAGTATGTTTGACTAGCGAGGTATTTGACTGAGTGACAACACCGACCGGTCGATGGTGGAGGGGGAATGGTGAAATGCTCCGACAGGCGTAGGGCTCAAGAAAGTGGAATGCACGTGACGACATGATGTGAAACAGACGTGGGGGAAGGGAATGAGTTAGTAGGTTTGGAGAAATGATAGTGTCCGTCCACCTGGAATGATGTGGGTCGTGGATAAGGATTTTGAACTGTTTGGTGGAGGCAAAGGGTTGGGGAAATGGGGAATTCGAAAAAGTTAGGTATTTTACCCGTTAGGTTTCCTAATTCCCTCCACACTATGGGATATTACAAACTAGCAAACTTTAACCACGATCCTTGGAAGACAGGCAAACCGTGGGCTTTTGCATTTGTGCGCTTCACATACCTTATTACAAAAAATCAACACATTCCAGACTTTACCTTCTTTATTTCGTTTGATTCTGTACTGCAGCACATTTCAAATTTCCTCGCCCTTGCCACCGAAGCTATTTGCAGAAATGCAAAAGAGATGACCCAAGAGAAAGCACTAGCTACAACATCTAACCTGTTGGGGGACGATGATGGGGTTGCTCTGGTGGAGAAATACAGGGTGGAAAGGATAGTGGAGAGGAGGGGACAGAGACCACCTTGACCTATTCCACTAACAATGAACTCAGCGGCCCAAGCGATTAGCCAAGTGGCTCCGAGCCATTGGCACACCAAGGTTGACAAGTTGTCATTAACGGCGAGGGACTTGGAAGAGATCCGAATGAAGTATCAGATTCTTGAGGTCGTGAAACTAAGGCTGCCAAGGGTGGAAGAGAGGGTGTTGAATGCCAGACCGGGGGAGTTTTTGTTGTACGAAGAGGCGTTGTGGAGGGGTTTGAGACTGCCGCTCCATCAGGTCGTGATCAAAGTGCTAAACCGATTGGAAGTGGCACCGGGCAGTTAGTGCCAAATGCATGGAAAATCTTGGTGGCGTGCGTGATCTTTTGCGTATGGGCGACCGACGGGGAGGGGATGTCGATGGATGAGTTTTTCTCTTGCTATAAGGCATCAGACTGACAGGAGACATGGGTGGCCATTAGGGCTGAGCAAGTGATCCGTGAAATTCGTAATCCGATCCAGTCCATTCCAATCTGATAAGTTTGGATTGGTTTTTTGAATCTGCGGTTCAGTTCCGGATTGAAGAATTAAAAATCCGTAGTCTACGGATTGGTTCCGGATTGAACCCTACAGTTCCGGATTAGAACCGATTCGAACCGTATACAAATAGTCTATATTTTTATTATACATCCTCCCCCACTGGCCATGTAGGCGATGCTTGGAAGAAAATTAGTGGTAAGGCTATCCTCATCGGTGAAGGGGTGGCAAACCATGTGATTTTACGTGTCCGTGGATAACAGAAGAGGAGTGTGGACGATTTGGAAGATCCCAACCAAATCGATTCAGTCAAAGTTGGATGCCACTGCTGTAGACGTCCCCCGAACGTCTCGGGGGGAAATCCCCGTTTTGTTCATGTGGGCTCACTACAGTTCAGGACTCAAATGTCACGGTCCTGTATCTAATCTCGCAGAGTGCAATGCAAGACCGATGAATCATCAAAGAGTTCAAATCCGCAAATCATTTTTGAAAACAAATTTTTTTGAAAGAAGTGCCAAACATGGACTGCTTTTCCAGATACAGAGTCGCCACCTAAATATTTTATTTTGGGGAATTTAGGAAACCCTGACTCGTTTGCCTAAGGCCATGTGTCCGTCATCACCAAAGTTGCCTCGGCTCGAGAACTTGGGTACGATTGGGGAAGGTTACTTCGTGAGCACCCTCGCTCGCCCGATCAAAGATCGGCCTCTACTAACCATGATATCGAGCTTTGAAAACATTATGTGCTCTTATTCTGGTTATTAACCTAGATTTACTACGTGATGCACACAGCATACAAGTATAGATTGGATCACCTGAATTGGAACAAAACACCTCATGCTTGCTTTTGAAACGGTTTGCTACTCACAAGTAGGCTAAAATGCGAATTTGCACCCTCAGGTGGGCTTGGAAAACAAGATGATTTGCCACTCTCAAGTGGGCTTAAAACTCATAGTCAATGCATTATTCCAATTCAGATAATCCAACCTTCACCCACAGGCATTCAGGCAGGTATATCACATAAGCAGTTAGCCTCATGGTAAACATGCTATCATGGCAGTCACTCACACGCATGCAAGGATGCTAAAGCGTAAATGCTTACCTAGTACTCCAAGCCAAAACAGAAACTAGTTAGTAATCAAATGCGTGATCCTAGTTCATGTTAAGATGGCTAATGCAACACATGCAAAATGCAACTAGAAATAGGCTCGGCTATTCTAAGATGTCATGTGAAATACAACTTGATACATGTATTCAAATTGGAATTAAAATACAATGCAGTTAGCATGATGCGCCGAGCCCGGTGCATGCAAAATAGATGAATGATGCAAACATGTGAGCATAAGTATGCTAATTGAAACGTGTTCTAAACTAACCATCAAAAGCTAGTAAATAAAAGGGAGAAAGACGTGGGGTTGGAAGACATACATCACATGCACACACACTTATTACAAGATCGCCCCTCTCGCAGAGGGTCCGAATAAATAATACAACACAAATAAATAATTAACTACTCTAGCTAATTAAATATTACAAAGTTCTAATTAATTAATTACAAAAGAAGGTGGCCGTAGCCCTGCCTCGGAATGATGGGACGATGCATGCTCGATTTGCCTCGCTCGGAAACCCGTTGCCATGCCACTGTTACCTCTGTTAGCACTGTTCAGCACCTCTGAGAACTGTGAAAATACTTGTGATGCTTCTAGAACACTCCCATAGCACTGTGGGATGTCACCGGCCATAATGCAAGTCCACCGGCCACTAGGATACAGTTATCGACCAAAAGTGGGACCACCGACTAGACTTTGGTTGCCGGCCGGCACTAAAAGTGGCCGACTGGCCATTTCTTCCTGTAGAGCACTGGTTTTGCTGCAGCAGAGGACAGACAGTGCATGTCAAAGCATTTTCAAGACAATGTGTGCATAGCCACTCTCCCTATCATGTAATGAACTCAAGGGAGTATGGCCCTCGGTCCTCGGGCCACCAATCACGCATTTCGATGCATGATGGCCAAAGGTACCAATTTTGCAAATCAATGTAAATGAATGCTACACACTCTATCATGTTGAGATCAAGAGTGTCGGCGATCGAGGATTGAGACGTGTTTCGTCACTTTAAGTACGAACACACCTCATTCCTCATGTTTGGTTTGACACCCCAAACCAAACATAATGCAATGCATGTATGCGATATGGCTCAAATATGCAATATGGCTTGAATATGCAAAATGGCTCAAGTATGCAATATGAGGCTAAGTTAGCGAAGCATGCCAAATGCAATGCAACTTACACATGCAAATGTACAATGTGCTAAGTATGCAAGATGTAATGCAATGCGATCTAACATGTAAGCTAAGCTAATGTAACAAGAACATGCAAACATGATATAATGCAAGCATATAACGAGATGCAACATACCTAACATGCAACTATGTACAAGGATGGACTTAAACCGAAATGGGAGGGCCTCAGCCAATCCCAAAACAGTGGCCAAAATACCAAAAACAAGGCACCAAAATGCGAGATAAACATGCACATATGTTCACCCATCAATTAGGCCACAATGCACAACCTTCAAACATGAGCGAGATGTGATAAATATGAGGATATGGCATTACAACAAACTCTGAAATCACATGAAGAATGATGCCAAATTGACTACACAATGCAAACATGGCATGTTAATGGAGTTAAAGCTCAAAGCTAGCTACGAGGCTTGAACCATGACTATGTCAACCAAGCCCCAAATGGTCAAAGCAACTCAAAACAGTCCCGAGGCAGACCAAAATGAAGCTAAAACTCATATGGAACAAAGCCAAAACATGCTATAAAGAAGGGCACAAAACAAGACGCATACAAGGCCCAAAAGGGCAAATGCACTGCACCTCTTACAACCGAACATGAAACGACTTAGGCAAATAAAATCAGAGTTACAATACACCAAAACAAACCACAAAACCCACTGATATGGTAGCCCGAAGACTTAAACAAAGAGGCATGCATAATGGCCTAAACATGGAGTATAAGACAACAACTCTTCAAGGCATTGAAAGGGTGTTAAATGCAAGCATACGAGCATGGAACATGGACTGAAATGGCATGAGAAGTGATTCCAAATCACTGAAATAACCCAAATGAAGCATGCTCAAGACTCACACACCCGAAGCCAACAAGCTAGAATACAAAAAGGCTATATAAAGCATGGCAAGCATGACCAAATTGACACCAAACAGAACTTAAACACGTTAAAACATGACTAAAAACTTCACAAAGCTAAGTCAAAACATGCAAGTATGGTGGTCTAAATGCATGATGCATTTCTAAGCAAAATAGAGGAATGCAAAGCAAGTGTATGGTGCATGCAAGGGGTCAACAAGCCAACCTAAAACAGAGGTAAACCATGACCAAATATCACTAAATACCCACTAAGATGGAGCCAAAATCGACTAAGCATGCATGCTACCCCTTTGAGCCAAAAACACAAGCATATGAGACACAAAGGGAGAGGGGTGTCCCTCCCCTATACAAGACCTCAAAACCACTTTCAGTAGTGAGAAGGCCAAAACACGAAAGTTCCAAAGCTCAACAAAGAAGGCACAAAAAGAGGCCAAACAAGGCCTAAGAGGGGGAGGATGACCCCCAACACTAAAATGACCTTAAACAAACATCTTAAGCATGAAAATACAGAACTTTTATTAGTTATACACTAAGCTCAAAAAACCATGCAAGATAGGCTAAAAGCTAGTGTAAATATGGGAAATATAAAGCAATAGTGCTCACCCTTGAAGAACACTTCAAGAACAGCAACTCCAGCCCCCTCCTTCTGATTAAAACCAACTCAAAACTCCAAGAACAACGTCTCAACACCTCAATAACCAAGGTATGGTGTAACACTAGGTGCTTTAGTGCAAAAATTTAAACAAAAACACACTTTTGAACACTATTACACACACAATCTAGAGAGAGAGGGAGATATAGAGAGAGAGTGATATATATGTGATATATATCTCTGATATATATCGTTGAATTGTTCAACCCCTCTGAAGGAGGAGGGAGGCCCTCTTTTATAGAACAAAAAGGGCCTAAGCTTCTTGGAGAAGCTAAGACAAAGGGGTCAAGGTTTCTTAAGAAGCTAGAACAAAGGTTCAAGCTTCTTGGGGAAGCTAAGGCAAAGGTCCAAGCTTCTTGGGGAAGCTAAGGCAAAGGGTTCAAAGCTTCCTCAAGAAGCTAGAGCAAAAGGGTGCAAAGGGTGCAAATCCTCCATACACGTGTATGGAGGATGGGTATGTGTGCTCCAGCCGGCACAGCTAGCATGCAAAATGCCTGAAAAAGGCAAAAAAGAAGCCCCGGCCAGAAAATATGGCTGATTGACCAAACAAACGGCTGGCCGACCAAAAAAAATGCCGACGGGCCATCACCAATGGCCGGTAGCAACAAAACAGGGCCGGTTGCCTCAAGCCAAGGCCGGTGAGGTGTGAGGATGACCAACAAGCCATTCTCTGCCCTCAGAAGCAAAACACACAAGTGTTTGGTCCATGACCAAGCACAAAACAACCAAGTTGAGAGATCCTGAGGCAAGGCGCGTAGCCGAGACCTCTGAGAACTCAAAACGAACACGAACATGGATGATCACTGAGTGTTCAAACGGTGTTGTCCAAGTCTTGAGGACGATCAAAAATGGGGTGTCTACAGTTGCCCCTCTTTGACAGAACTCGAAAGTCATAACAATGATGGGAGTGAGTGTCAAAGCCCAGAGACGACCCATTTTTGGTAAGGCCGAAGACTTAGACAAAGCATACAAGCCAACAAAGATATGCGCCTGAAGGCAGGGGCAGGATACAAGAACAACGCACAAAGCCGAGCATAACTTATGATTATGCAAAGAAAGCTGTAACGAAGCATAACATGCAACAGTTTTAAGCAAGGCGAAAACCAAACTACATTACAATGCAGAAAGGATGTCAGAGATTTATGTAATTCTTGCTACGTTTGACGCGGAGAATACAATACCTGTGCGGTTCGTCTGGTCATGCCAGCTTCAAATGAACCGTACATACAATATCGTGCCTGCAAGAGAAAGAAAACTTATAGGTACAACATTGTTAGAAACATGCATGACAATGCAATTGAAAGATGTATGACAACGCAAGCGAAGGGGTGCATGACAATGCGGGTGAGAGGGGTGCATAACAACGCAACCCAAGTGTGTGCATAACAGTGCAATTTGAATGAAATGTACATGAAGGAACAAACACATATAAGTAAAATACACGTGACAACGTGTGCAATGTGTGGAGCAAAATGCCTGAAAAAGGCAAAAAAGAAGCCCCGGCCAGAAAATATGGCTGATTGACCAAACAAACGGCTGGCCGACCAAAAAAAATGCTGACGGGCTATCACCAATGGCCGGTAGCAACAAAACAGGGCCGGTTGCCTCAAGCCAAGGCCGGTGAGGTGTGAGGATGACCAACAAGCCATTCTCTGCCCTCAGAAGCAAAACACACAAGTGTTTGGTCCGTGACCAAGCACAAAACAACCAAGTTGAGAGATCCTGAGGCAAGGCACGCAGCCGAGACCTCTGAGAACTCAAAATGAACACGAACATGGATGATCACTGAGTGTTCAAACGGTGACGTCCAAGTCTTGAGGACGGTCAAAAATGGGGTGTCTACAGTTGCCCCTCTTTGACAGAACTCGAAAGTCATAACAATGATGGGAGTGAGTGTCAAAGCCCAGAGACGACCCATTTATGGTAAGGCCGAAGACTTAGACAAAGCATACAAGCCAACAAAGATATGCGCCTGAAGGCAGGGGCAGGATACAAGAACAACGCACAAAGCCGAGCATAACTTATGATTATGCAAAGAAAGCTGTAACGAAGCATAACATGCAACAGTTTTAAGCAAGGCGAAAACCAAACTACATTACAATGCAGAAAGGATGTCAGAGATTTATGTAATTCTTGCTACGTTTGACGCGGAGAATACAATACCTGTGCGGTTCGTCTGGTCATGCCAGCTTCAAATGAACCGTACATACAATATCGTGCCTGCAAGAGAAAGAAAACTTATAGGTACAACATTGTTAGAAACATGCATGACAATGCAATTGAAAGATGTGTGACAACGCAAGCGAAGGGGTGCATGACAATGTGGGTGAGAGGGGTGCATAACAACGCAACCCAAGTGTGTGCATAACAGTGCAATTTGAATGAAATGTACATGAAGGCACAAACACATATAAGTAAAATACACGTGACAACGTGTGCAATGTGTGGAGGTGAGGAAGAGTATACACATGTAAGTAAAGCACATGCGACAACATGTACAATGTGTAAGGCAATTGATAAGTATACACATGTAAGTGAAGCATGCGCGACAACGCATGCAATGCGTAAAGTAAGGAATAAAATGTACACATGTAAGTAAAGCACATGCGACAACATGTACAATGTATGAAAATAAAGGAACTTGAACACATATAAGTAAAGCATAACGCGACAACGTATGCAATGTGTATAGGAACTTGAACACATATACGTAAAGCACGACGCGACAACGCATGCAATGTGTAT
Organism: Camellia sinensis; assembly: GCF_004153795.1. Taxonomy (NCBI): domain Eukaryota; kingdom Viridiplantae; phylum Streptophyta; class Magnoliopsida; order Ericales; family Theaceae; genus Camellia; species Camellia sinensis. The sequence goes on along the minus strand of NW_021024508.1, from coordinate 394,967 downwards.
AGAAACTTGAACACATATAAGTAAAGCATAACGGGACAACGCATGCAATGTGTATGGAACCTTGAACACATATAAGTAAAGCATAACGCGACAACATATGCAATGTGTATGGAAACTTGAACACATATAAGTAAAGCATAACGCGACAACGCATGCAATGTGTATAGAAACTTGAACACATATAAGTAAAGCATAACATGACAATGCGTGCAGTGTGTATAGAAACTTGAACACATATAAGTAAAGCATAACGCGACAACGCATGCAATGTGTATGGAAACTTGAACACATGTAAGTAAAGCATAACACGACAACGCATGCAATGTGTATAGAAACTTGAACACATATCAGTAAAGCACGACGCGACAAGACATGCAATGTGTATAGAAACTTGAACACATATAAGTAAAACACGATGCGACAACGCATGCAATGTGTGTAACAATGCGAGAAAGAGAGGAAGGTGCAATTCAACTGAAGCATGGTAAAGGCATGTTATTTGAAATGCAACTTCAAAACGAGGCATCATTTAACGCAAGACGCGTAATGAGCGTGTTTTGTCAAAGTCAAAACAAAGCAACGTAATAACACATAATTGAAGCGATTTGTGGAATTCGCAAGATACCAAAAGGATGCGAGAAAGGATGCACCCCGCATGCACCGAGCATCGCCCATAGAAGACACGGCTCAAGGTCAACACGAAGGCCTACTAGGGTTCAAAAGTGCACTTTCTTGCACTGTCCTGAGTAATGATGGTGCCAAACCACATGATTGACCTGAACAAGGGCGTGGGAGGTGTATCGACCACAAGGGGTGGCCACCGGTATTAATCTAGACACTCTGCTACTCCTATCCCTTTTCACTTTACTTTTCTTTTTACTGGTAGTTTAAGTACATTACACTACCTCAGGCAGATTTCACTTTCTCAAAACTATGTACTTTTTGCAAAAGACATGATGGAAATGAAACAACTATTTCGTTCAAAAAGTGCTATATTTTATGCATCGCATCGCATCGCATTACACAACAATGCAAAAGAGATTTGAATCTTTGTTTGAAAATTAAGCACTTGCAACGTAATAATCAGGTAGTGAACCGAGTAAGGACAAAAACAACTTGATAATCAAAAAAAGAGCTCGATAAGCTAACCAACTGTATATACAACTCGATAAGTAAAGCAAAGACTTAAAGGTTGTAAAATACAACTCGATAAGCAAATGTACAACAACTTGATAAACAAGACGAAGTAACAGGTATTAGTTCGCAAAAACATCATTAGAAGGCATTGGAAGTGGTGTCAATTACCAGTTTTTCATCATTCTTAACACTTATTCGGCTTAGAGCACAATTAGAGGCCATCGGCCAAAGGGAGATATCACCGGCCGAAATTAATGGGAATCGGCCAATAGATTAGCTGATCGGCCAAAATAGATGATCGGTCGGCACTACTTTTGGTCGACTGGCCAAAAATGGTAAGGACCTCCAGAATGTTGACACCTATCTTCCACTCAACACCTTATCCTCTACAAAAGCCTCAGCCTCATAGTTTTCCTCATTTCAGCACGGGTTTACACCAAATGGAGGAGTTTCTTACCCAAAATCTCACAACTTGGATTGCCAACTTGGATGGCTCGGAAAAACTGAATTTCCAGGGCTTTGGCGTAAATGCACTATTCACGCTGAGTCGAACTCCGCTACACTTTCCGTTTCTCCATGTTGCGGCCAGGTTTTAGAATCCGGTAACACATGTCTTTAGCTTTGGCGGGCAAGAGGTGTGTCCTACCTTCGAAGATTTCCAAGCTTCGATGGAATCCGTGTGCAACGAGGAAATCTTGCCCCAACTCCGCTTCGGCCACGCCCAAGCCTTAGGGCGAATGTGTGGACTTACTATGCACGACGCCTAGTAGGCTCGATCTTTGATTTGTGACGGAATGCAAGACGTTCTGAGTTTAATTTGTCAGTTTTCCAATGCCGGTGACCACGGTGACCATCATTGGCAAGGTTTTCGGTGACACGCCCTTTGTTTGTGCATGCTATCTCATTTCTTGCTTGTCTCAGGCTCCGGAGGATCTAGTGTCCGGTTGATCGAGGTTCTTCAAAGCTTAAAGGAGGGCAAAAGCTGCATTGCCATGTCTTTGGCCGAGACATTGATGGGCTTGGATGCTTTTCATCGTCGAGAGACGACCAGATTTGTGGGGAGTCCACTTCTGCAGCAAGTAATGTTTCCCACCCTATCTCACATATATACTGCTCACATCACTCGGCCCTCAAGCTCATTTTTTTTTTTTTCACAAAGCCCTTTTCTCACTTTTCTCTCATCGTACATCTCTCAATTCTTTAATCTCTCGTTTTTCATCCCTCCCCAGGTGTGGTTGATGGATAAGTTGTAGGTTGTGGACTATTGCTCAGTATACTCGGCTCGCGGCTACTTCTTTCGACGTCAGCTAGTCGACGCCCTAGATGAGGGATGGTGGTTCGACTGGATGTGCAATTTGTCCGCAGACCGCATTGCTTGGCGATGTCCCTGGCTCAACCTACCAGCAATGAGCTACAGCATGTACCGGCAGACCGGGATTTAGTTGATTGGCTTGACTCACTGTGTATTCTATTTCCTGTTCCGGTTCCAGCGCCAGTTCGGCCATGATCAGACTTGCTCGGCAGAGGGGATGGATTATCTAGCCGCATTCCCGGTCCGAGGTGCGCAGCTTCCTCGGCATGCCGCAGCATGGAGGACTAGAGAACTCCTGGCCCCTGCTCCCACTTTCAGTTGCACCTTGTCTGATGAGTGCATAGATTGGCTTAATGAAGAGGCGCGGATTGGGCCCAGCTTGGCATTAGAGGCTTCGACCAGCTTTGGAAGGGGGTGCAGGAACCCCTGGCTCACTTATGCCCCGGATTTATTTGCTTTAATCAGAACTTTCAAGTTTTCTTTTTGAATGTAATGAAAAGCAACTTCAATTTGTATGCAAGAGCAGGAGAACTCTGTATTGAAATCAATAAAATTGAAGGTTGTGGGTACTGAAAATTTTCCGTTTGGTCCAAAAATGGTCTAAGTTGTAAAAGATTAATTTGAGTAAAATCAACTTTTGTTAAAACTTTTCAAAACCATTTTCGATATGGATCAGAACTGGACACGCCTGAGATTTGTCACTGAGATGCACAACCCCAGATCCTAGCAACTGGAAAGTTGCTCCTAGTCTGAATAGCACTGCACGGGAGATCACAACCGAGCTTTTGAATGCTGAATAGACAAAGATGACCGAGATGATCAAATGGACAAAGTTGATCGGTGAAGTGTTTATGGCTGACCTTCAGGATGAAGTTGCCTGCGTATTCCAAAAATGGGAATCAAGCCTTACGTAGTTCAGGCTCGGGTTCACTCGGGTATTTTCACTCTCCTTTTATGCTCTAACTTCTGCCAAGGCCGCCCTTTGCGGGTTTTCAACCTTGCGAGCTCAGTTTTTGTAATTTCAAATTTTTCATGCTCTAACTTTTGCTTAGGTCGCCTTTTCGGGTTTTCGACCTAGCGAGCCTCTCAGGGGTAATATTTCTTCAACTTGTCCATGTGATCGGTTGGGAGAACTCTAGGCCATCTAGGTCCATCAGAACGATAGCTCTACCCGACCAAATAGACTTAATGATGTAGGGACTAGTCCAATTGGGTCTGAACTTGCCCCTAAGGTCATGGATGGGAGCTCGGTTGTCTTTGAGTACCAAATCTCCTTCCTTCAAACTTCTGGACTTAACCTTCTTGTTGAAAACCCTAGCAATTCTTCGTTGATAACCTTGAACATGGTACAGTGCTTTCAGTCTTCTTTCATCAAAGAGCATGAGCTCCTCAAATCTGCTCTACTGCCAATCTGCTTTGGCTATCGGACACTCAGACAGTACTCGCAATGACGGAACCTCAATTTCAATAGGTAGAACGGCCTCCATCCCATAAACTAATGAATACGGAGTCGCCCTAGTAGACGTTCTAATTGAAGTCCGGTAGCCCCACAGAGTAAATGGCAGCTTATTTGGCCAGTCCCGGTAGGTTTCCACCATCTTCTGTAAAATGCGCTTGACATTCTTGTTGGCGGCCTCAACTGCTCCGTTGGTCTGCGGCCGATATGTGGACGACTTATAAAAAGCCACGTTGTATTTCTCCAACAAGTCAATCTTTTCTTTCTTGAAGTGGGAACCATTATCTGAGACAATCTCGTTCGGGACGTCGTAGCGACAGATGATGTTGTTCCTGATAAACTTTGCAACGAGCGACGCTTTCAACACCGCATAAGATTGGGCCTCAACCCACTTTGTGAAATAGTCTATCGCAACCAGAATGAACTCATGCCCGTTGGACCCTTTTTGGGTGACAGCCCCGATCACGTCGATTCCCCAAACTGAAAATGTCCATGGCAAAGTCATATTGTACAGCTTTGACAGCGAGATGTTCATGCGGTTTGCATGGATCTGACATTTGTGGCATTACCGAACAAAGCCGATACAATCCTCCTCCATGGTGGACCAGTAGTAACCCTGTCTGAGGATTTTTTGGGCCAGCATTACCCCGTTTACGTGCGCCTCTCATTCCCCTCCATGGATGGCCTCCATTAGGCGCTTTGACTCTTCAGCCTCAACGCACAGCTTATGCATTCCTAGATGACCTCTCTTATACAGTTTTCCTCCGTAGATAGTGAATTGGGCAGCCATCCTTCAGGTCGCCCTCTTGTCTTTGGCATTTGCCCCTGGCGGATATGCTTCTTTCTCCAAGAAGTTCCAGACATTGTAATACCAGGGGTTCTCGTCTTGAACTTCTTCTATGGCGGCAATTGACTCATAGGCCGGTGCAAATTTCTGGTCAATAATGATCGGGCGCATCCGGACTCGAAAAGGGATGTCTATCATGGAAGATAGAGTTGCTAGTGAATCTGCAAACCTGTTGTTTTCTCTTAGTAGATGAGTGAAGTTTAGCTTCCCAAACCGAGGAATCAGCAGGCCCAAGGTCTGGTGGTACATTATCATCTTTTCCTCTTAGACTTTCCAATCCCCCTTAGCTTGGGATACAACAAGGTTCGAGTTCCCAATGGCGTTCAATCGTCTTGCCCTTAGTTCCAGGGCCGCTTCTAAACCAGCAATGCATGCTTCGTACTCTGCTTCGTTGTTCGAGACTTTGAATCAGAGTTTAAATGCTAAAGGGATACAGAAATTGTCGGGTGCTATCAACAACACCCCTATTCCATACCCATACTGGTTCGACGCTCCGTCAAAGTACATCATCCAAGTTTCGTCTTCGATATGCAAAATGGCCTCATCTGAGAATAAGTACTCAGCTGCTTCACCTCCTTCTACTGGATGATCGGCTAAGAACTCCGCTACCGTTCTTCCCTTGACTGACTTGCCCGTCACATATTTCAGATCGAATTCGGAAAGCAAAAGCAACCAGCGAGCTAGCCTACCCGTAAGCGCGCTTCACCTCCTTCCACTGGATGATCGGCTAAGAACTCCGTTACCGTTCTTCCCTTGACTGACTTGCCCGTCACATATTTCAGATCGAATTCGGAAAGCAAAAGCAACCAGCGAGCTAGCCTACCCGTAAGCGCCAGTTTCTCGAAGAGATATTTGATGGGATCTAATCTTGAAACCAACATTACAGAGTGAGCTAACAGGTAGTGCTGCAACTTCCTGGTGGCCCATACTAAGGCTAAGCAAGCCTTTTCCAATGGTGTGTAGTGAGTTTCATACTCTAGCATCTTCTTACACAGATAGTAGATAGCCCTCTCCATCTTGTCCTCAGACTCTTGTGTGAGCATGTAGCCCATCGTAGTCTCAGTTACTAAAAGATACAAAATCAACGGTTTTCTTGGCTCAGGCAGTGATAACACGGGTGGGTTCTGTAAGTATTCCTTGATCTGTTCAAAAGCAGCTTGGCATCGGCCGTCCCATTGGAACTTCTTTTTTTTCTTCAGGAGACCAAAAGGTGGTTCACAAGTCAAGGTTAATTTTGTGATAAATCATCTTATGAATTGCACTTTACCCAGAAAGCCTCGCACCTCCTTTTGAGTCCTTGGTGATGGCATTTCTAAGATGGCCTTGATTTTAGAAGGGTCGACTTCGATACCTCTCTGTGTAATCAGAAACCCCAGCATTTTCCTTGCTGTAACACCGAACGTACACTTCTGAGGATTCAGCCGCAACTGAAATTTCTTGATCCTTTGGAGGAACTTTTGCAAGGCGGTGTGGTGGCCCTATCTTTCTTTGGACTTGACAATCATGTCATCCACATACACCTCAACCTCTTTGTGGATCATGTCGTGCAATATTGTGGTCGCGGCCCGTTGGTACGTAGCTCCAGCGTTCTTCAACCCAAATGGCATCACCCTGTAATAGTAAGTCCCCCACGGGGTGGAAAAAGCAGTCTTCTCCCGGTCTTCAGGTGCCATCACTATCTGATTATAGCCCGAGAATCCATCCATGAATGAAAGCAATGCATGCCTCGCTGTGAAGTCCACTAACTCATCAATATGCGGCAAGGGAAAGTCGTCCTTCGGACTGGCTCTGTTCAAATCCCTGAAATCCACGCATACCCGGATCCTGACATCCTTCTTCGGTACCGGAACAATGTTGGCCAACCAAGTTGGGTATTCGGATACCAGCAGGAACCCTGCGTCAATTTGCTTGGTGACCTCTTCTTTGGCGGATCCTTCTGAGTTTCTGTTTAACGGGTCGGGCCTCTAGGTTAAGAGGGATCCGGTGCTGTATAATCTCAGGATCGATTCCAGGCATGTCTTTGTAGGATCACGTGAAAACATCTTTGAAATCTTTTAATAAAGCGACTAAGCACTTGCATTCCTCCGAAGACAATGTGGACCCGATCTGCACCAGTCACGGGTCCTCCTCAGTGCCCACATTAACTGTAGTGATTTCATCAACCAAGGGTTTAACAAATCTCTCCTGCCCTTGATCAATTAAGCGTTGCGAAACCGGAGGAATTTCTTTTATTTGGATACCAGCAGGAACCTTGCGTCAATTTGCTTGGTGACCTCTTCTTTAATCTTGAGAGCCCAGTCGGGCGGATCCTTCTGAGTTTCTGTTTAACGGGTCGGGCCTCTAGGTTAGGAGGGATCCGGTGCTGTACAATCTCAGGATCAATTCCAGGTATGTCTTTGTAGGATCACGTGAAAACATCTTTGAAATCTTTTAATAAAGCGACTAAGCACTTGCATTCCTCCGAAGACAATGTGGACCCGATCTGCACCAGTCACGGGTCCTCCTCAGTGCCCACATTAACTGTAGTGATTTCATCAACCAAGGGTTTAACAAATCTCTCCTGCCCTTGATCAATTAAGCGTTGCGAAACCGGAGGAATTTCTTCCTCGTCGTTTTCATCAAAATTTTGGAAGTCCTGATTAATATAATAAATCAAAGGCATAAAAAAGTACTCAGAAACCACAGTTATTCCATTCTCATTAGGCACATCCAAATCGTCCGATTCTTCTGTTACAACAGACTTAATAGAAAAAGAAAAAGACGACCTGGACAGGACTGTGGTATCCGAGTTATCACCCCCAGGATTACCGAACTCAGACTCAGACGAGCTGGAACCTGATTCCGACTCAACAGATTCGGTGGAATCAGATTCTGGCTCACTACCTGACCAGGTGCTGCCTGACAAAAATCCCTCCTCATACTGCCAGATGAGGGAGGGTGCGGTGGATGCATCCAAAATATTTGTAGGTGGGCTCGCAGCCGTTCCATTCCCGATCCTGGACATCGAGAAGTTATCCCCAAGCACTTCTGTTCGATTGGAGGATCTAAAAGTAGACAAGCCAGTGCTACCCCTATTTCAATTTCAGCGCCCTCAGAATCCACACTTTTACACTGCTCAAACTCAGCCGATGGGTCTATCTGCTTCTCGGCAACATCATCCCCGGATAACTACAGGTCGAAGAAGATCTCAAAACCTGGTACGCGCTTCCTCTCCGCGTTCAACCATGGCTCTGGGAAGCCGTAGAACGAAAAATCCTCCCCCTCCCGGACGAAGCGTCCGTTTAGGGTACCTTGAATGGGTCGGTGCATTAACTCAAAAGGCTTCCCTGCCTGCTTCGCTCTGGCTCTCTGTGGACGCGCCCTCGGGCTTTATGCCACCACAGTTCGGACTCCCTTTTGTGTCACGGTGCTTAGTCTGAACCAAAGAGTCCAAATTTGGCAAATCGTTTTAAGAAAACAGATTTTTAGAAAAGAATTGCCAAACATGGACTGCTTTGCCAGATACAGAGTTGCCACCTAAATATTTTTTAATGGGGGAATTTAGGAAACCCTGACTCGTTTGCCTAAGGCCACGTGTCCGTCGTTTCCAAAGTTGCCTCGGCTAGGGAACCTGGATACGATTGGGGAAGGTCGGCTATGAGCACCCCCTCTCGCCCGATCCGAAGATCGGCCTCTACTAACCATGATATCCAATTTTGAAAACATTATGTGTTCTTATTCCGGTTTAATTAGCTAGAATTACTATGTGATGCGCATAGAAAAACAAGTATAGACTAGATCGCCTAATTTGGAACCAAGCATCGCATATCCGTTTGTTAGGAAAATGTTTTGAAATTTGCTACTCGCGAGTAGGCTAGAACACAGATTTTGATGAGTTGTTCCAACTCAAGCAATCCAACCTTCACCCACAGGCATTCAGGCAGTTCATATCACATAAGCATCTAGCCACATGGTAAGCATTCTGTCATGTTAACATTCACACCCGTGCGAGATGCTAAAGCACGAAATACTTACAGTGTACTCCAAGCCAAAACAAAGAACTCGTTAGCAATCAATGTATGATCCAAGTCCATGTTAAGTGCCTAATGCAACGCATACAGAATACAATTAGGATAGGCCTGGCTAATCCTAGGATGGCATGTGAAATGCAACCATTTGATGCACATATTCAAGTTTAGATTTGAAATACTATACAGTTAATATGATGCGCCGAGCCTGATGCATTCAATACTGATGAATGATGCACGCATGCATAGCATAAGGATGCTAAATTAAATATGCCCTAGTACTAACAATCAAAGCAGGTAAGTAAAAGAGAGAAAAAAGTGGGGGTTGGAAGACATGCACACACGCACCCACACTTATTAAAAATTTGCCCTCGCTCGGAGGGACCGAAAGAATAATACAGATTTAACTAACCTACAAGCTAATTAAATATTACAGACCAATTAAACTAGTTAAGCCAATTAACTAATCTAATAAAACAATAAACAACCTCAGGAAGAGGGCCCAATGCAATGCGTGCTCGGCTCCTCTCGAAAGTCCACCGCCATGCACAAGTTGCCTCTATCCACACTGTTTTCCTTCTCTGATCATTGCAAAATTCCCAAGGTGCACTCTATGAACCCTGTGGGATACCATCGGCCAAGGGAAATGGTCAACGGCCAAAGGAAATGATCACCGGCCACTAGTTAAGCTATCGGCCACCATTTGTTGGTCAGTCGGCACTAAAGATGGCCGGCCGGCCAAATCTTCCTGCAGAATCCTGTTTCGACAGCAACAGAGGGAAAAACAAGGCATGGCAATGCATTCCAAGCAAATGTGTGCACCAACACATCCTTTATCATGTTTATGACTCAAAGGGACATGGTTCTCGATTCTCGAACCACCGATCGCGCATTTCGATGCGTGATGGCCCAAGAAACCAAGTTATGCACTTTGATTTCAAATGAAATGCACATAAACAAGCAAGGAGCTCAACCTCTATCATACTCAATTCAAGAGGCTAAGCATGCATGTCAATACAATGCAACCTACACGTATGAGCTAGTATGCAACATGAGCAATGCGAACAAGCATACAAGGCATGTGACGATCATGCTAACCAATAAGTATGCCAAATACAATGGTGGCGTTCAAGCATGCAAGCAAGCGTGTGACTTCATTCAATCATACCACAACACATGGATCAAACATGTTAGACAACCTAAACATGTGACAACACACAAGTATGCAACAACAAACAAGGTGAGCATGCAACAACATGCGAACTATGGACTTAAACTAATTTGGGCAGCTCTATACTAAGCCCGAAACAGTGGCCAACATGCTCAAGAATGAAGGCAAAATGACATGCAAACATGCATGCACACAAGGACCAACACTTAGGCATATAGAAACAACTCTCAAGCACACTTAAGAGGACGCAAACATGGGCAAATGGCATGCATTATAAGCTCTGAAAGTCATGTTAGAGAAGGTGCCAAACCAATCTACAATGCAAGCTAGGCATGCCACCAAGCCCAAGGACTTAAAGCCATGGCCATATGACATATGAAGCAAATGACCAAAATGAACTAAAACAGTCAGAAATCATGCAAAAGTAAGCCCCAAAAATCACTTAGATGGCATCTAAATGATCTAATCCTAGAGGCATACACAATGGCACAAACATGGAGCAAGAAACACCAACCTTTTAAAGCATGAAAGGGGTATCAAATGCAAGCATACGAGCATATCATGAGGACTGAAATGACATGACAAGTGGTTCCAAACCACTGAAATAATGCAAGGATGGCATGCTAAAGGGGTCAATGCTTAAAGCATACAAGAGAGGTTACATGGTAGCTATACAAAGCAAAGCATGGACAACCCAAATGACCAAAAACAGACTTTTAGCGTGCTAAAACAGGCATAAAAACATCACAAAGCTAAGCCAAAAACATGCTAGAAACAAGGCTCAAAGCACAAGGCATGTTAAGGCAATTCATGGCATTACAAGACATGTATGCTAAGCAAGCATGGTGCCTAAACCAACTCACAACAATGCTATATCATGGCAAGATAAGCATAACAAACAGTTAATGCATGGCCAACATACACTTAAACAAGGTGCTCACTAATGAGACTTAAATGGCCATTATTGAAGACAACAAGGAGAGAGGGTGGCCCTCTCCTTCTTAGGACCTTAAACCACTATCCTCACCACTGAAATCCCTCAAGATTTCATTAGTGAGGAGGCCCAAACAAGGTGGCCTCGAAGCTCACCAAAATAGCACAAAATGGGGCCAAACAAGGCCTAAGAGGGGTCAAACAACCCCAAAGCTGAAAACACTCTTAAACAACTATTTAGAGCAGAAAAAAAAAGACTTTTATATGTTATACACAAAGTCTAAAAATAGTTGCAAGATAGGTGAAAAAGCTATGCAAAAATGGGAAAAAAAGGAGTAAGTTCTTACCCTTGTTGACCCTCTTCAAGAATGATGCTCCAACAGCTTCTTCAAGCTCAAAACCACCCAAAAACACCAAGAACAGCCTTCTGGTCCCTCAGCAACCAAGAGAAGGTGTAGGACTAGGTGTTTGTGTGCAATAGTAAGACTAAACACACACACAAGGCTAAAAAAGAGAGAGATATAGAGATAGAATAGATACAAACTCAAACCCCAATCTCAGAGCTCTTCTGAAAATTTTTGTAACCCTAATGGAGGGAGAAGAGCCTCCTTCTTATAGACAATCCCTCTTGTAAAGCTTTCCAAACAAGCTAGTCAAGAGGGAGAGTGTATGCTAGCTAGCACAGCTGGCATAAAAATATCTGCAAAAGCAGATGAACAGTGGTCGGCTAGCCAAAAATGTAATTTGACCAAAATAGATGGCCGGTCGACCATCCAGAGTGCCGGTCGGCCAAACATTTGGCCGATGGCAACAAAACACAGCCGGTGGCCTCAAACCATGGCCGGTGGAGTGTAGGGATGGCCAACAAGCCATTCCGTGCGCTCCAAAGCAAAAACACAAGTGTTTGGTGTGAACCCAAACACAAAACAGTCGAGTCGAGAGATCCTGAGGCAAGACGCGTAGCCGAGACCTCCGGGAACTCAAGATGAACACAAACAAGAATGATCACCGAGTGTTCAAATGGTGATGTCCAAGTCTTGAGGACGGTCAAAAATAGGGTGTCTACAGTTGCCCCTCTTTGACATAACTCGAAAGTCATAAGAATGACGGGAGTGAGTGTCAAAGCCCAGAGACGACCCATTTTTGACAAGGCCGAAGACTTAGACAAAGCATGGAAGACAATAAAGATATGCGCCCGAAGGCAGGGGCAAAATGCAACTGATAATGCAAGAAGCCGAGCATAACTTATGATCATGCAAAGAAAGCTGTAATGAAGCATAACATGCAATAGTTTTAAGCTAGCATACAATAATCCAACTACACTATAATGCAGAAAGGATGTAAGAGAATTATGCAATTCTCGATACGTCTTACTCGGAGAATACAATACCTGCGCGGTTCGTCTGGTTGCATCAGCTTCAAATGAACCGTACATGCAATATCGTGCCTGAAAGAGAACGAAAACTCGATAGGTACAATATTGTTAGCAACGTGCATAACATGCAAAATGAATGCAAAATGACATGCGATATATACAAAACTATGTATAATAATGCAAATGAAAATGCAATGCAATTGAATCATGATCAAATCATGAGCGGTTTAAAACCACACAAATGTCAAAAGGATGATGGAGATGCAAAGTCCGTCTACCATAGAAAAGGTGCCGCAACCCTCAAACTAACATACCAGCATGGAATAGGCACGTACATATGCAGAACTATGAGTGATGTAGATGGACGCAAGAACAAGTAATTGGGTGGGATGACAAAAGTGGGGAATGACCCGCTAACGAAAGAACATGATCCTAAATGCTGGACGCAACAAATTACATTACAATGTAATATACACAATGGATATGGCGCGCGGGCCAAACCAAATCTTGTAGGAAAGGCATATACACAAACAAACCGCATCTAACACAGAAAAGGTGCCGCAACCCTCAAAGCACAATACCAGCAGTGGAATAGGCGCGTACACGTGCAGAACTGTGCTTCAACGCGAAAAGTATGGGCACATACCAGACCAAGCCTAACGTGGAAAGGCGCAAGCCATAGATGGGGGTGATGCAGTGGATGCATGCAAGCGACATATACAAATATGCAATGGAATGGAATATTTACAATGGATAAGGCCTGCGGCCCAAACCGTATCTTGCCTAGGAAAGGCATGGACACATACAAGCTGTGTCTAACACAGAAACGGTGTCGTCACCCTCAAACCAACATACCAGCGTGGAATAGGTGCGTACACATAATATCATAACTGTGCTTTGACGTGAAAGATATGGGCACATACCAAGACCAAGCTCAATCATGGAAAGGCGCAAGCCATAAATGGAGGCGATGCAATGAATGCATGCAAGCTACAATGCAATATTTACAATATGCAATGGATGGAATGGATGTACAATGTAATGCATGGCATATGCATTATTTACAATGATGCGTGACATATGTACTATATACAGTGGATGCATGACAAATGCATGATAATGCATGCTATTTACGGTGTATGACATATGCATGTTTTTTTGTTTTGTTTTTTGAATGCATGACAATGCATGATGAAGGGAAAATGCATGATAATGCATGTTTTTTTTTTTCTTTTTGTTTTTGAAATGCAAATGATGCATGTTATTTTTGTTGTTTTCTTCTTTTCTCTTTTTTTTTTCTTTGAAATGCAAATACATGATGATGCATGATTTTGAAACGCGCGACAACGCACGGCTTTTGAGATGCATGACAATGCAAATGATCTTGGAATGCGCGACAACGCGCGACTTTTGAAATGCACGTGAACTTGAATATGCGATGACGCGCGTCGCTTGAAATGCATGGTAATGCGTGTGACTCGAATGCGCGACAATGCGTGTTGCTTGAGATGCATGATAATGCATGTGAGCAGTGCATATCAATGCAAGTTATGCTTGTTATGACGTATCTATGCATGGGAAAACCAAAGGTCTTGCCCCTTCCGAGGATTTAGGGTCTCCTAGACCGTGCGTATTTAAGGTCTTGCCAGACCGGCGGGAGGTGCATAACAATGCAAGTCGTGTACACGACAATGCGAGATGTGTGCATAACAATGTGTATGAAATGACGTATGACCAACGCATGTTCACGACAAAGCATTGTAAAGCAACTCATGTGAGGCAACTTTCGAATCTCGCAGGAGACAAAAGGATACTGTAGACGCGCCCGCGTGGGCCTCGTGCGACAGTTCGGACTCGATTTGTGTCACGGTTCTTAATTTGAACCAAAGAGTCCAAATCTGGCAAATCGTTTTGAGAAACAGATTTTTGAAAAAGTAGTGCCAAACATGGACTGCTTTGCCAGATACAGAGTCGCCACCTAAATATTTTAAAATG
>NW_021024508.1:345124-368368 GCF_004153795.1 Camellia sinensis | reverse complement strand
TCTGCATGTAGTGTAGTTGGTAATGCTAGCTTAAAATTGTCGCATGTTTGCTTCATTACAGCTGTCTTTGCATGATCATGGTTATGCTCGGCTTCGTGCATTGTCTTGCATTTGCCCCTGCCTTCCGGCGCATATCTTGATTGTCTTGCATGTTTGTCCTAAGTCTTCGGCCTTGTCAAAAATGGGTCGTCTCTGGGCTTTGACATTCACTCCCGTCATTGTTATGACTTTCGAGTTCTGTCAAAGAGGGGCAACTGTAGACACCCCATTTTTGACCTCCTCAAGACTTGGACGTCACCGTTTGAACACATGGTGATCTTCCATGATTGTGTTCGTTTGGAGTTTCCGGAGGTCTCGGCTCGCGCGCCTTTCCTCAGGATCCCCGAACTCGACCGTTTAGTGTCTGGTTTTGCACCAAACACTTGCATCTTGCCTTTGAGAGGCAGGGTAGGCTTGTAGACCATCCCCACCCATCACCGGCAGTGGCTAGGTGCCACCGGCTGGTTTTTGCTGCCACCGGCAATGTAGTTTGCCGGTCGGCACTATTTGTTGCCGGTCAGCACTTTTTTGTGCCGGTCGGACACTTGTTTGGCCAAGATGGCATTTTTTGCCGGCCGATTGCTGTTCACTGCTTTTGCAGATATTTTTGGACAGCTGTATAACTTTTGCTCCCCTCCATACACGTGTATGGAGGGATCTCCCTCTTGCAAAGCTTGTCTTGTAAGCTTTACAAGAGCATATAGAGAGAAGCTCTCTCTAAGGCAAAAGAGAGAGGCTTAGACATTTTTGAGAGAGAAAATACAGAGGAGAGCTCTGGTTTTCTAGGGTTAGGGTTAGACATACACAATCTATCTCTTCTTTCCCTTTCATTTTGTTCACTAGGTGTTTTGTGCCTTACTATTGCACACAAACACCTAGTGTTCACCTTCCTCTAGGAGCTAGGTTCTAAAGAGTGTGTTTTGAAGTTTTGGTCTTGGATTCAAGCTCAAGGAGGCCATTGGAGCATCTTTGTTGAAGAAGGCATCAAGGGTGAGGAACTAGTCCTTTTTTTCCCCCTTTTTTGCATCAATTTTCTACTATCTTAGAGCTGTTTTGTGATTATTGTATAACATAAAAAAGTCTATTTTTTAAGCCTCTTTATTGTTTATTAAGAGTGTTTGTTGTTTGAGGGTTGTTGACCACCCTTAGGCCTCAAAAGGCCTCATTTTGAGCCATTTTGTGCTAGCTCCGGGATTTTGGTGTTGAGGTCTCTTCACCACTGAAATCTTGAGGGATTTCAGTGGTGAAGATGATCCTTTGAAGTCCCAAGAAAGAGGGCCATTTCCCTCTCCTTGTTGTCCTTGAAAAGGACACATTTTGGCCTCTTAAGGAAGCCTATGCTTGAGTGTGTGTTTGAGCATGTTTGGTTTGTTTTCATGCTTATATACCATGATATAACATGATTTAAAGTTGGTTTTGGAACTCATGCATGTTTAGCATAGTTGCCTTTGTAATGCCATGTTTGTTGCCTTGACATGTCTAGGTTGTTAGCCTTTGTTGGAGCAAGTTTTAGGCTTGTATTTGTGAAGATTATATGCTTATTTTGCCATGTTTTAGATCTGTCCATAGTCGTTTGGGTCGATTTTAGCATGCATTATATGGCTCCTTTGCATTTGGGCTTGTTGGCCTTGAGTATGTACATGTGTAGCATGACATCTTTGCATGAATTTGATGAAATTGGGGTCACCTTGTATGCCATTTCAGTCCTATTTCCATGCTTGTTTGATTGCCTTGCATGCCTCTTTAATGCTTGAAAGCATGTGTTGCAATGCTCCATGTTTTGACCATGGTGCATGCCTTTTGTATTTGGGCCATTTAGATGCCATCTAAGTAGTCCTTTAGCTTTGTTTTAACATGCTAAAACCTCTGATTTTGGTCCTTCTATGCATGCCATGTTTGGTCATGTTAAGTGTAGTTCAATGCCTATTGATTTGCTTGAACACTTGGACTATTCGTTGCATGTTTTGGCTTGATTTGTTGCTTGGTTTGGCACCATCCTAACATGATTTCAATACTCATGTTGCATGCTAACTTGTCCATGTTTCCTTCTTTCAAGTGTGCTTGAATACTGCTCGTTTTGTGCTTAAGTGTTGGCCCTTATGTGTATGTGTGTGGTGCATGCCATTTAGCCTTCATTTTATAGCACTTTTGGCTACTGTTTTAGGCCTATTTTAGAGCTGCCTAATTCATGTTTAAGTCCATCTTTACACTTATTTGTATTGCATATGCATGCTTGTATGCTTGCATAGTTAATTGCCATGCCATGTTGCATTCCTAGCTTGTATGCCTAGGTTGCATTGCATTTTGCATGCATGCCTTGTTCCTTGAATTGGTGATAGGAATTTGGGCCTAATTTGTTTGATTGGTTTGCATGCATTTGAAACCAAAGTTGCATGCTTGGTTCCTTGGACCATCATGCATGGAAATGCGTGATTGGTGGTCGAGAACCGAGGCACATGTCCCTTTGAGTCATTACAATGATAAGAGACATGTTTGGTGCATACATGCCTTGAATTGTGCTGCCATGCCTTGTTTTGCCCTCTGTTGCTGTGAGTTGCAAGTTCTGCAGGAATACTCTGCCGACCGGCAGTGTAATGTGCCGACCGGCACTATTTTCTCTGCGACAGCTTCAACTTTGTGCCGATGGCCATACAACACTGCCGGTGGAAGTTTCATTCAGCCGGTGATGATCCCCTCTGTCCAAGGAATGTAGTCCTGAGGTTTTGACAGCCTCCAGAGGAGGAAAGGGAGGAAACAGAGGCAGCTTGCGCATGGTGGCGCGTTTCCCGAGACGTTTTCCTGCTTAATTAATTTGTTTAATTTGTTAATTAAATTAGTAATTTGTAAATTAATTAGCTTGCGTAGTTAATTAGTTTGTAATATTTATTCGCCCTCCGAGCGAGGGCAAATCTATAATAAGTGTGTGTGGGTGGTGTGTATGTCTTCCAACCTCACGTCTTTCTTCCCTTTTATTTACCTGCTTATGATGGTAGATTATGGCACATTTTATTTCAGCATACCTTATGCTATGCATGTGTGCATCCATGCATTTGTATTACATGCATTAGACTCGGTACATCACGCTAACTGCATCAGTACTTCAATTCAAAAATTGAATATTGTTAATCGTGCATTTTCACATTGACATGTCTAGGATTAGCCGAGCCTACCTTAGCGACATTTTGTATGCGATGCATTAGGCACTTAACATGGACTTGGATCATGCATGTTTGCTACAAACGTTCTTGTTTTGGCATGGAGTACTATGTAAGTATTTCCGCTTTAGCATATCACATGAATGTGTGAATGTTACCATGACGCATGCTTAACATGTGGCTAGAATGCTTATGTGTTAAACTGTTTTGAATGCCTGTGGGTGAAGGTTGGATTGTTGTTTGAGTTGGAAAAACTCGTTGAAATCCGTATTTTAGCCTACTGCGAGTAGCAAATCCCAAAAGCATTTTCAAACCAAACGGATATGCAATGCTCATTTCAAATTAGGCAATCTATCTATACTACTTTGCTGGCGCGTAACATAATAATTCTAGGCTAACAATTGGGGTAAGAACACGTAAAGTTTTCAAAATCGGATATCATGGTTAGTAGAGGCCGGTCTTTCGGACCGGGCGAAAGGGGGTGCTCATAGCTGACCTTCCCCGATCGTACCAAGCTCCGAGCCGAGACAAACTCCGGTTGATGACGGACATGTGGCCTTCCGGGCACCGAGTCAGGGTTTCCTAAATTGCCCTCATATGGCCGGTGGTGGGTAGGGATGGTCTACAAGCCCTACCCTGCCTCTCAAAGGCAAGATGCAAGTGTTTGGTGCAAAACCAGACACTAAACGGTCGAGTTCGGGGATCCTGAGGAAAGGCGCGCGAGCCGAGACCTCCGGGAACTCCAAACGAACACAATCATGGAAGATCACCGTGTGTTCAAACGGTGACGTCCAAGTCTTGAGGACGGTCAAAAATGGGGTGTCTACAGATACACCCTGCACATATTCAAGTGCTGCGTACAGAAGACACAGTATGAGGTTAAAACGGAGACCAGTTGAGCTTCGAAAATGCACTATCTTGCACTGTCTTGAGCAATGAAGGCCCTCAGAGGAGGTCACCGGCTGCCCACCGGCCATCGTAAGGTTCCATCGGCCAAATATTTGGCCGACCGGCCAACAGTGTGGCCGACCGGCCAACAGTGCCTGATTCTGGGCAGTTTGGTCTTTTGGCCTCGGGTCATTTAAAATAGGGCTTCAAACCCTATTTTGGCACTTGCCTCTTGTGTGACAATCCTCCCCCTCTCTCTCTAGAGCATTTTTCTCTCTTCTATTCACCGTTTTCCTCGATTTTTGCACTCATTTCGATGTTTGATTTGCGAATACCTCGTCGTTTCGGACATTTTGAACCGAACGAAACTTTGTTTCGGTGTCTCTTTCTTGATTTCCGCCTCTTGGGGTTTGTTTCCCCCGAGTTCCTCTTGATCTTCGTGCCTTTTCCGCACTTCGGCTTTCCGGTCATTTTCCGCCCTCTCGGGGTTGACTTTTCGTATTCTAGCCCGATTTTCTCTCTTCCACCCATTTTCACACTTTCTCTGAGATGGCAGACAATTTTCCACGGGGTGGGACTCCCCCGGATCATGAGATGGATCCCGAGGCTGAGCTCTTGCCCTTGAGCGTCCGCCTGTTTGACCCGGCGACCTACCGGCCGGCGATTCACATACTGCCTCCTGACGGACTTTGCCAGTTTAGGAGTTTCGATAGGACGGTGCCTCCAAAGCTTCTCCTACGCGAGCCGGAGTCACATCTATCATACGGCACTTCTGAGGTATATTCTTCCCGTTTCATTTTCCACAATGTAGAACACTTAATTACCATAGTTGATTCGATTCTTGAACTGCTTAGCCTGGATACACCGATACACTGCATGCTGTAGTTGATTATGAACACACTTGCACTTGATGTCTGTTTGAATCTGAACATGTGCACACACGCTGTATTGTCATTGAACCACCCAGACACATTGGTACATCGCATGTTGTAGTTCACTGTAAGCACACCGGCACCTGATGTTTGTTTGAACTTGAAACGTGCACACACGCTGTATTGTCACCAATTCTGAATGCTCTTCAAAACTGTACATTTTATATTGCTTTGCAACTGTTTTTCTTAAACACAGGGAGATTCCCATGCCTTCCGGGGGTATGGGAACGTCGCCGCTCGAGACTGGTACATGGAGCTGCCAGATGCGGTCCGCCATGTCGTAGACCAGGCTGGCTTCGGCGCCTTCTGCAGAGGACTCTCGCGCCTCACTACGAGCAGGCCTCTCCTTGCTGCTTTAGTGGAGAGGTGGTGGGACACCACTGACTCCTTCCACTTCTCTACTACGGGAGATATGACGATGACTCCCTATGACTTCTTGATGCTCACCGGCATCGGGGTAAGGGGTGATCCGATCCCCTTCGACATCGACATGGACGAGTGGGAGGCCGTTCAGATTTACTCGCAGGGCGAGATGCCGCCTCTCGCACGCCCCGACATCGTCAGATACTTATGGTTCGAGGTCCAGTTCAGGGTTCAGCCAGCCTTGGCTGAGGAGGCACCGATGACCCAGGAGGAGGTGGAGCAATACGCCCGTGGCTTCCTGATGTTTCTGCTGGGGACGACCATTTTCACCAATCGGGCAAACACCGTGCCTCTCTGTTTGTTGAGTGCGCTAGTGGACGTCACGCGGATCTTGCGCTACGACTGGAGTGGCGCTGCCTTGGCCACTCTGTATGGATACATGAGCTCAGCCTCCCGTTGCAGCGGGCAGTTGCTCGGAGGCTACTAGCGGGCTTGGAAGGTACGTCTTCTTCTTCTGTTTTTTGTTTTTGTTCTACATTTTATGTACTCTATACACTACACACACTGTGGTCTGCTTCACGCTGACTGTATACTGCACACATATACTCTGTTTTACACTGACTGTACACTGCACACACTGTACACTCTGCACCATATACTGCACAATACACGGTTCTGTAATTTCTGCTTTATTCTACATTCCGCTTTATCTGATAAGCATGCTGATACTTACTCTACAGTTGTGGGTCTACGCCTACTTTCCGAGGCTCGCGCCAGTGCGTAACGAGGAGACCCCTATTGTCGTTCCATTCTCCCGACGCTTTGACGTGAGGTGTGTGCAGAGACCACGGGAGACGTTCATATTCTTCTGCCGCTATGTCGACACCATCACCCCTGCAGAGGTATGTTTAGAACTTGTAGTTCATTTAAGCTTCGCTTTGCACTGTATTTTCTGATAATAGTAGATAACAAACTACATGCCATTTACAGATCACCTGACAGCCTTGGGCTCCATTGCCAACTAGGATTCGGGAGCGATTTGCTGGTGCCGAGGAGACTGCACACTTCAGGATCTTGCTGGAGGGGCCGGCCTGTCGGGCTTGGTACCTGGGTGAGCATTTCCTATGCCAGACCCTGGGTTTACCGGAGCAGATAGTCCCGGTTCACCCTCCTGACCATATGAGGGACACCGAGAGGTTCACTCCTGAGCAGATGGCCGACTACACGATCGGCTGGGACTCAACAAGCTTCAGAGGCATAAGCGACTACACAGAGTACGTCCGGACCTACATTATGCGGCCTTTGAGCAGCGGCCGTCGAGCCGAGAGAGAGAGGCCTGCAGCGTCAGCGGGAGCACCGAGGATGGCTCGAGCCCATGGCAGGAGCGGAGCTCGGAGAGGACGGGGGCCTAGTTGGCCTGCACTGCCCGTGACGATGACATGCCGAGGGCGTGGTGGGGCGACTTACCAGATCCCCATTGCTCCCCCTCTGGCTGATCACGAGCTAGTCAGGTTCTATGGCTTGCCTCCGGTATGTACTACTGCATTTTGCATTCTGCACAATTAGTTCATTTCAATTCATTTGATATTCCGCAGAATACTGAGACTTCTAACACTTTTGCAGGCTTCCTCCGAGTACACTCGCCCGTCCCTGGAGTTGACTGCCTCTGTGATGGGGATGCTCCAGCAGAGTCTCGACCTTCTGGCGATTTACAGTATTCCGGTATGTTCTTTTGACCACGGTCTCAAACCGTAAACCGTTTCACACAATCTGATGCACAACACAACACTTGATACATGGCCCTCACGGCATCTGACACACTGTAGCCCACAGACTGTTCACAGCACTACTTACGGCATTCATACTGTACTCATACACTGCATTCTGCACTGATACACTACTCACAGTATTCACACATTGTATTCATACACTGCATTCTGCACTGATACACTGCTCACAGTATTCACATACTGTATTCATATACTGCATTCTGTAGCATACTGATGCGTTTGCCATTTGTACTTGTCAGCATCCCTTTTAGATTTCTACTGTAAGAGGTGCTCCAGCTGGACCATCCGTTCCTGTTCGAGGGGGAGATGGAGAGGGCAGAGTATACCCCCGCACTAAGGCGGGGCGCACTCATGTTAGAAGTAGCTCACGGGCACCAGTCCCCGATGACGATGAGTCCAAGGCGGAGGCGGAGGCAGAGTCATCTGAGGAGGAGACCGGAGATGGCACTGACTCAGGCTCAGATGACGGCGCTGATGACGATGCTCTTGGACCTTTGTCCAGGAAGAGGACGAGGACAGACCCTTAGGCCTGAGGCCGCTTGACATTGATCCAAATTTTTGTTGCTTTTCTTCTTCTTCTTCTTTTTTGTACTTTTCATTTTTTGCTTGTAGCTAGAGTACCTTGTACTGTCGCAGGCAGGTTTTGTTTTTTCCAAAACTTTGTACTTGAAAAAGATGATGAAATGAAACAAAGCTTTTTATCCGAAAAAGTGTTACATTGATACATTTCATACACTGCATCGCATTGCATCATATAACACCTCAATGTAAATGAGATTGACCTCCTGTCTGAGAAATCAAACACTTGTATGGTAATAACCAGATAATGGATTGGCCAATAGCAAAACAATTCAAACAAACCACTGCTCAGTCCGAACACTCGGCTCATGCTCTGTTGGGGATTAATCTGCATACAGCGAATCCTGAACAAACAGTCCAATCTGAAAAGACGGAATACAAAGGTGCGATCGATTGAAGTTGAAGCACACTCAGATGCAATCTGAAACCCAAAAGCTTCAGAGAGGCCCAGGTTTTTCTGTTCACACTTATCGGGGGTGGACCCTGCAGTTGTATGAAAGAACCAAATCATGTTTTTGCACAAATGTGAAGAATAGCACAGCACTCTGAGCACAAAGCGATTAATTTTTGTAATTGAAGAAGGGTTTTTTAAACCGGGGTTGTGAGCCTACAATTGGAGATAGCGAGAACGACTCAACAACGGAGACAAAAAGGTAAACAACTTAAACACAACGAGACACACTCGGAAAAGACTCAAAACAAAGGTTGAAGTAAACAAAACAAAAGACACGACATACAGATGCGTTAATGAAGACGAGGGACCTCAGATCACGAGGAGCCAGTTTCTCTGGGTATTGTTTCCCAACCTTTCTCATTTGTGTGATTCTCACATTATTCGGCTCTCAGGCTCGATTTTTCTCTCAAGACCCTTTGGCTCGCTTTTTCTCTCAACTTACACCTCTCTATTCTTTATTCTCTCATTTTTTTATCCCTCCCCGGGGTTTTTGATGGATGAATAGGAAGTTGTGGGTTTACACCCGATTCGGTTAGCTCGCGGCTATTTCTTCTGGTGGTGTTTGGTCGATGCCCCAGACAAAGGAATGGAGTATCTTGATCCGTTCCGATTCGTGCTTCGCACTTGGTTTGATACCTCGTTGCTCGGAGGTTGAGAGAGATTTCAGCCCTTTAATAACAACTTCAGTTGTGCCCTTCTTGGCAAGCACGCTGGTGATGTGGGAAAGACAGGAAGCCTGACACAACCACACCCCTAGTTCATCATTTTGACCATATTTTTTGTTTTGGTTTCTGCGAAAACAATTTTGACCAATATGAGAGTTAGATTAACATACTTGTGCGATTTTTGATTTGAAAACCATGCGAGTTAGGCTATGAGCACTGAAAATTTTTCTTTTTTGGGTCCAAGAAATGGTCCAGTTTTGGAAAATGAAACAATTTTCGAGAAAATTAGTAAACCTCAGTAAAAATTCTCAAAAACTATTTTTGCAAACGGTCAATGCTTAGCGAGCACGGAACTTATTCTCGAGATGCGCAACCTCGGATCGGAGGCAATGGAAAATTGCCCCTTGCTTGAAGGACGCTGCATGGCAACGGAAAGTTGCCCCTGGTTTGAATGGCGACTCATGGCAACGGAAAGTTGCCCCTGGTTTGAATGGCGACTCATGGCAACGGAAAGTTGCCCCTTGTCTGGATAACGCCACAGCATTTTGTAAACAGTCCTCATTAGTGATAATCACGACCGAACTCTCGGACACGGAGAAGACGAAGATGGTCAAAACCAATATATGGACACAGTCACTTTGAAAGTGCGTGGTGCTGGACTTCAGGACGAAGCTGTCTCTATATCCCAAACATGGGAATGAAGGATGATTAAAACCATTATATGGACTTAGTCGCTATGAAAGCGCTGGGGGTTGGACTTCAGGATAAAGTTGCCTACGTATCCCAAACATGGGAATCAAGCCTTACGTAGTTCCGGTTAAGGTACACTCGGGTATTAACCTTCACTTTTTAGGCTCTAACTTTTGCCAAGGCACCCGTTGCGGCTTTTCGACCTTGCGAGCTTTGTTCTTCTTTCCTTTTTCAATTCTTTTCTTTTCTCTCTCTTTTTTTTCTTTTTTTTTTCTATTTTTCTCTTTTCATTTCTTTTGCATTTTTTTTTTTTGTATTTTCTCTTGCTCTAACTTTTGCCTGGGTCGCCCTTCCGGGTTTTTGGCCCAGCGAGCCTCTCAAAGGGTAAAAGTGTAACAAGTCCATGCCAAATGATTTTGAGATCCTGAAGTCATCTGAATCCAAGAAAATGACTGTTGTATTGATTTGCTGAAGGACCCATCTTCGGCTCTTCGAGCACATCAGACATTTTTGCCACTAGTTGAAGGGGTGCTTCTGTTCTAGCTTCAGAAGCTTCTTCCGGCGAGATCTGATCTTCTTGATCTGACTTTGGTGCCTCTTGTTCGAGGGCTGCTTCCAATCTGGCCACACAGGCCTCTCTTGATGGTCGATCGTTGAACACTCTGAATTGTGGTTCAAGGTTTTAAAGCAAGGGCTTCAGTCTTGAGACTGAGAACGATCCTAAGCTACACAATCTCAAGAGCGATTCCACACAGGTCTTCGCAGGACCGCGCAAAACATTTTGTTTTTGAAAGTTTTTAAAGAAGCGGCAAATCGCTCGCACCGAAGATAGTGTGGAACCAGTCTGGATCAAGCTAGGGTCCTTCTCTGTACTCATGCTGACAAACATGATTTCAATCATTAAGGGCTTAGCACGCCTCTCTTTCTCTTAATTTGATCAAAGTTTTGCAAATCCCGAGGATTCCTTCCCCTTTGTTTTCACCGCAGTGTTGAAAAAGGTTTGGAAAAACTTAGGTCAATGCAATGATTTTCAGGGCACAAGAGAGCAGGTGGAATGTACTGCTATTCCATTCAAATCCTCTGGCACAACTAGCTCAAAATAGCAGTAAGCACGGAAACATGATAGCCGCAGCTATTTCATTCAGATTCCCTGGTTGCAACTGGCTTCACGACAGAGACAGACTTTAAAGGAAACAAAAGGGTAATTACAAAACAAAAGGGTGTTCAAGGCAACAACCCCGAAATCACCTGACATTCTATACAATGGGACTGACTCGACGCGACAAGACAGACCCTTAAGCAAAAAGACTGACTCAAAACAAAGAGACAAACTCAAAACAAGACCACCGAACTGACTCAACACCTAAGGCAGAAACAACAAAAATTGGCATTCGCAGATGCTCAAAAGTGCGTGCCAGACGCCACATCTGAAACGCACCGAGTGCCGCTCGCGGGTGGTCCAACCCCTGATCACAAACTTGCAGTATCCTCAAAGTCCAATAGCTCAGTAGTGACAGACTTTGCTGAGGTAGGTAGGAGGATGACCTCATTGTCGATCAAATCTTGCACTTCTTGACGAAGGCAGAAACAACCATCGGTGCTGTGACCAGACTGTTGGTGGTACACACAGTACAAGGTAGCATCATGTGAGAGAGGGAGATTCTTCGGGATAGGCCGAGGCTCGAGGGGTTTAAGATGCCCCTTTCTAGCCAAAATTTGAAATGCCCTAGACAAAGGTACTTCGAAGTCTGAGGGTTCTAGCTAGACGCACTAGCGAAAGGGTCGGCAGGCACTGCCTTGACTTTATGATCTTTTCCTGGTACAGGGTTGGGAATGAAAGGAACTGTCGTGGTATGACGGGGCCAATCCCGATTTTTCGCCTGGCTTGAACTGCCATCGGTTAGAGTGGGGAAAGCATCATCCATGGCTTTAGTCATGACCGCGAACACTTGCTGCTTATTCATTCCCCCGGTTTTCAAAGCCTCGACTGCCCACAGCAGTTGTCCAACGGGATCAACATCTGTTCCCACTTTGTTCTTACCTCTAGCCTCAGCCTGATCGAGGGTTTGGGTTACTACATCAGAGCGAAACCCGGTTGTTGTTGACACGTCGTTGCTGTAGCTGAAGGCAACCTCTGGTTGGCTGAGCTCGATCACAATCTGCCCCAGTAGCAGGGGCCCTTGTAGTACAAAATTCCCAGCATATGATGTGGCTTGTGGCGAAGCCGACATTCCATAGGCCAGATCGGCCATGGATCTCTGGAGGTCGCCGATCATTCCCATTAACTCAAACGTGGTGGGCTCACGAGCCTGATACAACTGGGGGGTCCAGATCGGGTGTGCAGCAGGTGACCTGGGCGGATGCGGTACATCAACATTGGTCTCATCCTGCAAGATGATCCCTTGGTCTAACGCGGCTGCCATAACCACAATTTCCTCTGAACTTTGGGCCATCATAAGTCCGCTGAACTGAAAAATGACTGGCGGATCAGATATCTGTCTTGCCTCAGCGAAGGAGAACACCAAGTCTCTGAACACAAATCTCTGAACTGAAAGGGAAAACAAGCAGTAGTTCAGCCCAGACGGAACAGACATGACTGAATAACTGTACTCTACTACTGATCACTGTTCCCCAAAATCGTTGTCCCAAAACTGAGTCTGATACCCGCAGATATAACTGATTCCCTAAAACACTGATACTGATGCCCTCAGGCCTGGTACTCAAACTTGCAAACTGATATGCACATTCCGTGTAGAGATATACTCTAAAAGCACATAGCAAGTAAATGAGAACCAAAACACCCCTATGCTAGGGTAGGTTTTCCCTGTCTTATTTTGTCAGGAGCTAGGGTTTCACTACGCACGCAGTGTTTCAAACAACCTATAATCGGGTAAGCAACCTACCCTAGTTTGGAATGGTCACTACAGATTCCGAATATGCACTAGGTCGAATGGTCAAAAGGGTGCCCCGGTAAAAACCGGGGTTTGTGTTCCCATACTGGCAGAGCCTGCAGCCGGTCAGCCTTATGGTCATGCCTTGACAAGGCAAGCCTCTGGCAAACCATTCAGGAATAGCAGATGGCCAACACGGTGTCCTAGGCGCACCAATGCACATGCAATGCAAAGAAACACATAAATGTGGTCAAAACAAGATATCATGAGTTCGAGTCAAGCTCTCTAAACTCCCCAGCAGAGTCGCCAGAAACTGTGGACGCGCCCTCGGGCTTTATGTCACCACAGTTCGGACTCCCTTTTGTGTCACGGTTCTTAGTCTGAACCAAAGAGTCCAAATCCGGCAAATCGTTTTGAGAAAACAGATTTTTAGAAAAGAAGTGCCAAACATGGACTGCTTTGCCAGATATAGCGTCGCCACCTAAATATTTTTTAATGGGGGGATTTAGGAAACCCTGACTCGTTTGCCTAAGGCCACGTGTCCGTTATTACCAAAGTTGCCTCGGCTCAGGAACTTGGGTACGATTGGGGAAGGTCACCTATGAGCACCCCCTCTCGCCCGATCCGAAGATAGGCCTCTACTAACCATGAGATCCAATTTTGAAAACGTTATGTGTATTCCGGTTTAATTAGCTAGAATTACTATGTGATGCGCACAGCAAAACAAGTATAGACTAGATCGCCTAATTTGGAACAAAGCATCGCATATCCGTTTGTTAGGAAAATGTTTTGAAATTTGCTACTCGCGAGTAGGCTAAAACACGGATTTTGATGAGTTATTCCAACTCAAGCAATGCAACCTTCACCCACAGGCATTCAGGCAGTTCATATCACATATGCATCTAGCCACATGGTAAGCATGTTGTCATGTTAACATTCACACTCGTGCGAGATGCTAAAGCATGAAATACTTACAGTGTACTCCAAGCCAAAACAAAGAACTCGTTAGCAATCAATGTATGATCCAAGCCCATGTTAAGTGCCTAATGCAACTTATACAGAATGCAATTAGGATAGGCTTGGCTAATCCTAGGATGGCATGTGAAATGCAACCATTTGATGCACATATTCAAGTTTAGATTTGAAATACTATGCAGTTAATATAATGCGCTGAGCCTGATGCATGCAATACTGATGAATGATGCACGCATGCATAGCATAAGGATGCTAAATTAAATATGTCCTAGTACTAACCATCAAAACAGGTAAGTAAAAGGGAGAAAGAAGTGGAGGTTGGAAGACATGCACACACGCACCCACACTTATTACAAATTTGTCCTCGCTCGGAGGGACCGAAAGAATAATACAGATTTAACTAACCTACAAGCTAATTAAATATTACAGACCAATTAAACTAGTAAAGCAAATTAACTAATCTAATAAAACAGTAAACAGCCTCGGGAAGAGGGCCCAATGCAATGCGTGCTCGGCTCCGCTCGAAAGTCCACTGCCATGCACAAGTTGCCTCTGTCCACACTGTTTTCCTTCTCTTATCATTGCAGAATTCCCAAGGTGCACTCTATGAACCCTGTGGGATACCACCGGCCAAGGGAAATGGTCACTGGCCAAAGGAAATGATCATCGGCCACTGGTTAAGCTATCGGCCACAATTTGTTGGTCGGTGGGCACTAAAGATTGCCGGCCAGCCAAAATCTTCCTGTCGAATCCTGTTTCAACAGCAACAGAGGGAAAAACAAGGCATGGCAATGCATTCCAAGCAAATGTGTGCACCAACACATCCCTTATCATGTTTATGACTCAAAGGGACATGGTTCTCGATTCTCGGACCCCCAATTACGCATTTCGATGCGTGATGGCCCAAGAAACCAAGTTATGCACTTTGATTTCAAATGAAATGCACATAAACAAGCAAGGAGCTTAACCTCTATCATACTCAATTCAAGAGGCTAAGCATGCATGTCAATGCAATGCAACCTAGACGTATGAGCTAGTATGCAACATGAGCATTGTGAACAAGCATACAAGGCATTTGACGATCATGCTAACCAATAAGTATGCCAAATACAATGGGGACGTTCAAGCATGCAAGCAAGCATGTGACTTCATTCAATCATACCACAACACATGGAGCAAACATGTTAGACAACCTAAACATGTGACAACACACAAGTATGCAACAACACACAAGGTGAGCATGCAACAACATGCGAAATATGGACTTAAACTAATTTGGGTAGCTCTATACTAAGCCCGAAACAGTGGCCAACATGCTCAAGAATGAAGGCAAAATGACATGCAAACATGCATGCACACAAGGACCAACACTTAGGCATATAGAAACAACTCTCAAGCACACTTAAGAGGACGCAAACATGGACAAATGGCATGCATTATAAGCTCTGAAAGTCATGTTAGAGAAGGTGCCAAACCAATCTACAATGCAAGCTAGGCATGCCACCAAGCCCAAGGACTTAAAGCCATGGCCATATGACATATGAAGCAAATGACCAAAATGAACTAAAACAGTCCGAAATCATGCAAAAGTAAGCCCCAAAAATCACTTAGATGGCATCTAAATGATCTAATCCTAGAGGCATACACAAAGGCACAAACATGGAGCAAGAAACACCAACCTTTTAAAGCATGAAAGGGGTATCAAATGCAAGCATACGAGCATATCATGAGGACTGAAATGACATGACAAGTGGTTCCAAACCACTGAAATGATGCAAGGATGGCATGCTAGAGGGGTCAATGCTTAAAGCATACAAGAGAGGTTACATGGTAGCTATACAAAACAAAGCGTGGACAACCCAAATGACCAAAAACAGACCTTTAGCGTGCTAAAACAAGCATAAACGCTTCACAAAGCTAAGCCGAAAACATGCTAGAAACAAGGCTCAAAGCACACAAGGCATGTTAAGGCAATTCATGGCATTACAAGACATGTATGCTAAGCAAGCATGGTGTGCCTAAACCAACTCACAACAATGCTATATCATGGCAAGATAAGCATAAAAAACAGTTAAGGCATGGCCAACATACACTTAAACAAGGTGCTCACTAATGAGGCTTAAATGGCCATTATTGAAGACAACAAGGAGAGGGGGTGGCCCTCTCCTTCTTAGGACCTTAAACCACCATCCTCACCATTGAAATCCCTCAAGATTTCAATGGTGAGGAGGCCCAAATAAGGTGGTCCTGGAGCTCACCAAAATAGCACAAAATGGGGCCAAACAAGGCCTAAGAGGGGTCAAACAACCCCAAAGCTCAAAACACTCTGAAACAACTATTTAGAGTAGGAAAAAACAAGACTTTTATATGTTATACACAAAGTCTAAAAACAGTTGCAAGATAGGTGAAAAAGCTATGCAAAAATGGGAAAAAAAGGAGTAAGTTCTTACCCTTGTTGACCCTCTTCAAGAATGATGCTCCAGCAGCTTCTTCAAGCTCAAAACCACCCAAAAACACCAAGAACAGCCTTCTGCTCCCTCAACAACCAAGAGAAGGTGTAGGACTAGGTGTTTGTGTGCAATAGTAAGACTAAACACACACACAAGGCAAAAAGAGAGAGATATATAGAGATAGAATTGATACAAACTCAAACCCTAATCTCAGAGCTCTTCTGAAAATTTTTGTAACCCTAATGGAGGGAGAAGAGCCTCCTTCTTATAGACAATCCCTCTTGTAAAGCTTTCCAAGCAAGCTAGTCAAGAGGGAGATCCCTCCATGCACGTGTATGGAGGGGAGCAGAGTGTATGCCAGCTAGCACAGCTGGCATAAAAATATCTGCAGAAATAGATGAATAGTGGTCGGCCAGCTGAAAATGCAATTTGACCAAAATAGATGGCCGGTCGACCATCCAGAGTGTCGGTCGGCCAAACATTTGGCTGATGGCAACAAAACACAGCCGATGGCCTCAAGCCATGGCCGGTGGAGTGTGGGGATGGCCAACAAGCCATTCCGTGCCCTCCAAAGCAAAAACACAAGTGTTTGGTGCGAACCCAAACAGAAAACAGTCGAGTCAAGAGATCCTGAGGCAAGGCACGTAGCCGAGACCTCGGGCAACTAAAGACGAACACAAACAAGGATGATCACTGAGTGTTCAAATGGTGACGTCCAAGTCTTGAGAACGGTCAAAAATGGGGTGTCCACACTCTCCCAGCCATTTCCTTACCTTTTCTCACTCAATCCTCTTTGGTGGGCAGATAACCCAAGCCAAAGGTATGTGGGTTGTGTGGCACTTCAGCCAATGCTGCAACGCCCTTCCGGCCACTCTTATGTGTTAAAGCTTGTTCATGAGGTATACTGATTGAGAACTAACATAGACCCCCTTATTAACAGCCATGATGTTCTGCACAACCCGAGCCTCGGCTAAGGTAAAAACTGACAAGAACACATCCTCCATACCATGTTTCATTCCCAAAACCGGCGTAGATACTTCTGGCGGTGGATGGATCGACGAATTTCCGAAAACAATGGCCACCCCCTTCCCATGGAGATAATTCAACATCTGGTGCAAGGTGGACGAAACTGCCTTTACCTGGTGCAACCACGGCTGCCCCAAGAGTAGATTGAAGGTTGCAAGAACTTCCAGGACATGGAAGTCTATCTCATGTTGTCCTGGACCAACCTTAGTTTGAATTTGCACGGTCCCCTTCACCTCTCTACTTGTGTTATCATACGCCCTTATCACCTTGGTGGTTGGCGCAAAGTCTGCGGGTTTCAACCCGATTGCATTGGTTGTCTTCGCCGGGCACACATTGATGGCGGATCCGGTATCAACAAGAACCACCGGTATCCACTTGTTCTTACACTCCACAGAGATGTAGAGTGGCTTGTTGTGATTCGCACCCTCGGGTGGCAGTTCTTTGTCAGAAAAGGTCAACGTCGGGGAACCTCCTCCCGGAAAAACCAATCTAACTAGTTGCTCCGGCGTGGTGTCTGTCGAGAGTTTGGACTTGTCCATGGCTGAAAGGACGGCCTGTCTATGTACTCGAGAAGCCATAAGCAGTCCCCAGATGGAGATGTCTTCTTGTATCTTTTTCAACTGTTTCAGTACAGCCTCTTCTTCGAGTTACTTCTCTTTCTGTTTCTCCGCCTCCCTGTCCTTCCTAGACGCTTCTGGCTAATCTAGATGTGGGGGCTTGAAGTACCGCCCGCTCCTAATCATATGGTCGACTTCGCCGATATACCAGGTATCATCCAATTGATTGCTCCCCTAGTCTTCATCCGTGTGGGAAAGACATAGATCATCATCCTCCCACCACATTCCATCGGTAGCCGACGGACACCTGTCCGGCTCCGATACAACTGTTTGTGTGCCCACAGCACCTTCTGCCCATATGCTCGCAGCATCCTCTGTTCTTGTGCACACAACACTCTCAATTCCCACAGGGGCTTTGGCTTTTCTGATTCTCTCAGACTCTTCGATTCCTTCTTGTTCCAATTGCGTCAGTACAGTTTGTTGTTCAATAATCCCTGCATTCAAAATGCCCAAATTCTGAGCGAAATTCTTGATATCGGCGCTCTCTGGCGATGCACCCTGATTTTCGGCCTTTCCGGCCATAACTGATGTCCCTGTTCCCAACAGACCCTGCCCCGGCTGAGATTCTTCAACAATGTCTGGTTGGTCCTCAAGCCACCCTTTAGCCTCTGTTGACTCCTCAAAATCAAACCAGTTGACTGTCGAGTCTTGTTCTTCGAAAAACTGCAGGTTGGCCATGTCCCCTTTCAAAGTTGCTAAGTCATCTGTCCTCTAATCAAATCCATCCCCCTGAAGTACATAAATTTTTGCCCCTGTCGGCAATTCCAGATTCGGCCTAGCTTGGCCCGCTGACGCAATGTAATCACTCGGATTATATACCTCCTCAGCAAAACTCCCAGATTCCTCGGATTCTGAACCAACAGCCCTAGTTTCTTCTGAAATCATCCCTGTTCCATCTTCGATGACCACCACTATTGGTTTGGGTTGGGCTCGGGAGATGCCCAACATGCACAAGTCCGTGCTATTAGGAAGGAACACCTCCGGCTTAGGTAGATGAGAATGAGTGATGTATATGCTGGGGTCGTATGTCGTAACCCCGGTCTGGATAAAGTTGATGCGTTTGGGGGGTGGAGGTTGTGTGGTGGTAGAGGTCGGTTGTGACATTAGGTTTCTCCGGAGGCACGATCACCCCATTATTGATGAGATCCTGAATCTCCTGGCGTAATCAGAAGCACTGGTCGGTGTCATGACCGTGCTGTTGGTGAAACGAGTAGTATTTGGCTGGGTTATGGGAAGGGGGGAGTTTTTTCGGTAATGGCCGCGGCTTTAGGGGTTTCAAGTGCCCTTTTTTGATTAAAACCCCCAGAGCTTTGGACAGGGGCATATATAGTGGAGCGAAGGTTCTTTGGCTTTTGGGTGGGTATCTGGCTGTTTGCGAATGACTACCGGACGCACCGGTAAATGGCGTAGCTGCAAGGGTTCTTGGAGTGTTGGTGGTGACCATGCTTACTTCTTGAGATCTGGCAGTTGTAGCATTGCTTGTGCCTGCATTCGTACTGCGGTTGTTAAAGGTTCTCCTGGGTTGTTCTCTGTCATTGTCAATCAAACCCTACTTCAAAGCATCCTCGATTTGTACTCCCATCTCATGCAGATCTGAAAAGGTAAGGAAGTGGGGCACGATCATTTTCTGCATTAGTTTGGGTTGGAGGTTGCGCACAACCATCCGTATTTGATCCTTATCCGTCGGCCTTATGGTCATCATTGAGGCCTTGGCCCTCCAGCGGGTTATGAATTCAAAGAAACTCTCCTTAGGCTCTTGCCTTGTTGTCTCAAGATCACGGGTTGTAATCTCGATTTGTGTGTTATAGGAGTACTGTGCAATGAAAGCCTCGGCCATCTCATCCCAATTCCGCTTGACATCGTCTTCCAATTTTGCGTACCAGATGGTCGCCACATCAGAGAAACTCTCCTTAGGCTCCTGCCTTATTGTCTCAAGATCACGGGTTGTAATCTCGATTTACGTGTTATAGGAGTACTGTGCAATGAAAGCCTCGGCCATCTCATCCCAGTTCCGCTTGACATCGTCTTCCAATTTTGCGTACCAGATGATCGCCACACCCGACAGGGTCCGGCCAAACAATGAAAGCTTCTGTAGTCTGGTGAGGCCCATCAGCCTTAGTATGTCCAAAAACAAACGTAGATGCACCATGGGATCCCCGGACCCATCAAAGCGGTCGATTTGTGGCATCTTGAACCGATCTGGCAGTGTCACAGTCGCGTCGGTATACCCGTCCTCAATGTCTGGGATGGATTTTACCCCTTAGGATTTCTTGAACAACTTTTCAAGCTTGTTCAACTTTAATGCTGTAGGGTCTACCTCGAACTCAAAGGGAGAGTCCGGTTGATTGATAGGCGTAGGTGCCTTGGATAGTTGAGGTAGAATCGGGGGCAGAGCCGGCCCCGTTGGGAGGTCAATATCCTCCTTGGCATTCTGGACGTTCGCCGTCTCCTCAGGTATTGGGGCTCTTGGTGGGGCAGGAGCCTGGTGTGAAGCAGATGCCCCGGTTTGCTGTTGTAGCCAGGTAATCAGCTCTGCCTGTTGGGCCATGATAACGGCCTGCTGTTTAGCAAATTCTGCTTGACGAACAGCGTCCTCCTACATAGCTTTCATGCTCTCTTGGAGCTGACGGACCATTTTTTCCATCCCTGACATACCGCCCTGATCTATCTGAACTACCGGTATGTCTATCTCTGTAGTAGGCTCGGAAACCTCAACCTGACTGTTCGAAGACCACTGATCTGGCAACCTCTGCTCAGATACACTGCGTCTTCTCGACCTCCGTCTGATAACCGGGGGTAAGGAATAAAACACTGGTTGTCCGTCGACCAGATCCTCAGATCGATTGAGTCGGCAACCTCCAATCCAGAGTGCTTGGGGAATATCTGCTTGGTCTGAAGGAATTGTGCTAAACTACCCTAGCAAAAAGATAAATAAAGCAATAATAAGGAAATAAACAATCAGGCAAACGGACAGCATAACAATGTAAATAAACACACAATACGCAGTTGGGCATCATAACACACAGATGATAAGCTGAATAGACTGTTCTCAAATACTGTTCATTGTTCCCCAAATCACTGCCCCCAAAATTGAATCTGAAACCCGCAGATAACTGATTCCCAAAATATTGAACTGGTGCTCGTAGGCCTGATACCCAAACTTGTAAACTGATACGTGCGCTCCTGTAGAGACACACTCTAAAAGGACATAGCAAACAAATGAGAGCCAAAACACCCCTATGTTGGGATAGGGTTTTCCTGTCCTAGTTTCGTCAAGAACTAGGGTTTCACTAAGCACACAGCGGTTTCAAACAACCTATGATCGGGTAAGCCACCTGTCCTAGCTTGGAATGGTCACTATGGATTCTGAATATGCACTAGGTCGAATGGTCAAAAAGGGTGCCCCGGTAAAAACCGGGGTTTGTGTTCCCATCGTGGCAGAGCCCGTAATCGGTCAGCCTTATGGCACGCTTCTCAAAGCGAGCCTCTAGCAAACCGTTCAGGAATAGCAGATGGCAAACACAATGACTTAGGTGCACCAATGCAAATGCAATGCAAAGAAACACATAAGTGTAGTCAAAACATGATATCATGAGTTCGAGTCAAGTTCTCTAACTCCCCAGCGGAGTCGCCAGAAACTGTAGACGTCCCCCGAACATCCCGGGGGGAAATCATCGTTTTGTTCATATGGGCTTACTACAGTTCAGGACTCAAATGTCACGGTCCTGTATCTAATCTCGCATAGTGCAATGCAAGACCGATGAATCATCAAAGAGTCCAAATCTGGCAAATCGTTTTTGAAAATAGATTTTTTTGAAAGAAGTGCCAAACATGGAGTGCTTTGCCAGATACAGAGTCGCCACCTAAATATTTTATTTTAGGAAATTTAGGAAACCCTGACTCGTTTTCCTAAGGCCGCGTGTCCGTCATCACCAAAGTTGCGTCGGCTCGGGAACTTGTGTACGATTAGGGAAGGTCACTTCGTGAGTACCCCCGCTCGCCCGATCAAAGATCGGCCTCTACTAACCATGATATCGAGCTTTGAAAACATTATGTGCTCTTATTCCGGTTATTAGCCTAGATTTACTACGTGATGCACGCAGCATACAAGTATAGATTGGATCGCCTGAATTGGAACAAAACACTTCATGTTTGCTTTTGAAACGGTTTGCTACTCGCAAGTAGGCTAAAATGCGAATTTGCCACCCTCAGGTGGGCTTGGAAAACAAGATGAATTGCCAGTCTCAAGTGGGCTTAAAACTCACAGTCAATGCATTATTCCAATTCAGATAATCCAACCTTCACCCACAGGCATTCAGGTAGGTATATCACATAAGCAGTTAGCCTCATGGTAAACATGCTATCTTGGTAGTCACTCACAAGCATGCAAGGATGCTAAAGCGTAAATGCTTACCTAGTACTCCAAGCCAAAACAGAAACTAGTTAGTAATCAAATGCGTGATCCTAGTTCATGTTAAGATGGCTAATGCAACACATGCAAAATGCAACTAGAAATAGGCTCGGCTATTCTAAGATGTCATGTGAAATGTAACTTGATACATGTATTCAAATTGGAATTGAAATACAATGCAGTTAGTATGATGCGCCAAGCCCAGTGCATGCAAAACAGATGATGATGCAAACATGCGAGCATAAGTATGCTAATTGAAACGTGTTCTAAACTAACCATCAAAAGCTAGTAAATAAAAGGGAGAAAGACGTGGGGTTGGAAGACATACATCACACACACGCACACTTATTACAATTGTGCCCTCGCTCGGAGGGTCCGAATAAATAATACAGTCTGAATAAATAATTAATTACTCTAGCTAATTAAATATTACAAAACCCTAATTAATCAACAAATTAACTAGAAAAGCAAATAAATTAGCATGCAAGCTAAATGGACCGCCTCAGCTCTGTTCCGAATGATCAAAGATGCATGCATGCTCGAGCCGCCTCGTCGTGAAATTCCTCGCGATGCCCTGATTCACCTCTATTTGCAATTGATCCCGAAATGCTGTACAAAACTCCAGAAGGTTGTTGACCAGTTTTGGCTGTTGGTTTCCGGTTTACTGTAACAGAGAGCAAGAAAGGGGCATAGCAAAGTATTTTCAACGTATGTGTGCATGACTACTCTCCCTATCATTGCACAAGCTCCAGGGAGTGTAGTCCTCGATCCTCGTGTCATCCATCACGCATCCCGATGCATGATGGTCGAGGAGTCGGATTGCACGACTTGATGTAAAATGAATGCACAAATGAACACAATAAAGCCTAAACTCCATCATGGGTAATCCGGAGTGTCGGCGACCGAGAATCGAGGCACGTTTCGTCACTTGGAGTACGAAACGTCCCTCATTTCCCGTGTTTGGACTAAACCATATTCCAAACACAATGCAATATATATGGAATGGCATGGCATGCAAACACAATGCAATAACTAGCATGCAATCCTAAATGAAATGCAAATAAGACATGCAAACATGCAAGGAATCACATGCAAAGGTGCAACTAGCATACGCAATGCTATGAACTACAAATGGCATACTCAATGCACATGAAAATATATGGCATACACAACGCACATATGACTAACATACACAATGCACATGGTGACCAACATACATAATGCAATCAAAATGGCATGCACAAGTGCAATGATCAATCATGTAACAACATGGCATGCTCAATGCTATGAACTACATGACATACTCAATGCACAATGGA
>NW_021024508.1:322328-345099 GCF_004153795.1 Camellia sinensis | reverse complement strand
TAGATGAAATTACTATGCAGTTAATATGATGCGCTGAGCCTGAGTGCATGCCAATACTGAGAATGATGCACGCATGCCATAGCATAAAGGATGCCCTCAATTAACATATGTCTATACTAACATCAATAAGCAGGTAAGTTAGCGGAAAAGATGGGAGGTTGGAAGACATGCACCACGCACCACACCTTATTACAAATTTCCCTCCGATCGGAGGGACCAAAAGCAATAATACAGATTTAACTAATACCTACAAGCAATTAAATATTACCAGAACCAATTAAAACTAGTATAAGCAATTTAACTAATCTAATAAAACAAATAAACAGCTCAGGGAAGAGCCCAATGCAATGGCTGTGCTCGGCTCCGCTCGAGAAGCTCACGCCATGCAACAAGTTTGCCTTCTTCCATATGTTTCCTTCTCTGATCTTGCAGAAATTCCCAACGGTGACTCTATTTGAACCCGTTGGGATACCACCGGCCAAGGGAAATGGCAACTGGCCAAAGGAGATGATCATCTGGCCACTCGTTAACTATCTCGGCCACATTTGTTGGTCAGTGGCACAAAAGATGGCCGGCCGGCCATCTTCTGCGAATCCTGTTTCGAACAGCAAAGAGGAAAAACAAGGCATGGCAATGCATTCCAAGCAAATGTGGCACCAAGACACATCCCTTTATCAGTTTATGAGACTCACGGACTGGTTCTCGATTCTCGAACACCCGATACGCATTTCGATCGTGATGGGACCCAAGAAACCAAGTTATGCTTTGATTTCAAATGAAATGCACATAAAAGCAAGGAGCTTAAC
Source organism: Camellia sinensis (assembly GCF_004153795.1). NCBI lineage: Eukaryota > Viridiplantae > Streptophyta > Magnoliopsida > Ericales > Theaceae > Camellia > Camellia sinensis. The sequence goes on along the minus strand of NW_021024508.1, from coordinate 344,293 downwards.
CTCTATCATACTCAATTCTAAAGAGGCTAAGCATGCATGCAACTTGCAATGCAACCTAACGTATGAGCTAAGTATGCAACATTGAGCATGTGACAAGCATACAAGGCATTGACGATCATGCTAACCAAATAAGTATGGCCAAATACAATGGGGCGTCAAGCATGCCAAGCAAGCGTGTGACTTCATATAATCATACCAATACAGCAAATGTAGAATCAACCTAACAACATGTGACAACACCAAGTATGCAACAACAACACAAGGTGAGCATGCAACAGACATGCAATAATGGACTTAAACTAATTTGGTAAGCTCTATTACTAAAGCCCGAAACAGTGGCCAACATGCTCAAGAATGAAGGCAAAATGACAGAACAAACAGTCATGCAACAAGGACCAACACTTAGGCATATAGAAACAACTCTCAAGCACACTTTAAGAGGACGCAAACATGGACAAATGGCATGCATTATAAGCTCTGAAAGTCATGTTAGAGAAGGTGCAAACAATCTACAATGCAAGCTAGGCATCCACCAAGCCCAAGGACTTAAAGCCATGGCCATATGACATATGAAGCAAATGACCAAAATGAACTAAAACAGTCGAAATCATGCAAAAGTAAGCCCCAAAAATCACTTAGATGGCATCTAAATGATCTAATCCTAGAGCGCATACACAAAGGCACAAACATGGAGCAAGAACACCAACCTTTTAAAGCATGAAAGGGGTATCAAATGCAAGCATACGAGCATATCATGAGACTGAAATGACATGACAATGGTTCCAAACCACTGAAATGATGCAAGGATGCATGCTAGAGGGTCAATGCTTAAAGCATACAAGAGAGTTACATGTGGACAACCAAATGACCAAAAACAGACTTTAGCGTGCTAAAACAAGCATAAACGCTTCACAAAGCGAAGCCAAAAACATGCTAGAAACAAGGCTCAAAGCACAAGCATGTTAAGGCAATTCATGGCATTACAAGACATGTATGCTAAGCAAGCATGGTGTGCTAAACAACTCACAACAAGCTATATCATGGCAAGATAAGCATAAAAAACAGTTAAGGCATGGCCAACATACACTTAAACAAGGTGCTCACTAATGAGGCTTAAATGGCCCATTATTGAAGACAACAAGGAGAGGGGGGGGCCTCTCCTTCTTAGGACTTAAACCACCATCCTCACCATTGAAATCCTCAAGATTTCAGTGGTGAGGAGGCCCAAAAAGGTGGTCCTGAGCTCACCAAAATAGACAACAAAATGGACAAGACAAGGCTTAAAGAGGGTCAACAAACCCCAAAGCTCAAACACTCTGAACAACTATTTAGAGCAGGAAAAACAAGACTTTTATATGTTATACATAAAGTCTAAAAACAGTTGCAAGATAGGTGAAAAGCTATGCAAAAATGGGAAAAAAGGAGTAAGTTCTTACCCTTGTTGACCTCTTCAAGAATGATGCTCCACAGCTTCTTCAAGCTCAAACCACCGAAAAACACCAAGAACAGCCTTCTGTCCCTCATGCAACCAAGAGAAGGTGTAGGACTAGGTGTTTGTGTGCAATAGTAAGACTAAACACACACACAAGGCAAAAAGAGAGAGATATATAGAGATAGAATTGATACAAACTCAAACCCTAATCTCAGAGCTCTTCTGAAAATTTTTGTAACCCTAATGAGGGAGAAGAGCCTCCTTCTTATAGACAATCCCTCTTGTAAAGCTTCCAAGCAAGCTAGTCAAGAGGGAGATCCCTCCATGCACGTGTATGGAGGGAGCAGAGTGTATGCCAGCTAGCACAGCTGCATAAAAATATCTGCAGAAATAGATGAATAGTGGTCGGCCAGCTGAAAATGCAATTTGACCAAAATAGATGGCCGGTCGACCATCCAGAGTGTCGGTCGGCCAAACATTTGGCTGATGGCAACCAAAACACAGCCGATGCTCAAGCCTGGCCGGTGGAGTGTGGGGATGGCCAACAAGCCTTCCGTGCCCTCCAAAGCAAAAACAAAGTGTTTGGTGCGAACCCAAACAGAAAACAGTCGAGTCAAGGATCCGAGGCAAGGCACGTAGCCGAGACCTGGCAACTAAAGACGAACACAAACAGGTGATCACTGGGTGTCAAATGGTGACGTCCAAGTCTTGAGAAACGGTCAAAAAATGGGGTGTCCACACTCTCCCAGCCATTTCCTTACCTTTTCTCACTCAATCCTCTTTGGTGGGCAATAACCCAAGCCAAAGGTATGTGGTTGTTGTGCACTTCAGCCAATGCTGCAAGCCCTTCCGGCCACTCTTTCCCAATCCATTCCGGGGATGTGTTGGAGCTTTGTTCATGAGGTATACTGATTGAGAACTTAACATAGACCCCCTTATTAACAGCCATGATGTTCTGCACAACCCGAGCCTCGGCTAAGGTAAAACCTGACAAGAAACACATCCTCCATACCAATGTTTGATATCCCAAAACGCGTAAGATACTTCTGGCGGTGGATGGATCGACGAATTTCCGAAAACAATGGCCCCCCCTTCCCATGGGGAAATTCAACATCTGGTGTAAGGTGGACGAAACTGCCTTACCTGGTGCAACCACGGCTGCCCAAGAGTAGATTGAAGTTGTTCAGGAACTTCCAGGACATGGAAGTCTATCTCATGTTGTCCTGGACCAACCTTAGTTTGAATTTGCACAGGTCCCCTTCACCTCTCTACTTTGTGTTATCATACGCCCTTATCACCTTGGTGGTTGGCGCAAAGTCTGCGGGGTTCAACCCGATTGCATTGGTTGTCTTCGCCGGGCACACATTGATGGCGGAATCCGGTATCAACAAGAACCACCGTATCCACTTGTTCTTACACTCCACAGAGATGTAGAGTGGCTTGTTGTGATTCGCACCCTCGGTGGCAGTTCTTTGTCAAAAAGGTCAACGTCGGGACTCCTCCCGGAAAAACCAATCTAACTAGTTGCTCCGGCGTGGGTGTCTGTCGAGAGTTTGGACTTGTCCATGGCTGACAAGGACGGCCTGTCTATGTACTCGAGAAGCATAAGCAGTCCCCAGATGGAGATGTCTCTTGATCTTTTTTCAACTGTTTCAGTACAGCCTCTTCTTCGAGTTACTTCTCTTTCTGTTTCTCCGCCTCCCTGTCCTTCCTAGACGCTTCTGGCTAATCTAGATGTGGGGCTTGAAGTACGCCCGCTCCAATCATATGGTCGACTTCGCCGATATACCAGGTATCATCCGGTTTGATTGCTCCCCTAGTTTCATCCGTGTGGGCAAGACATAGATCATCATCCTCCCACCACATTCATCGGTAGTCGACGGACACCGTCCGGCTCCGATACAACTGTTTGTGCCCACAGCACCTTCTGCCCATATGCTCGCAAGCATCCTCTGTTCTTGTGCACACAACACTCTCAATTCCCACAGGGGCTTTTGCTTTTCTGATTCTCTCAGACTCTTCGATTCCTTCTTGTTCCAATTGCGTCAGTACAGTTTGTTTTTCATAATCCCTGCATTCAAAATGCCAAATTCTGAGCGAAATTCTTGATATCGGCGCTCTCTGGCGATGCACCCTGATTTCGGCCTTTCCGGCCATAACTGATGTCCTGTTCCCAACAGACCCTGCCCCGGCTGAGATTCTTCAACAATGTCTGGTTGGTCCTCAAGCCACCCTTTAGCCTCTGTTGACTCCTCAAAATCAAACCAAGTTGACTGTCGAGTCTTGTTCTTCGAAAAACTGCAGGTTGGCCATGTCCCCTTTCAAAGCTGCTAAGTCATCTGTCCTCTAATCAAATCCATCCCCTGAAGTACATAAATTTTTGCCCCTGTCGCAATTCCAGATTCGGGCTAGCTTGGCCCGCTGACGCAATGTAATCACTCGGATTATATACCTCCTCAGCAAAACTCCCAAATTCCTCGGATTCTGAACCAACAGCCCTAGTTCTTCTGAAATCATCTCTGTTCCATCTTCGATGACCACCACATTGGTTTGGGTTGGGCTCGGGAGATGCCCAACATGCACAAGTCCGTGCTATTAGGAAGGAACATCTCCGCTTAGGTAGATGAGAATGAGTGATGTATATGCGGGTCGTATGTCGTAACCCGGTCTGGAAAAGTTGATGCATTTGGGGGGTGGAGTTGGTTGTGTGGTGGTAGAGGTCGTTGTGACATTAGGTTTCTCCGGAGGCACGATCACCCCATTATCGATGAGATCCTGAATCTCCTGCGTAATCAGAAGCACTGGTCGTGTCATGACCGTGCTGTTGGTGAAACGAGCAGTATTTGGCTGGGTTATGGGAAGGGGGGAGTTTCTTCGGCAATGGCCACGCTTTAGGGTTTCAAGTGCCCTTTTTGATTAAAACCCCCAGAGCTTTGGACAGGGGCATATATAGTGGAGCGAAGGTTCTTTGGCTTTTGGGTGGGTATCTGGCTGTTTGCGAATGACTACCGACGCACCGGTAAATGGCGTAGCTGCAAGGGTTCTTGGAGTGTTGGTGGTGACCATGCTTACTTCTTGAGATCTGGCAGTTGTAGCATTGCTTGTGCCTGCATTCTACTGCGGTTGTTAAAGGTTCTCCTGGGTTGTTCTCTTGTCATTGTCAATCAAACCCTACTTCAAAGCATCCTCGATTTGTACTCCCATCTCATGCAGATCTGAAAAGGTAAGGAAGTGGGCACGATCATTTTCTGCATTAGTTTGGGTTGGAGGTTGCGCACAACCATCCGTATTTGATCCTTATCCTCGGCCTTATGGTCATCATTGAGGCCTTGGCCCTCCAGCGGGTTATGAATTCAGAGAAACTCTCCTTAGGCTCCTGCCTTATTGTCTCAAGATCACGGGTGAATTCTCGATTTACGTGTTATAGGAGTACTGTGCAATGAAAGCCTCGCCATCTCATCCCAGTTCCGCTTGACATCGTCTTCCAATTTTGCGTACCAGATGATCGCCACACCCGACAGGGTCCGGCCAAAACAATGAAAGCTTCTGTAGTCTGGTGAGGCCCATCAGCCTTAGTATGTCCAAAACAAACGTAGATGCACCATGGGATCCCCGGACCATCAAAGCGGTCGATTTGTGGCATCTTGAACCGATCTTGGCAGTGTCACAGTCGCGTCGGTATACCCGTCCTCAATGTCTGGGATGGATTTTACCCCTTAGGATTTCTTGAACAACTTTTCAAGCTTGTTCAACTTTAATGCTGTAGGGTCTACTCGAACTCAAAGGGAGAGTCCGGTTTGATTGATAGGCGTAGGTGCCTTGGATATTGAGGTAGAATCGGGGCAGAGCCGGCCCGTTGGGAGGTCAATATCCTCCTTGGCATTCTGGACGTTCGCGTCTCCTCAGGTATTGGGGCTCTTTGTGGGCAGGAGCCTTGGTGTGAAGCAGATGCCCCGGTTTGCTGTTGTAGCCAGGTAATCAGCTCTTGCCTGTTGGGCCATGATAACGGCCTGCTGTTTAGCAAATCTGCTTGACGAACAGCGTCCTCCTACATAGCTTTCTGCTCTCTTGGAGCTGACGGACCATTTTTCCATCCCTGACATACCGCCCTGATCTATCTGAACTACCGGTATGTCTATCTCTGTAGTAGGCCTCGGAAACCTCAACCTGACTGTTCAAGACCACTGATCTGGCAACCTCTGCTCAGATCACTGCGTCTTCTCGACCTCCGTCTGATAACGGGGGTAAGGAATAAAACACTGGTTGTCCGTCGACCAGATCCTCAGATCGATTGAGTCGGCAACCTCCAATCCAGAGTGCTTGGGAATATCTGCTTGGTCTGAAGGAATTGTGCTAAACTACCCTAGCAAAAAGATAAATAAAGCAATAATAAGGAAATAAACAATCAGGCAAACGGACAGCATAACAACGTAAATAAACACACAATACGCAGTTGGGCATCATAACACACAGATGATAAGCGAATAGACTGTCTTCAAATACTGCTCATTGTTCCCCAAATCACGCCCCCAAAATTGAATCTGACACAGATAACTGATTCCAAAATATGAACTGGTGCTCATAGGCCTGATACCCAAACTTGTAAACTGATACGTGCGCTCCTGTAGAGACACACTCTAAAAAGGACATAGCAAACAAATGAGAGCCAAAACACCCCTATGTTGGGGTAGGGTTTCCCTGTCCTATTTTGTCAGGAGCTAGGGTTTCACTACGCACGCAGCGGTTTCAAACAACCTATAATCGGGTAAGCAACCTGTCCTAGTTTGGAATGGTCACTATGGATTCCGAATATGCACTAGGTCGAATGGTCAAAAAGGGTGCCCCGGTAAAAACCGGGGTTTGTGTTCCCATCGTGGCAGAGCCCGTAATCGGTCAGCCTTATGGCACGCTTCTCAAAGCGAGCCTCTAGCAAACCGTTCAGGAATAGCAGATGGCAAACACAATGACTTAGGTGCACCAATGCAAATGCAATGCAAAGAAACACATAAGTGTAGTCAAAACAAGATATCATGAGTTCGAGTCAAGTTCTCTAACTCCCCAGTGGAGTCGCCAGAAACTGTAGACGTCCCCCGAACATCCCGGGGGGAAATCCTCGTTTTGTTCATATGGGCTCACTACAGTTCAGGACTCAAATGTCACGGTCCTGTATCTAATCTCGCATAGTGCAATGCAAGACCGATGAATCATCAAAGAGTCCAAATCTGGCAAATCGTTTTTGAAAATAGATTTTTTTGAAAGAAGTGCCAAACATGGAGTGCTTTGCCAGATACGGAGTCGCCACCTAAATATTTTATTTTAGGAAATTTAGGAAACCCTGACTCGTTTTCCTAAGGCCACGTGTCCGTCATCACCAAAGTTGCGTCGGCTCGGGAACTTGTGTACGATTAGGGAAGGTCACTTCGTGAGTACCCCCGCTCGCCTGATCAAAGATCGGCCTCTACTAACCATGATATCGAGCTTTGAAAACATTATGTGCTCTTATTCCGGTTATTAGCCTAGATTTACAATGTGATGCACGCAGCATACAAGTATAGATTGGATCGCCTGAATTGGAACAAAACACTTCATGTTTGATTTTGAAACGGTTTGCTACTCGCAAGTAGGCTAAAATGCGAATTTGCCACCCTCAGGTGGGCTTGGAAAACAAGATGATTTTCCAGTCTCAAGTGGGCTTAAAACTCACAGTCAATGCATTATTCCAATTCAGATAATCCAACCTTCATCCACAGGCATTCAGGTAGGTATATCACATAAGCAGTTAGCCTCATGGTAAACATGCTATCATGGTAGTCACTCACAGGCATGCAAGGATGCTAAAGCGTAAATGCTTACCTAGTACTCCAAGCCAAAACAGAAACTAGTTAGTAATCAAATGCGTGATCCTAGTTCATGTTAAGATGGCTAATGCAACACATGCAAAATGCAACTAGAAATAGGCTCGGCTATTCTAAGATGTCATGTGAAATGTAACTTGATACATGTATTCAAATTGGAATTGAAATACAATGCAGTTAGTATGATGCGCCAAGCCCAGTGCATGCAAAACAGATGATGATGCAAACATGCGAGCATAAGTATGCTAATTGAAACGTGTTCTAAACTAACCATCAAAAGCTAGTAAATAAAAGGGAGAAAGACGTGGGGTTGGAAGACATACATCACACGCACACACACATATTACAACATTGCCCTCTTGCAGAGGGTCCGAATAAATAATACAACACAAATAAATAATTAACTACTCTACCTAATTAAATATTACAAAGTTCTAATTAATTAATTACAAACGAAGGTAGCCGTAGCCCTACCTCGGAATGATGGGACGATGCATGCTCGATTTGCCTTGCTCGGAAACCCGTTGCCATGCCACCGTTGCCTCTGTTAGCACTGTTCTGCACCTCTGAGAACTGTGAAAATACTTGTGATGCTTCTGGAACACTCTCATAGCACTGTGGGATGTCCCCGGCCATAATGCAAGTCCACCGGCCACTGGGATACAGTTATCGACCAAAAGTGGGACCACCGGCTAGACTTTTGTAGCCGGCCGGCACTAAATGTGGCCGACCGGCCAATTCTTCCTGCAGAGCACTGGTTTTGCTGCAGCAGAGGACAGACAGTGCATGGCAAAGAATTTTCAAGACAATGTGTGCATAGCCACTCTCCCTATCATGCAATGAACTCAAGGGAGTATGACCCTCGGTCCTCGGGCCACCAATCACGCATTTTGATGCATGATGGCCAAAGGTACCAAGTTTGCAAATCAATGTAAATGAATGCAACAAAACAAATGAATGTTGCACACTCTATCATGTTGAGATCAAGAGTGTCAGCGACCGAGGATTGAGACGTGTTTCGTCACTTTAAGTACGAACACACCTCATTCCTCATGTTTGGTTTGACACGCCAAACCAAAAATAATGCAATGCATGTATGTGATATGGCTCAAATATGCAATGTGGCTCGAATATGCAAAATGGCTCAAGTATGCAATATGAGGCTAAGTTAGCGAAGCATGCCAAATGCAATGCAACCTACACATGCAAATGTACAATGTGCTAAGCATGCAAGATGTAATGCAATGCGATCTAACATGTAAGCTAAGCTAATGTAACAAGAACATGCAAACATGATATGATGCAAGCATATAATGAGATGCAACATGATGCAACATACCTAACATGCAACTATGTACAAGGATGGACTTAAACCGAAATGGAAGGACCTCAGCCAATCCCAAAACAGTGGCCAAAATACCAAAAATAAGGCACCAAAATGCGAGATAAACATGCACACATGTTGACCCATCAATTAGGCCACAATGCACAACCTTCAAACATGAGCGAGATGCGATAAATATGAGGATATGGCATTACAAAAAACTCTGAAATCACATGAAGGATGATGCCAAATCGACTACACAATGCAAACATGGCATGTTAATGGAGTTAAAGCTCAAAGCTAGCTACGAGGCTTGAACCATGACTATGTCAACCAAGCCCCAAATGGTCAAAGTGACTTAAAACAGTTCCGAGGCAGACCAAAATGAAGCTAAAACTCATATGGAACAAAGCCAAAACATGCTATAAAGAAGGGCACAAAACAAGACGCATACAAGGCCCAAAAGGGCAAATGCACTTCACCTCTTACAACCGAACATGACACGACTTAGGAAAATAAAATCATAGTTACAATACACCAAAACAAACTGCAAAACCCACTGATATGGTAGCCCAAAGACTTAAACAAAGAGACATGCATAATGGCCTAAACATGGAGTATAAGACAATAACTCTTCAAGGCATTGAAAGGGTGTTAAATGCAAGCATACGAGCATGGAACATGGACTGAAATGGCATGAGAAGTGATTCCAAATCACTGAAATAATCCAAATGAAGCATGCTCAAGACTCACACACCCAAGGCTAACAAGCCAAAATGCAAGGTGGCTATACAAAGCATGGCAAGCATGACCAAATCGACACCAATCAGAGCTTAAACATGGTAAAACATGACTAAAAACTTCACAAAGCTAAGTCAAAACATGCAAGCATGGTGGTCTAAATGCATGATGCATTTCTAAGCAAAATAGAGGAATGCAAGGCAAGTGTGTGGTGCATGCAAGGGGTCAACAAACCAACCTAAAACAGAGGTAAACCATGACAAAATATCACTAAATACCCACTAAGATGGAGCCAAAATTGCCTAAGCATGCATGCTACCCTTATGAGCCAAAAACACAAGCATATGAGACACAAAAGGAGAGGGGTGTCCCTCCCCTATGCAAGACTTCAAAACCACAAAACACGAAAGTTCCAAAGCTCAACAAAAAAGGCACAAAAAGAGGCCAAACAAGGCCTAAGAGGGGGAGGACGACCCCCAACACCAAAATGACCTGAAACAAACATCTTAAGCATGAAAATACAGAACTTTTATTAGTTATACACTAAGCTCAAAACAACATGAAAGATAGGCTAAAAGCTAGTGCAAAAATGGGGAATATAAAGCAATAGTGCTCACCCTTGAAGAACACTTCAAGAACAGCAACTCCAGCCCCTTCCTTCTGATCAAAACCAACTCAAAACTCCAAGAACAACCTCTTAACACCTCAATAACCAAGGTATGGTGTAACACTAGGTGCTTTAGTGCAAAAATAGGAACAAAAACACACTTTTGAACACTATTACACACACAATCTGGAGAGAGAGGGAGATATAGAGAGAGAGTGATATATATGTGACATATATATATATCTCTGATATATATCTTTGAATTGCTCAACCCCTCTAAGGCAGGAGGGAGGCCCTCTTTTATAGAACAAAAAAGGCCTAAGCTTCTTGGAGAAGCTAAGACAAAAGGGTCAAGCTTCCTTAAGAAGCTAGAACAAAGGTTCAAGCTTCTTAGGGAAGCTAAGGCAAAGGTCAAAGCTTCTTGGGGAAGCTAAGGCAAAGGGTTCAAAGCTTCCTCAAGAAGCTAGAGCAAAAGGGTGCAAAGGGTGCAAATCCTCCATATGGAGGACGGGTATGTGTGCCCCAGCTGGCAGGCAAAATGCCTGAAAATGGCAAAAAAGAAGCCTCGGCCAGAAAATATGGCTAATTGACCAAACAAACGGCCGGCCGACAAAAAACAATGTCGACCGACCATCAACAATGGCCGGTAGCAACAAAACAGGGCCGGTGGCCTCAAGTCAAGGCCGGTGAGGTATGGGGATGACCAATAAGCCATTCTCTGCCCTCAGAAGCAAAAGCACAAGTGCTTGGTCCATGACCAAGCACAAAACAGCCAAGTTGAGAGATCCTGAGGCAAGGCACGTAGGTCAAAAATGGGGCGTCTACAACTGCCAAAAGAAGGAAAGAAGCAGTGGAGGGATAGAGAGGGACTCAAATGGGATGATCTCATTAAGCCTTCTTTGCTATTTGTTGTAAACTTGAGGCTTAAGCCCATGGAGAGGATCCTGATCCTGATCTTGATGAGGTGGAGAAGAGAAGAAAAGCCAATCAAACAGAAGATCAGCCGGTATTAGTGGCGGTGGAAAAGTACAAGAAAAAGGAGTTGGGGCCAGCTCCAAAACTACATACTCAAATGGCTGCTCATCTGTGCCCCCTGGCCTTGGTAATGAGGGACTTAAGGATGGTATTTCCCTCAAGGCGTCGGTCGACCCCTTGAAAGAAAAGAGTAGGGTAGAGATAAAGTAACTGAAGAAAAAAAGGAGGGTCATTGATAAGGACAGGAAAGGGGGGCCCGAATTGAAGAAGACTAGGGAGGAGCTGGAGGAGTTGGTTAAAGGGGTTGAGATGGGGGAGACCATGCCTCAAATGGCCGCTAGAGGAGACGAGGTTGATCCCCTAGTCGTTGAGTTGATGGACTTGGGGGAGTCTGATGAAATGAGAGTAGAGCGAAGAGGTGACTTGCCCTAGCTAGAATAAAGGCAATAGTGGAAGAGTGAGAGGGAGGCGGCGCAGAGGCAATAGTGGGGATAGAGTGCCTAAGCAGAAGTCAAAGTAATGCAGTGGGAACGAGGTCGACCTTTGGAACAGTAAGTACTGTCGCTCGTCACTTAAGCGTAGTGATTGGCTTGCGCTGGTCTGAGATGAGGGAGCACTCCAATGTGCTGAGTGATGCAAGAGCCACTACCGATCGCCTGCTAGGGGCAGTTGATGATACAACCATTAGAGATGTGTCTATGTTTGGGGAGGCCGAGCTGATGAGAGCTTTTGGTTCTACCCAAATAGAGAGTCTGACCCTAGCGGCTGCTCTATTTGAGAAGGGAGTTATGGGCAGAAGGAAAATGGGTCCACTCAGAATGCAGCTAGAAAAAGCCTAATCTGAGTTGTAAGGGGCCAAACTGGAGGTCTTAAGTTGGCGTGAGGCGGTGCGCAGTGCCTGGGCCAAAGGCCTTAGGCACGCTCAAAATACAAAGAAAATGGAGGTGTTGGCAATGGTGCGAATCTATATTGCGGAGTGCATCAAGGCTGAGGGGACTGAGGCTGTTGCCGAGCTGACAGAAGCCAGGACCCAACTAAGTCAGTCGACGGCTGAATTGGTAGTTGTTCACCGTAGGGTCGCATCGTTAAAGTTTGAAGTAGAACGAAGCAAAAAAGAATAAATAATGTCCAATCGGCACCACCGTGGAAAGATTGGAAGAAGCACTCACCAACAATGAAGAGCTGCATCAGTCATTTCTAAAGGAGAAGGAGGAGGTTGACGCATAAGTGGCAGTGTTGGAGAGGGCTCTGGCAGTGGAGAAGAAAGCTCTAGGTAAGGAGAGGAGCAAAGTGGAAGAGCTGGCCAGGATGTTGGCAGCGTAGAGGGCGGCCTATCCTGACCTCTATGGCGCAGTTGTGGAGCAATTCAAGTAGTCAACCGAATTTCAGATACCAATAGATGCTGTTGTGGCCACAAGCTTGGCCAGCGAGGAAATGGGTGAGGCTGGGCCATGTAGCCTAGCTACTACTGAACGAGTGAAGGGGTAGACTAAGGCAAAAATAATACAGATTTTCCAACAGTCATACTATTTCAAGCACTTACTCAGTGAGTACTGGGATAGTGGCTGAATGAAGTTCAAATAAAGAGCAAATATGACCTTCCTCAAAATCAACTTCGCCCTTGTGCGACCAGGAGATGAAGATATGGCATGCACACCGCTAGATGAGGGGATTGAGGAGGAGTGTTACGACCCAAACCCACCCCTATAGGTTTGGCATCGTAACTGGCCAGTGATCCTGGGATTACCAAAGGCCTCTGAACAAATTAATAAAATTCAGGGGCTAGCAGAAGCAAATATATATAAAACATTCATAGTCCATTGAGCTATTTAGACATACATGGGACAGGAAATTTAAAACCTTTATGCATAAACCCATATATAACATCAAGTATACATCCATCTTACATAGCCATTAAACATAACACTAAAGAATTGTTCACAAAAACAAACAAAAGTCTTAAACTTATAACTTGTATCACAAAACTCAACCACTTGACTTATTTTTCGAAACCTCCTCGGGAGGCACAAAGGTTAGCTAACAAAACAGACTTCCAGGCAATCATCACTGTGCCTGGTCACCTACATATATAAGTAATAGAGTAAGTGGGAGCCTAGTGAATAATAACAAAGTAAAGATTTTAATGAATAATGTCCATAACATATTTAGATTTCAAATCTCCTATCAAATCAGAAACATAGTCATAATCATGTTCAAATCATGCGAGGTACATCTATTGGCATTAACATATCACATTGGCCATGCATATCAAGTTCCATAATGGAAGCTCCGGTACTGGGTATCATATAACATACATAGGCCATGGAATTGTTTCCCTCGGGCAAGGGCCTATGCCACGATATTATTTCCCCCGGACGAGGGCCTTATGATCATAAGCCATAGTATTGTTTCCCCTGGGCGAGGGCCTCTGCTAAGGATTCCCCAATTACATTTCAAGGAAACTTAGACAATCATTCATTCATACGAAATATAGCATTTCAGAAAACTGATCATTTCATATTATCATAAAATAATTAAAATCAAACATAACTTTACAGAGTTATTACTCACAGGTAGCTTCGGTAGTAGAACAAATGGATCAAATCACTCACGGCGCGTGACCTACACAAACATATGACAGATACACTTATTGAAACACACACTCGAATAGTACTTAACTTATTTTGTTTCGTTCTTAGCATTTTTTAAGTCTTATCCTCATTATTGTACCTTAATTATGTCCTAGGAATGCCTATGATACAATGACGATGCCAAAATGCAGTATAAAACTTAATAAAAATTTCAAGAACAGGGCACCTCGCTCGAGAGAGACCCTAGGTCTGCAAAAGTACTGGTTCTGTGAAGTTTTTCGCTCGACGGTCGCTCGAGCATGAGACTGAGTAGGGTCTCCGCTCGAGCGCAACTCTGGTCGCTTAAGCGGTTTGCAAAATTTATAAATTTCTAGGAGCATGAATTTTACGCTCGAGCCAACTTTTGTTCACTTGAGCGGAAGTGCAAAACCAAGAGTGGTTGCTCGAGCGCAGAATCTATGGCTCGAGCGGTGATGCAGATTCTGGAATTTTCAAATTGATGTTCAAGCTTCAAAACTCAAATTCAAACCAACAAAACACATTGTAGACACCCCATTTTTTACCGACCTCAAGACTTTGACGTCATCGGTTGTGCAGTCGATGATTGCGCATGTTTGTGCTTGTTTTGAACGCCTGAGGGTCTCGACTGAGTGCCTTGTCTTTGAGCCTCTTAACAGTTTGTGTTTTGGCCTTGGTTTTTGCGCCAAACCTTGTTCCTCATGCCTGGGGAGGGGGGGGGCGGAGAAGGCCTTGCCGGTCACTTTTGGCACTTGCCGGCCACTTTCCTCCCTTGTAGGCCACTTCAAGTGGTCGGCCGGCTAGGGGAAGTGGCCGGCCGACCACCTTAACTGGCTGGCAGTCAATTTCCTCCTTTTTAGACATTTTCAGATCTTTTGAGCCAGTTGTGGCTCACTGAGTTCATCCTCCATACACGTGTATGGAGGGATGGAAACAAGCTTTAAGCTTGTCAAGCAAGCTTTTGCTTGCATTGCCTATATAAGGGGAGGTCCCTCTCCCTTGTTTGAGGTTCACAAAATTTCAGAGCTGAAATTTCCCTCTCTAGAATTCTCACTCTCTCTCTCTATATTGTGTGATATTGTGCCTTAAAGTGTGTTTTCTTCACATATTTGCACTAAAACACCTAGACACACACCACTACCTTGGAGCTGAGGTCTTTGAAGGTTTGTTTGGAGCTCAAAAAGATGGCTTTGGCTCAGAGGAAGACCTGTCTTGCTGTTGTTCTTCAAGGGTAACAACGTGCCCTTCTTAAGCTTTGTTTTCATTAATTGTTTGATCACCTTTGCATGCTATTTTAAGGCTGATTTTAACCTCTTAAAAACTCTGATTTGAAGGCTTTAAAATGTTGGTTTGAGTCTTGTTTGGTTAGGGGGTGTTTCCCCTCTTTTGCTCTTTGGCTTGTAAAGCCTCATGAGCCACCACTCTTAGCCTTTGTAATGGCCTTTGTTTGGCCTTTCTACCACTAAAACTCAGAGGAATTTCAGTGGTAGAAAGTTGGTTTTGAGGCTCAAAATGGGAGGGGGTGGTCCCCTCTCCTCATGTCTTGTTTGCATGTGTTATTGGCCTACCAAGCGAGCATGCTTTTCTACCCTTTTGAAGCTTGGTTTAAGCATGTTTTTGCCACTGATTTGCCATTTTATAACTCTGTTTTTGGCTAGTTTGGTCACCTCTTGCATGCTTCTTACACTTGTAATGTAATCTTGATTAATAGCCTTGAATGCCTAATGAGTTAGTCCATCATTCTAGCATATGTTAGCTTGACTCCAGCATGTTTTTGGCCTTGTTTTAGTATGCCTTAGCTCTGTTCTGAATGGCCTTGGTCCTTTGAGGCTTGTCTTGTATGGCTATGGTATAGATGGCTTTGTTAGCTTTATGTTTTGGGCCCCCTAACATGCTTTGTTTGAGCTATTTCCATGATATGGAATCATTTGGCATGTGATTTCAGAGCTTATACCAATGTCATACTCTCATATGTATCACTCTTTCAATGCTTTTGAGAAGTTGAGCCTCATGCCTTGTTTGTGAGCCAAGACATGAACATATCTTTCTTGCCATCTATGCTGCAAGTCTAGCATGTTTTTGCTACTGTTTTGACCTGCCTTAGGTCTGTTTTGAATGGTCAAGGTCATTTAAGCATTGCTTAGTATGGTTATAGTGTAAAGGGCTTTAACTAGCTTTGAGTTTTGAGGCCTTTAACATGTTATGCATGTGATGTTTGCATGGTATGGCACCATTTAGCATGTTATTTCAGTGCATATAATGTAGTCACACTCTCATATACTTCACTTTTTCATAGCTTTTGAGGGTTGTGTATTGTGCCTTGCTTATGGCCTAACATGTGTGCATGTTCTCCTAGTCTTTTGTGCTCCTATCTCAACATGTTCATGCCACTGATTTGGCATGTTTTAGGTCTACCCATGTTTGGTTTTGTTGTTTGAGCTTGATAATGTATGCTTCTAGTGTAATACACTTTACTAGCTTTGATGCTTTATGCCTCTAACATGCATTACATGAGTTGTTTGCATGCTTTTGAGCCACTTAGCATGTTATTTCATTGTTGAAATGTGTGCTATTGCACTCCATTGCCTCAAACTTTCATTCACCTTGCACGTGGCCTTAAACCCTTGTTGGCTTGAGCATGAACTTGAGGCATTCATGCCTATTAGTTTTAATCCTCCCTTGAGGATTTCTATTAACCAATAGCATGATGCTTGCTTCATGCTCAAGGCACTCGAAGCTTAGGTCATCTTTTAAATTAGAGGACTTTTCACAATTGGACTTAACCAATTAAGGAATGGATTGGTAATGTAAAATGAGTAAACAAGAATTGAGCCGGGTAAAACATGCCAAGATAACATATGTGTGTTTCATTGCATGTGTTTGGATCGGATGTTAATCCAAACACAAGAAATACGAGACATTTCATACTCAAAGTGATGAAACGTGTTGCATTTCTTGGTCGCCAACACCCTTGATCATGCATGATTGGGTGGAGGCACTTTGAGTCTTATGTGCGCATTCACTAAGCTTGTACAAACTTGATTTTTGAGCCATCATGCATCAAGATGCCTGATTGGTGGCTTGAGAGCCGAGTACCACACTCATTTGAGCTTGAGACATGATGAGGAGGGTGGTAGCACACACATTTCTTGCCAAATACATTGTCTTGGCTCTGTTGCTCTCTATTGCAGTAAAGGCGGAATTTTGGGAAGAAAAGTGGCCGGCCGGCCACAAGAAGAAGAAATTGTCCAAAATGTTCTTGTTTTCGGGTAGAAGCCATCTGGAAGTTTATGCAGTGTTCTGAGGTCACAGTGAGTGCAAACAGAGACAACTCATGGCAAGGCAATGCGTTTTCGGGCGAAGCACACCGAGCATGCATGTCTCCCTCCCCCGAGGCCATTTTACTGCTTTACTTAGCTAGTTAATTTACTGGTTTTGTAATTAATTATTTAATATGTTTGTAATATTCTAATTAGCTTAGATTAGCTAGTTATTCAATTTCAATTGTGTTGTAATTAATTAGCTAGAATAGTTAATTAGCTTAGCTTAGTGTAGCTTAGCTTAGCTTATTTGTTCGGATCCTCCTTCAAGAGGGCGTATTGTTGTAATAAGCGTGCATGTGTGTATGCATGCCTTCCAACCCCACTTCTTTCTCCCTTTTATTTAACCGCTTACGATGGTTAGTTTTAGGGCATTTTTTGATTAGCATACCTTATGCTTGCATGCGTGCATCATTCATTTGTCTTGCATGCACCGGGCTCAGCGCATCATTCAAACTGCATCGTATTTCAATACTTCTTTGAATACATGTATCAATTGTTGCATTCATATGCCATTTTAGATAGCCAAGCCTATTTAGTTGCATTTTGCATGTGTTGCATTAGGCATTCTTGTATAGTTAGGGTCATGCATGATTTTTAACTAGCTTCTGTTGTGGCTCGGAGTACCATGTAAGTGTTTATGCTTTAGCATCCTTGCATGAGTGTGAGTGTTGCCATGATAGCATGCTTGCCATGAGGCTATTTGCTTAAGTGCTTAACTACTTGAATGCCTATGGGTGAAGGTTTTATTGCCTGAATTGGAACAATTCATCAAATGTGAGTTTTAAGCCCACTTGAGGGTGGCAAATCCGCGCTTTAGCCTACTTGCGAGTAGCACTTTCAAACCATTTTCGAAAACAAACAAGAGATGTTTTGTTCCAATTTGAGTGATTTTGTCTATACTTGTATGATGTCCGCATCACATAGTAAAGTTAGCTAATAATTAAAATAAGAATACATGTGTTTATCAAACAACATATCATGGTAGTAGAGGCCGATCCTTTGATCGGGCGAGCGGGGGTGCTCATTTCATGAACTTCCCCTCTCGTACCTAAGTTTCCAAGCCGAGGCAACTTTGGTAATGACGGACACGTGGCCTTTGGCACGAGTCAGGGTTTCCTAAATTTCCCAAAACAAAATATTTAGGTGGCAACTCTGTAATCTGGCAAAAGCAGTCCATGTTTGGCATTTCTTGATTAAAATCGATTTTCCAAAAACGATTTGTCGGATTTGGACTCTTTGGTGATTTATCAGTCTTATATTGCACTTTGTGAGATTAGATACAGAACCGTGACAGGAGTCCGAACTGTAGTAGCATGAACCTAATTCGCGCCCTCTCCGACAGGGGGGTACGTAGAGGAAGTTCGGGCGGTCTACACACATCCTTTTGGGCACAAAATGTGAGGAAACATTGAGAAACTCATGGTATATGATGAATTGCAAACCACTTCGCAAAATCAAGCCCAAAAGCTTTGCCTATTGAACCAAACTAAACTTGAAATGTTGAAAACATGACATGCAAGTAATGATATGAGTTTTAACCTTCCAAAACATAATCAAATGAGGTAATAACATGTGAAATGTGATGAATTTCCAAGGTTGAACTAAAACTATGACATGCATGTAAGATTTCTTGGAAAAACAACTTTAAAACTAAGAGAACTATGCATGCATACATGACCTGTTCTTCTTTCATACTGTAGCTCGCCTTTTTCGTGCCCTCTTTCGAAAGCTCGAAAGAAGCCCTACAGTTCGGACTCCCGCGGTTCTGAAACCAATCTCACAAATGCAATATGAAATTGATAAACTCCAAAGAGTCCAAATCCAACAAATCTTTTTGGAAAATCAATTTTGAATCAAATTGCCAAAAATGGACTGCTTTTCCAGATACAGAGTTGCCACCTAAATATTTTATTTTGAAAAAATTTCGGAAACCCATGACGCCAAAGGTCACGTGTCTTTCATCACCAAAGTTGTCTCGACTCGGGAACTTAGGTACGAGAGGGGAATGTGATGACCCTGACCTCCAAACTTACATTATATAGTTTTAATGAGTCTAATTGCATGATTATGTGCTTGATTGTGTGATTACATGTTTAATTCTATAATTATCTGTTGACATATGGAACATCTGTTTAAATTGACAACTTAGAGTCAGTGATTGGGAGCCTAAACGGCTTCAGAAACTGAAATTGACTAGCCCATTAGGCTATTTACAATATTTAGAATTTTATGGTGGTTTTAATTGAAATTTGATTTGGATCAAAATAATTAGAATAAACTGATTGAATTAGTTATAATTAAGCCTAACTAATTAATCCTAACCACCTTTGATTAGGCTAACCTAATCACACCCTATATAAGACCCAAATTAAGCTTATGAGCTCATTTTTGTATACATATTCAGCTGAGAATTGAGAGAGAGGAGAGGAGAGTTCAACATTTAGAGAGAGAGAAAGGGGTGAATTGTAGAGAATTATAGGGAGATTCAAAGATTGGAGCCATAATGTCATGACCCAAACCCGCCCCCAAGGGTTAAGGACATAACCGGCCAGTAATCATGAGATTACCTACGGCCTCAGACCAAAACAAATGTATTTTAACAGAGTTAATGCGGGCCAAACGGAAGCAGTTGAAAACTTTGTCCATAGAGTTGTGCTTACATGGCGCATCCAAACAACCAAACATATATACATTAATAACTCACAATAGAAATACAGTAGCATAAGTTTTGTACAAACTAGATCATTGAAAAGCTAAGTTAACCCCTAAAAACTATATACAGACATATGCAAAGTCCTCGCCAACATGACAAAAATAACATAGCATGGCGGAAAGGCGAAGACGAGTCTCGTGCGTGAGACACTAGGGCTTACTCTCCCAAAACTCGGTTGTTCCACACAGACTTCATTGGGGTTGGGTCTAGACCTCTCTTGGCTCACCTATAAACACATGAATGAGCGTGAGCGATAACCCAGTGAATAATATCAAATAAGAAGATACAAACGACATGTAGAACAACATACTCCAAACGGCCTTGGGCCCAATTCACATTTTTATTTAACATTTATATACACCATTTAAGTCAAGTGACTGTGGTTTCAAACATACTGGCCTTTGGCCCATTTATCTTTCATTCTTGTCAAAACGGCCTCTAGTCCATCCATTCATGTCAAAACGGCCTTTGGCCCATTCATTCATGTCAAAACGGCCTTTGGCCCATTCATTCATGTGAAAACGGCCTCTGGCCTATCCATTCATGTCAAAACGGTCTCTGGCCCATCCATTCATGTCAAAACGGGCTTTGGCCCATCCATTCATGTCAAAACGGCCTTTAGCCCATCCATTCATGTCAAAACAGCCTCTGGTCCATTCATTCTTTCTTGTCAAAACGACATCTGGCCTATTCATTCTTATCAGACATTTGTCCACAATTCAAACTAGCAAATCATAAGGCATAAGGCTTATAAGAAAATAAGCAATTGAACAAATGACAAGCTTCCAAATATCGATATTACTTACAGTGATCGGTTGGTTGGTTTGCCCTAAAGCTCGACCCTACACAGTCCATGAACACAAAAAGGGCCACCAACAATTCAATCCGTTCTTAAATTCACATTTTCCTCTTTAGGCTTTATTCTTATCTCTTTATCTCAATTACAATGCTCAATGCAAGCCTAAGAGTACTTAGAAGTGAATGAGAACGGAAAACGAAACACAAAACGCATAAACAAAATTTCAGAAAACAAGGTCCCCGCTCGAGCGTGGACTTCTCCTCTCGAGCGGACCCATATGGCCTGAAAAAGTACTGGTTATGTCGAATTTACGCTCGATCGTGCACTCTGGCACTCGAGCGGAAGGCCTCCTTACATGGCTCCCCGCTCGAGCGTGAACTTCCCCACTTGAGCAGACACCATGTCTGCAAAAAGTACTGGATGTATCATTTTTACGCTCGAGCGTGAACTCAAACACTCAAACGGAAGTTCATCCTACATAGGTCCCCGCTCGAGCCTGAACTTCCCCGCTCGAGCGGACATCGAGGTCTGTAGAAAATACTGGGAGCACGACATTCACGCTCGAGCGGCGGTTTCCCTGCTCGAGCGGACATCAAATTTCTGGATTTTCCAGAATGTGTTCTTGAGCTCAAAACGACCTCCAAAGGTTCCAAACTCATAATCTCAGCTCAAACTTCACATATTCATGTACTAACATGGTGCAAACACTAGATTACAACATAATGGAGCTCAATTTCAACAAATAATCACATGCATGGCTCAAATTACACCAAACTCATTTTCATCATAACACATTCATGTATTCAAAGCTCCTATCCTCATAAATTGTACATGCATGTGATATATTACTCTCATTCTCATATCATATGATGAAAAGATGGTCAAATACATGGATTTCCACTAAAGACAAACATGGATCATACATTTGGTGCTTAAACATGCAATTTCAAAGTAATTACATACAGCCGTGCATCTATTGACTTTAAATTCACCAAAACTAACTCAATCCATGCTCTTTCTCATCATTCAACTTTGAATTTACAATTTACAAACAAAATCCATGAATCAAGGGTGGGTTACTCACCTAGGAGCCTTAATTATGGTTGATTCTTGAGTGTAGCTCCAAGATCACCAAGTTTCCTAGCAAAATCTCTAAATTGAGCTCCTTCCCTCTCTAGGTTCGGCTCCCCCCTCTCTTTAGAGCACAATATCAGATTTTTGAACTCAAGTATAAGGATTAAGTGCATAGTGCCCTTTCTACATAAGTCTCCACTAGTCCCAATTTTTAATATTAAATAATTTGAGTATAACACCACTAATTAAATCAATTTAATCCGATCCGAATCAATTTTCAATTAAGCTTCACCGTAGGCTCTAAAAATTATGAAACAACCAAACATATATACATTAATAGCTCACAATAGAAATACAGTAGCATAAGTTTTGTACAAACAGGATCATTGAAAAGCTAAGTTAACCCCTAAAAACTATATACAGACATATGCAAAGTCCTCGCCAACATGACAAAAATAACATAGCATGGCGGAAAGGCGAAGACGAGTCTCGTGCGTGAGACACTAGGGCTAA